>OZ012663.1:66298159-66850406 GCA_963942545.1 Oxycera nigricornis | reverse complement strand
CATCTACGCGAGCGTCAATTTATTACGTAAGGATTTTGATGCATTGGTTTGATTGATTATTCACGTGAATCAATCGGAAGGGGGACATGTTACAAAGCAGTTTTTTTAATTAAAGTTAAAACATGGTGCTGTGAAGACTATTGAAAATCTGCTCAAATTTTGCAAAAATTTATAAACTTTGATTGACTATACAACAAAGTCTTTAGAATAAGAGATTTAAAGTATAATGATTCGAATGAACCCTTTTTACATGGAGACTTTGAAGATTTTATATTTTTAATATAATTTTTTTGAAGTTATACTTCGTTACGCAGGGTAGTGAGAATTTTTTTTGGTCACGTGGCGTTACGTTTGAGTGTTCGTTCGTTCGTTCGTTCGCTCGTTCGTGCCAGATAGTGTGGAAGCTGCAATGGAGTAAGGGGGCAGGGTACTAGGGGGAAGGCAGCAGGCACTAAATTCTCTGTATGCCATATACCACCCTGACGCTTTGCTGCGCCGGATCCACCACCTAAGTACGCATTGCACCCCGAAATGCTTGACCTTCATGATAGGCCGGGACGACGCCTCTGCACAGCTCCCCTGCGATCATGGTTTGACTTGTCCATTGACTTCGATGAGATGTTCCATCACCGGGCAGAACAGTATCAACATCTAATGGCATGAATCGTTCGGATTGACGAATATTAGATCGAGGAACCACCATTGAATTATAATAAATTCTGTGCAGCGCTTGCGGGAAACTGGGAAAGAGTTTTATGTGAACGTTCTGTGTAAGTCCGTGAGAAAGAAAAAGGAATAAACTAATGTGTATACAACTGTCTTTTGTTTGTGAATTTATTGCAAAATGCATTATTTCGTATTAATTGGTAAGCACAATGTTAACTCAATGTTGATAATTATTTATTTACCAATTATAAATAAATATTTATAATATAATTATAATGATACAGTAAAAAAATTATTAGACTATTTTGTTGTAAGTTAAATGAACTTTGTGCCTAAGGGAATCAGATAAAAAGCTGGACAACTGGCATACGTACTGATCGTCTTAAGGTAACTGTAGAGGTTTGTGAAAAGTGTATGAGTTTGTCATCGTCCCATATAATTTGTGTGAGCAAGTGAAGGGGTTTATGGATAATAATAATGATTGTACTCTACATCAGTCCTAATCTGAAAATGGCTGATATAATTAAATTTATACACAGGTCATTTTTAGTGTTTAGCCATGAAGTTGCACCACTTTATGGTGGTGATAAAGATACATATCCAATGATCATGAGTGGAGATTTTAATGTCAATTTTGCATCAACTGACTCCAAACCTCTCATTGATTTGCTGCAGGAAAAGTTCAATTTACAAATGAATAATGACCCAAAAATATCAACCACCAAATCAGGCACAACAATAGATGCCATTTTTACACGGTATCTCGATAATGTTAAATCAAAAACGTACATATCTTATTTCAGTTACCATAAACCGATCATATCTACCATACCGATTGAGCCAATACAAATTGAAGAAAAATAATTTCAAAAAATATAATTTAAAATAATATTAACTTTTTTCGAGAAATTAAACTGTACTTGTGTTTACTGTACTTGTTTATTTATTGTACTTATGTTTATTTTATTTGTGTTTAGAAAAATCAATAAACATAAAAAAGAAAAAAAGAATATTATTAATTAAATAATTATAAAAATGATAAAAATTGAAAAATTATGCTGTTTTATAATGTTGTTTTAGTTTGTCATTTAATTGTTGATTTCAGTATCACATATTAAATTCCACGATTCCAACAACTGCGCAAGAAGTATCACTTCCCCGCGCGTACTTGTTACACACACACTTTTTTTTTGTAATCATGAGAAAAGTTTTTGCTGGTTTCTCTACAAAAATTGATAAAAGTTTACAAATTCTATAAACATTTATTATTAAGATGTGCGAATCAGGTTAAAAATGATTTTTTTATGAAAAAACACTACTTTTCCAATTTTTTTAATAAATCAAAAAAAAACGCTTTAACGATTTTTTTAAAAATATAAGTACATCATAAAAATGATAATACGCGTTGATTGACACCTTAATGATCGGAAGATTATATTTGGTTCTCGAGATATAATGAATGACGTAAATGACCTTGAACGTTTAATGAAATTTTATTTTTTATTTAATTTTTTTCGTAATCATGAAAAAAACATTTGCTGGTTTTTTTCACAAAAACTATTTGCAGTATATAAATTATGTAAACATTGATTACTTAGGTTTGAAAATCAGGTTAAAAATTTTGTGTTTTTGAAATAAAAACCTAATTTTTTGCACTTTTTTTAAAAAAATTAAAAAAACGCTCGAAAAATATTTTTAAAAATTTGACAGAATCACGAAAATGTTAATACGCGTCGATTGAAACCTTGACAAAGCAAATCTTACGTTTGGTTCGTGAGATATAGCGCCTTCAAGGGCTGAAAACAGCAAACCCCCCCCCCCCCCCCCCCGACCGAAGTTTTCCAAAAACTTAAGATTGCAAAGACGCTTCGATTGACACCTTAACAAAGTCGATACGACTTTGTTTACGTGAGTTATGCTCGTAGAAATACTGCCTGCGAACGCACGCACGTACGTACGTACGTACATACACATACATACTTCTTTCTGAAAACACTTTATATATACTCTATAGACCTGAAAACGTAAAGAAAAGTTGAAAATTTCAATTTCGATTTTCGAGGCGATTACAAGAACTTCCCATATACTGGGAAGTTAAAAATAATAATAATGCGAGGTATACATAGCAGTAACAGGAATGAATATCATCTACGGGAGTATCCATTGATTACGTAAGGCTTTTGGTATATGCGGGTAGATTGATTTGCTCAATCAATCGGTGGGGACCCTTTCTAAGTTGTTTGTTATTTTCACATGGATGCTTCAAGGACAAAAGAGCGCTAGCAAAAATGAAAGCAGTTTTTGTTACTACTCTCATTGAAGAGATTTTGTTGCGTGATGGTCATTTTGAATTGTTTCGTTCAAAATTGCCATCACTTCGGCATAATCACTGAATTTGTTAGTTTTCACGATTTTACATCAATGAGATTAGTAATTAATTTTGAATTTCTCTTGGTTCTGAAAAATATTGAATATGCAGTCAAAAAATGTTTTGTGGGGAGACAGGTGCCGAGTAATAAAAGGAAGTCCGTTTACAATTAATCAAACGTTTATTCACTATCGTCTTCTATTCAAACTTAATAATCTTAAATATGTAAGTTAATAAATGAAATACAGGGTTGATATTTTAATAAAATGTATTCATATTGTAGTCATCGACTACGTCGGCCTTCTAACAATTTCGGAAAAAGACTGAACTTAAACTAATGCTGCTCAGAATTTTATATGATTGTTTTGCTGAGTAGCATTTCCGCCGATATCTTTAATTATGCCAGGATTCGCTGACTCAGTGGCTTTGCTTCTTTGGTGTTGCATGTACCCCTTGATGGGATACTTGATATATCGCTGACTCGGTGGCTTGATCGTTCAATGGTGTTGCATGTGCCCCTTGATGCGATACTTGATATATCGCTGACTCGGTGGCTTGATTGTTCGATGATGTTGCATGTGCCCCTTGATGGTTTAATTACTTGATGGGACAGTGGTGTTAACTCCTCCGCGCTAAAAATCGATTGTCCACAATCGTTTAGAAGTAAGGTAGGTCATTGAATCGTCTCAAGATTGAATTGATGCCATGCGTGGAGCGGTCAGGTATCGATGGTGAACGGTGGTTTAATTCCTGATTAACTTTTGGAATGGATGGATTCGTTACAATGATATTTTTTGAACTTGTTTTTCTATTGAGTCTCCAAATAAAACACAAGAAGATGGTATTCGTTGGCTATTGATGATTCGGCACGTAGCATATAAAATTCTCAGTAAGTGAGGCATGCAATCAGTTTTGCTTATGTCTACTACATTATCTTGATTACAAACTAGTAGATTATTAATCGATTTACATTCATCCATCAAACCCAATATTTAATCCTTGAGTTTTAAAATTTTTGAAAAAGGGATAGCATACATTAAATTTTATAGGCTTAATCAACAAAGTTTGCTACAATTGATTTGTAGTAATCGGATTGTTTACAATGTATAAGATACATAAGTTATTAATTATAAAGTCAAGAGCTTCTTCCACTGTTGAGAAAGATAATGATTCTATATCTAATAACTTTGTAGCGAATTTAATTTCATTCTTGGATAATTTAACAGAATTAATAATGCCTAATTTGGCCCAATGAATTACATAAATAATATTTGTGAGTTCCTCTTTTATAAGTTTCTACACATATTGTGAATCCATAGCGAGGCTACTTTTTTACAGCATTATTTGCTTTCATCATTTTCTGAATTATGTATACGAGTTATATTGTTTAGCCTTTCGTTGTAAAATTTATTTATTACCACTTGTTTATTATTATTTTTCAAACCATTTTTTACTTTTTGCTTTATGGTGACAAAATCTTCATGAGCACCCGTACCTGCCAGCTATTTCTAGGTGATTCTAATGAAATCTATAGATCTTTTTATCTTTTGCGGATTTAAATTTCTAGTCATGCTGGGAATTTGTTGTACTTCGTGATCTAAGTAATAGAAAAGAGGATGATGGTGGGTTGTAGAAAGATTAAGCAAGGCGCTAATATTATCTGTTAATTTCGCGTATTGTTCCAGATTAATTACATGAATCAACTTGAAATTGCCGTTTCGTTATTTATGCATAAAACATCGGGGAAAAGGTACCTTTAACTTTTGATTCTATCTTTATGTTTAATTTTGCCAGATTCAGTAACTATTGTAGTATTTTTATTTTCCTTGACGGTTTCTTGACGATAGCGTGGTGTTAATTTTGAACCTAATCTTTTGTTTTGTTTGACATAAACTACTTATCCTATTTCATAATTTTTAATTGGCTGACATTTTTTATTGTGATATTCTCGATGTTAGTTTGGCGAACTTTTTCGAGGTCTTCGGGGCTGATGTTAGGGTTTCTACCAAAATACAACTCAATTGGTTTGCGTCCTGTAGTAGAGTGAATTGAGTTGTTAAACTCATTAACGGCTCTATCTAAGAGTTCCTGGAATGATCGTGGTGGACCATCTTTCCTAAGGCATCTCATTAATTCGGCTATTGTAGAGTGCCAGCGTTCAACTTGTCCGTTGACCTCGCTTTTATAGGCAAGCGCTCGGTAGACCTTTATTTGGAGATCCTCTTCCATCATTGATGTTAGAGATATGGATGTGAGGGCTCTTTCATTGCCGATTACAACATTTTTAGCTACGCAAAAGAAATAGAGAATGTCTAGTAAAGGTTGCTTGATATCTTCAACGGATTTCGATTGGATAATTTTGGTTCGGGCAAGTTTTGTGAATTTATCGACTGCGGTAAGTACGTGTTTCTTCTCGGTAAAAAATACATCTATATGGATTGTGTGGCCAGGATATTAGGGTATTGGAGTAGCGTTCAGAAAAGTTTTATTAGGATGCCTATCGTACTTGCTCAATTTACATGTTGAACAACGTTTCAACAGATTTTTAATTTTGGATGACATTCTTGGGAAGTAGAAATTTTCAAGCATCTGAAGGCAATTTCTTCGGCGTTTCGATGAGCTCTGCGGTGTATCATTAAAATTTTCTCCTCTTGCTCTACGTCACTCGTAAGATCTTCGACCAAACGTTGAGAGAATCTTATTTTATAGTCGCGAAAATGGTAAGGATAAATTTCCTGTATCATGCCCATGGTTTCTTCGTTCGTTTAGAGTCCGTTTACCGTATGAGGGTTTAGGTATCTCTTGAATATATTGATGAGGCTACTATTTGAATACTCGGGTTTTATTATAACATGTCTTGTGTAACTGTCAAATGGATTAGAGATTTGGTAGCTGTCTTCTTCTCCGATTTTTAAAATGATTTGATTTCGGCAGACATTAACGGGTGTCTCTGCCATTGGTATAAGGTTATGAGATGAGCTCTAGTCACTATGTTGTGTTGAGGACAAAGAATTCAACTCTTGCGGGGGTCTTGATAGAGAGTCGGCTACAATGTTCATTCTACCGGGTTTGTATTTCAGTTGGTTATTACATTCTTCTAGGATCGCTTTCCATTGCTTCATCTTTCTGTACGTATTTTCCCTTCTTAAAGCATACGTTAATGGTTGATGGTCGGTGTAGATGATAACTCCACGCGAACCGTAAAGATAACTTCTCGAAGAATTTAAAGCCCAGATAGTTGCCATCATTTCTTTCTCATTTGCGGCGTAATGCTCTTCCACTTTGGTTAGAGTTCTGGACAGGAAGGTAATTGGTCTATTGTTTTGTGCCAGCACAGCACCGATCGCATAATTGGAGGCATCAGTGGTTAACTCGAAAATTTTATTTTAATCGGGGTGTGCTAAAACAACTTCGTTTGATATTAGAGAGTTTTTTAGTTTGTTTAAGGCATTCATTGCATTCTCATTAAGATGTACGGGCTTATTTTTGGAGAGATTTTTGGACACACGTCCATCCTTCCTTCTTAAGAGAGATGTCAAGGGTTTCGCTATTTTTGCGTAACCGCGAATGAAACGGCGATAATACCCTGACATTCCGAGAAAAGATCGCAGATCTTTCAAAGTTCTTGGTAGTGGAAAATCAGCTATTGCTCGTACTTTCTTTGGGTTTGTTTTGACTCCGTCTTTTCCAACCACATATCCTAAGAATTCTACCTCGTTGTGCAAAAATTCGCACTTATCAAGTTGAATTTTCAGATTTGCAGTCTCTAAGATATGGAAAACTCTTGCTAGGTTTTTCTAATGTTCTGTTTCATCTTTCCCAAATATAATGGTATCGTCGATGTATATATAACAGCTTTTTCCGATTTCACTTCGGAGAATGTCATCCAAAGCGCTTGGGAAAATTGAAGGGGCATTTTTCAGACCAAATGGTAGACGGGTGTATTCGAATTTACCATTGTTAATGGAAAATGCCGTTTTTTCGATGTCTGACTCCTTAAGAAGAATCAGATGGAATCCGCTTTTAAGATCAATAATAGAAAACAGTTCATTTTTCCCTAAATTGACGAGGACTTCGTTGATTTCAGGCATGGGATACCTGTCGGCGATAGTTATGGAATTCAACTTGCGGTAGTCTTCTACCATGCGGTACTTTTTTTCGCCCGAAGCGTCTTCTTTTTTCGGGACAATCCACACCGGTGAGTTGTAGGGGGATCTTGAAGGTCTTATAATCCCATCGGCGAGTTGTTTTTTTACTTGTTTCTCAATTTCCGACTTCAGAGCCATAGGATATGGATAGGACTTAGAATATACTGGATTACTAGATGTAGTGCGTATTTCGCCTTTAATTTTAGTTGTATACGTTAAACGCTCATCAGGTTCAGTGAGAAGTTTTGGAAATTTATTTATCAAAGTAGTCAATTTATTTGAGGTTTCAGAATTCAGATGAGAGGTTCTTATATTAATATGTTTAACGTTTTCGGAAACATGTTGCTTGAGAGGTATGAATATATTGGCATTTATTGTCATGTAGTTATCTTTGGTGTAGATAACAGCATTTAACTCTTTCAACGTATCATTGCCTATGATACCGTCGAAAGAAATAAAACTGGGCAATATAAAAAACTTAAGTTTTTGCACTGAGGGACCAAACAGTTGGACGTGAGCATGGTGTGTTATTAAAACATTCCCTGCTACAGATTTCGCAAAGAATTCTCTTGCATTATGAATTGGTTTTTTAATATGGCGTGGCTGAATGTAATTGTTGTTCGACCCAGTATCGACAAGAAATTTCAGTAGTTCTCCACTTCTTAGTTTAAACTGAAAGAAGGGGAGTGAAGAGTGCTTTATCCTTAAAAAATAAATGTCATCAAGCTGTTCTGGCTCGTCGAGGGCTGAGTTTTTGATTCTATCTTCCTGCTCCAGAAGAGTGGTTTCCTGATTATTGAGTTCGGTTGGGAAAGATTCCGTATCATCCAACCCTAAATATTCTAGAAATTCTTCTTCATCATCGAGCTCTGGACTGTCGAACATTTCGTTACGAACTTCTGGTTGTATGTTATAATTTTGCGTTGTAAAATAGGTGCGCTGCATTTTGTTAGCCTGTTGAAACGGTCCTGTCTGTGGTCGTTTCTGGCCAAACCCATTATCAAATCGTGGCCTATTAATATAGTTTGGATTATGAAGTCGTATAGAAGAATCGACATCCATTGGTTCCGGCCTGTTTATCTTCGGAGGGAGTTGTCGGGGTCTTGGCGGAGCTACAGGTGGATGCTGAGAATAAAATCGAGGAGCTTGAGCTGTTTGCGGGCTGCTCACAAGTTCTGGACAGAACTGACATCTTGGAGCTCGTATTGGTGCTGGAAGATGTAGATTCACATCTTGCCTTCGAGGTGGCAGCTTTGGAGGAAGCTGAGCGTAGGACCTGTTTGGGTATGTTTGCGAATTATAAGCGTGTTGTACGCGATAATCAATGTTTTGCAACTTCAAGCAGAGATGTAATGCTTGTGGCAAATCCGCAGGTTCTCGGATACGAAGTAATCTGAGAAGATCACCTTTTAGTCCACGGACAAATGTATCCAGCGCCTTATCTCTGTAAGCTTGAGTCATTATATTAAGTGACTCCTGAATCAAGTCCATTGAACATAATTTATTTAGGATTAAGGACAAGTGGTGGTATACCGTCTGATAGAACTCGGGAATGGTGTTTATTCCTTGTACCAGAGTGGTCATTTGGTACTCGAGCTTACCTAAGTCTCGTTTGTCGGCGTAATGTAGCGTGAGGCACTTCGCGATTTTGTCCCAATTAAGAGGTGTATTGTAGGACTCAAGGGCAATATCGGCATGCCCAACAACCTTATTCCTGATTACTGACAAAATACCATAATATTTTGGTGTCCCCTTTAAATGCTCGCATATTTTTAATATACCGTCTACGGATTTTTTCCAAGAGCTGAATTTTCCTGGGTTTCCTGAAAAGTCTCGAAGACTTTTAACTACATCAGGAATTTTATCCATGTCGCATAGATTATTGTCGTTACCGACATTAATAGGGACATCAACATCGTTGTTAATGTCCGAAGCGGGGTTCATTAGGGCGTTGAAAATTTGTCTACTCTGGGTTTGTATCGTGTTTGTGGCAATTTGTGCAATAATTTGCTTCATGTCTTCATTTAACTCGTTATTTTGTGCAAAAGCCGAGGGTGATATCACGATATTTTGGTCTGGAGTGTCCAAACGAGAGGGACGTATCAAGTTATTGGGATTAGACATGATTTGTAAGAAGTGTAGAGAAAAAATAAGATGTGTATGATTAAACCACGAAGTAAACGAAATACTAGATCACGAAATATTGAAATGACCTAATATTCGAATCACTTTTTGAAATTGGGGAACAAATCAATTAAACGACACTAAAGATTTTGTCACTTTTGAGCACTAACACTTTTTATAAATAGTATATGATTTTATATAATTATCAAAACATTTGGATTTCAATTTAAGATTTTAAAAATAAATTAACAGTGGAAGACTTACAATGCATATATTAATAAAATGTTGTCGACTGCTTCCGTGTATGTGGGTTGTTCTCGGGCTGCTCTGGGCGTCAATCTCGGTTGTCCTTTTTCTTCCTGGTGTGGTTATCTGGAAGTACTTGGGGCCTCCTTTGATTTCAGTCGCTTCCTTGGCAGATTTTTGGTTGTATCGCCACTGGTAATCTAGCGAATTTCGCGTTTTGATTATTAGCGATTTTTATTCGCGATGGTACTCGAATTTGCGCGATCGCCTGGTTGTCGATAAGCACTACTTTCTTTTTCGATTAAAAATATCTGGATAACTCCCCCAGTCACAGGGTTGTCAATTATCAAGCTTATAGGTTTGACTTAGCGCTTGACCAGAAATTTTTATAGGAACGTGACTTGAGCAGCCCCACGTTGGGCGCCAGTTAATAAATAAAATACAGGGTTGATATTTTAATAAAATGTATTTATATTGTAGTCATCGACTACGTCGGCCTTCTAACAATTTCGGAAAAAGACTGAACTTAAACTAATGCTGCTCAGAATTTTATATGATTGTTTTGCTGAGTAGCATTTCCGCCGATATCTTTAATTATGCCAGGATTCGCTGACTCAGTGGCTTGGCTTCTTTGGTGTTGCATGTGCCCCTTGATGGGATACTTGATATATCGCTGACTCGGTGGCTTGATCGTTCAATGGTGTTGCATGTGCCCCTTGATGCGATACTTGATATATCGCTGACTCAGTGGCTTGATTGTTCGATGATGTTGCATGTGCCCCTTGATGGTTTAATTACTTGATGGGACAGTGGTGTTAACTTGTACGTGTTCGGAGCGAAGCTCTGCAGCGATCGCGAAGCGTTCACAGAGTCTGTTCCTGGTTGACTCTCCTTTTCGTTGTGTGGTCCCTGGCATCTAAGCGACCACATCTATCATTTACTGTCGCACATGATAAATGGACACTTGTCCAATATCCCATGCAGTCGCATCTGTTTCCGATAATATTCTTCACATTGGGACCTTTTTGTGTCACCGAAATTACACAATGCAATGTAAGAACAGGGACACAAGTTGAAAGGCGTCTAAGCCGTAGCCGCCACAGTTTCAATTGCATGTAAAATGTATTACAAATGATACGGAGGAACTAACTGAAATCGTACAATTACTGAAGAATATTTCAATTCAATTTTTATACAACCAAAATATAATAGGCACTAGTTTAGAGAATTAAACGGTGGCTCTTACAACTATAAATATGAAAATACTTTGGAAATAGACTGGAATAGACTGATATAAAATAATATAAAATAATATAATGATGCTAGAAGGAAAACGGTAAAAAAACCTTCTATAAGTGGCTTTTACCTATGATAAAACTTAATCTATAACTTATAATTTAACATAATCACTTAATCCTAAATTTAAATGATGGCATTCTTACGGAAAATGGTTTGGTTTCTTCAGAAAGCTTCACCGAACGTATAAATTATAGCTTTAGTTTGCGAGTTAGTGCATTATTAGAAGAAACGCATGTGTTCAGGAGTCGATCAAAGATGGAAAAGATATTATTTACAATTAAAGGGACTTTTGTAATTTCGTGGAGATCATTAGCGGGATAATAGATTGGAAGGGGCTTTTTTTATTTGTAGAAGCTTATTTTCTTTAACTTGAATTTTTTAAATATGGGTTTTTGCGGAACTCCTCCACACTACGGCTCCATATAGTAGTATTGGCTGAAACATAGACTTGTAAATTAATATTTTGTTTTTGATAGAGAAGGAAGACCTCTATTGATTAATGGGTGTAATTAATAAAAAATATATAGACTAAAGACAACATTTTTTTATTTGACGAAAGCTTTTTAAAGCATATGATCTTGCAAACTATTGCCTACAAAAAATTTTACCATTTAAAGCGTTTGTAACTTTTAAGTTACAGAAACCTAACTATCTCCAAGTTCTAAGCGGATTCTAATGGATATTGCTTAAAGGCCGTCCACCCCAGACGACGATTTCGCAATCTAAAGGAAATCTTCTTGCACCAATGGTTGTTGGTGAAGAAGATTGAGGAGAGGATTTAGGTGATAAATGAAAACTCTGAGGTTCCAATTGGAAATGAATTTTATTGCACCAAAAATGCTGCTTTTATACTATTTACAAAATGTACAATACGCAAATGAAAACATTTTTACAAATATTAAAAGGAAGCAAAATATTTGTAGACTTGAACCACGTACATTGAACTTAGTGCAATCGAGGAAAATTTGATGTCATTCCAAATGCATTATGCAATGAATACAATTAGCTAAGTTCAATGTACGTGAAAATGGTACAATTGGTGACTTAATCAAATTGATGTACATTGAACCACAATTTTTGAGTTCAATATACATTTTATGCAATGTTCGGTCATGAACAGGTTGAGCGCCCCAGGGCGGCCACTAAAGTTGAACTAAGTTGCTGTTTGTCCATCTGTTGTAACGTAAAACTTGCTTGGAGATACTTGGCGGTTGGCAAAGATTTGGGTAAATCTTTCGCTAAGGGTCGTTTCTTCTATGGGGTCCTTGCTTGAGCTTCCAGATGTTGCATTTTCTAACAGTAAAGAAAATAGCAAGGGTGATGACGATTGCAGCGGTAATCGAGGACCAGGCTAATGCATGGATGACCAAAGGTTGAAGATGCGGTACATTGTTGTCTAGCGATTGAGGTGGAGGTAGGTTATACATCTGTTCAGAAATTTTGGATATTTCCGAAATGTGCAATTTCTGGTAACTTATTTCTTCCAGCTTGGGTAGTGAAATGTTCTTTGTGTATGCACTAATAACCCTTCTTTGCTGATCGAATGTTGTACGCAGGGTATAATGTTGCGTTTGGACTAGGCAACTACCTTTAAGTTGGATGACTCCAACTTCGGTCAATAATATCTTTTCACGTTCTCCGTTGCATGTTATTGATGCTGTTTTGGGATAGTCAGTTGCAAAAAACCAAGTGTTGGGCATCATGAGTTGTTTCCACAATAATTGATAGTTCTTCACTGCGGTCATAGGACAAGAGCTTCTATTGTGTCTGCCATAGATTTCGTCTATTACGCAGTTGGGTTTTGCATTCATATTGATGATGTAACTAGGTGAACAAAGGTAAACGTCTCCCAGAATTGAGAAACTGCGAAATTGATCCTCGTCCAACTCAAAATATTGCAGCTGGTTGAAGTTTATTGCCAAAGTAGGTGTTCCGATCAGTGTTGATATAGATTCATGTGGTCTGACCTTGATTGGAATGGCGCTTACATGAATTAAGTCGTAGGTGCTATGTTCTATGATATGAAAATATCCATAGACTAGCAGTGATTGCTTCGTTTTTTTAACAACAATTCGATTTTGCGGAACCTCTGGTATTGAAAATAGTGATCCTAGGTTTTTCGAAACTCGATCGATTGTCTCTGCTATAGTACTTGAAGAGAAAATGCTAGTAATGCTAATATGCTCATGCATTGCTTTGACTAGATTTCAATACTCCAATCCGATTTCATCGAAATAGTCAGAGGCTGCGAGATAATTTGAAACTACTTGAATGCTTAGCTTATTCTCATCAATTTGTCTGTACCAGGATTTCATTCCATTTAAAGCTTCTATGAGTTCGTTGACTCTTTTACCAAACTGTTGGAATTTTTCGTTGGTTGCCGTGTTGAGCTGTTGCGTGCTGGTAGAAAGCTGTAAGTGCTGTTGATTCGTCAGATGAAGTAGCATCCTTTGGTTTTTGTCTAGGTTGTCTATATTTTCATATACTTCATCGTTTACGCCGAATACAGTCGTAAGTAATTTTCCAAACAGCCGTCTTTTGACTCTTGACGGTGTCACATCTTTGATCTGTTCAATTTGTCGAAATATATTAATTCTCCTGGTTTTAAGGTGCTGCACTAATGCGTTGCAGTGGGTTGTCTGTACCAATGCTCTCGTGTCTTGGCATATTTTCTCTGTTTGCTTGAAAGTATGTAAAATGTTGTTTTCATCAGCCAAAATGTCGTCATATGGGAAAAGAATTTCCATTCTAAGATTCCCCTGAAGAACCTGTGTCTTTCCTAGATTTTCTTTATAATACCCTGTAGACGGTTTGAATATTACATATTCATGATGAGAGTGATTGTCAGCTAGGGTGGCTGCAAACGTCAAAAACGTTAGAATAGTCGTTAGGAGCGCTCTTGCCCAGGTACAAGGCGCGATACGACGTTTCTTCTTCTTTTGTCGTTCTGATGGTTGTTGTTGGGGTATTTAGCGTTTACGATTGTCCACTGCAGAATTTTGACCCTCGTTAGTTCTACGCAGAACTCTACCATTGTGTGGAGATCCGACACTAGTATTCGTGCTCGAAACTCTTGGGTTGTTTATCGATTGATTGCTACCAGTATTCGCATTAGAATCGTGAAATGTCGTGTTTTTTGAAGGTATTTCGACTGGTACAGGACAGATGTTTACTATCGATACATCTTTCAGTTTGTGTTCGTCGTGCCTTACGGTGACTACCTTGTTGTCTGGGCCAGGTTTGAGTTCGTGAATACGTGCCAAAGCCCATTTTGAAGGTGATAAATTGGATTGCTTAAGAAGGACGAGTTGGCCTGGTGTAGGGTTGTCAGATTTCTTAGTCCATTTTGATTTATGCTGGAGTGTGTGCAAATATTCCGTAGACCATCTTTGCCAGAACGTCTGATATAATGCGGTCAGCTTCTTCCAAAGATCATGTAGAGTTGTGGTTTTCCGATCGGGTTCTGCCATGGCAAGAAGAAGCCTATTGATTAGAAAGTATCCCGGAGAAAGTGCTTGATAATCTCTCGGGTCACTAGAGAGTGGTGTTATGGGCCTGGAGTTAAGACAGGCCTGAATGAGTACTGTATTAAACTCTTCGAAGGTCAGTGATATATCGTTTTCATCGAAGATACGTTTAATATGATGTTTAACAGATTTGACACCTGCTTCTCAGAGGCTTCCAAAGTGAGGCGTGGCAACTGGGATGAACTTCTTCGATCCCATTTCTAGCGGAAATTCTAGCAACATCTTCTGATGATCTAAGAATGGCATGTTTTATGTCATCATCCAATACTTTGCTTGCACCAACAAAGTTAGTTCCATTGTCACTGTAGATCTCCCGGCAAAGTCCTCTTCTGCCTATAAACCTTTTGAAGACTGCTAGAAAAGCCTCGGTGGTAAGATCGCTTACCAGCTCGAGATGTAAAGCCTTCGTAACCATGCATACAAACACTGCAATGTATCCTTTAATGGTTTTCGTGTCACGGCCTTTAGACATTCGAGTGTAGAAAGGACCGGCATAATCGACGCCGCAGTACGTGAATGCACTGGCAGGGTTTAGGCAACTGCTGGAAGATCACCCATGATTTGGACATTGTTTCTGCTGGCGTTTCTGTGGCATATGAGGCATCTATGGACTTTGTGCCGAATGACTTTTTGGTCGTCAATTATCCAGTACTATATTCTTAAATAATTTCGCACCAATGTTACGCCGCCATTCATTGTTATTTTAGGATATCTTGCTTCTTCCGAAATGTCAGCATTACGGAGTCTGCTACCTACCCGTAGAATTCCCTCAGAGTCGAGAAAGGGTGACAGGTTACGAAGCCTATTCCTTGGACTTTGCAATTCTGCGATCTCTTTCGAAAATTCGGTTTGTTGAATAATTTTCAATATTCTCATCCCTGCGTTTTTTATTTCACTTGGATTCAGTAAACCATTTGATCTGTGTCCATTTATCTTTTTAAGATTGTTTTTGAATCTTAAGCAGTACGCAAAAATCCTCAGAAGTTGCCAAAGTTTGAATAGCGCTCCAAGATAGTTGTATCTCTAGTTAAAGTGATTGAGCCCGTGAGAACGTTATGTTTGTTTGGCTCGTGAAGGAACGGTGGGCCATTCCACCACAGTTTAAAGTTGAGGAGCTGCTGAAGCAACAGACCTCTGGAGGCACAATCAGCTGGGTTCTCTTCACCTCTTACGTGCTGCCAGCACCATCTATCATTGCTCAATTGTTGGATTTCAGTTACTCTATTGGCAACATATATTTCCATATTAGTGGGATCCAACTTTATTCGGTCGAGCGTTATTGTAGAATCGGACCATGCGTATATTTTGACATCTTGAATATTCAGGGATGAGTTTACTTGTTTCAAGAGGTTGGCCAGCAGAACAGCAGCGTTGAGTTCAAGTTGTGGAGGTGTCAGTTTGTCTTTAAGAGGAGTCACCTTTGTTTTTGCGCAAAGAAGTGTTAAGCTCACTGCTCCTTCAGTAGAGATGCACTTGGAATAGACCACTGCTGCGGAAGCTTTGTCGGATGCATTGCAGAAACCATGAAGTTCAACTCGAACGTCTGGGTTGTAGTGATTCCACCGTGGAATACGGATGTCTTCGAGCACACTGATTTCGTCCGTAAACTGGTTCCAAGCGTTGATTATGTTGCTAGATGGAAAGCTGTTCCAATCTGTACCTTCTTTCCATACTTCCTGCATTATAAGTTTCGCTTTAATCATGACTGGAGCCAACCACTGAAGTGGGTCAAATATAGTTGCTATATTCGACAGAAGCTGACGTTTTGTTAGTGGCTTGTCTTCAAAAACTGGAAGCTTGAATCGAAATTCATCTTTTGATGGATGCAATCTCAGACCTAGAGCCTTAATGGAAGCGTCTTCTGTGATTTCCAGCAGTCCTGTTTCTCTTGCTTGTTCTGGGATATTCTCAAGCAGTCTTTGATCGTTACTGCACCACTTTCGTAAATGGAAGCCTCCTTTCTGGAGGATTGCTACAATATCAGCTTGCAAAGCTGTTGCTTCTTCTTTAGCGCTTGCGGCAGTCATAAAATCATCAACATAAAAATCTGAAGTCAAGATTTACGATCCTAAAGGATGATTATGCTTCTCGTCTTTTGATAGCTGCACAAGAGACCGAACAGAAAGATAAGTCGCAGATGCTGTGCCATAAGTCACAGTACTTAAGTTTTACTCTTCGATTGGACCATTTGTATGGCGACGCCACAGTATTCGTTGGTAATTTAATTGATGTTTGGCTACCTTGATCTGCCTGAACATTTTTTCTATGTCAGCTGTGTAGACAAATTTGTGTTTGCGCCATCTTAATATGATTTGCGCAAGGTCTTGTTGCATTTTTGGACCTGTGTGCAGCAAATCGTTGAAGGCTACACCAGTTGAAATTTTAGCAGAGGCGTCGAAAACAAGTCGAAGCTTAGTTGTGGTGCTTTCATTTTTAAAAACTGGATGGTGTGACAAGTAGTATACACAATTGTTTACTCCGGCAAAAGGTGGGTTAAATACTCTTCAAAGAATGCATGGTAGTTGACGCGCAGTTCATTGTTCTTGGCTAGCCGTTTCTCTACCTGCTTGTATCGAATCAAGGCTGTAGATCTTGATTCACCCAATTGTTTAGAATTGGTATCCTTGAATGGCAACCACACATTATATCTGCCTGTGTCATCTCCTGAATGTGAAACTGCAAATATTTCTTCACATTTGATGTCGCTCTGTGTAGGCTGTTTTTCACTGACTTCAGCATCAACTTCAAAGAATTTTTCGATTTTTCGATGAAACTCTGCCATTGTAATTAAAGAATTCAGTGTGCTACCTTGTGTTTTTGCTGTGACTTTCCCGAAGAGAACCCATCCAAGTCTTGTTTTTTGGGCAACTAAGCTCCCGTATCGTTTTATGCCTTCTTCGATAATTTCTGGCTATGTATCGGCTCCAATAATCATGTCTATTGAGGTCGTTTCCAGGAATTTATGATCTACAAGATCTAAATTGAAGATTTGTTTTGGCAGAACTGTGTTAATTGTGGTATCTGGTAGGGTTGAAGTAAAATTCGACATCACAAACGCTTCTATGTGAAGCGTGAATTGAGATGCGAATTTTGGAGCTATAACAAGCCTTGCTTTTTTTGTTACAGATATTGGGTTTTGGCCTCCAATACCAGTAATGTCTGCTAGTATGCCCTCTGTGGGGAGTTCTAACCTTTTTAAAGCCTTTGAGGTGATAAATGTTGCTTGTGAACCAGGGTCAATCAATGCTCTCAGCTCTATGCGGAAACTCTGGCAGTAGCAAGCAAAACATTTTGGTTTCTTATATCCGCAACATCACGTTTCTTGACGTTTTTTGCTGCTATATTTGCAACGGCGTTGAAATGCATTTTTTTCGGTGACTTTATGTGAATCATTGTATGATGTTTTTTTTTACATTCATAGCAAGGACCTTTATTTCTGCAAATTTGTGCTTGATAATACAATAAACAATTTTTGCACAGTTTTGCATTTGCGACAAATTTGTTTCGTTCGAGCGGGTTCATTGCTTTGAATACGTTTCATCGGTAAATCATATGTGCTTCGCTGCAACATGGGCAACTTGAACCATATGCGGTAGTGAACACCTTATGTTTATTCGGCATGGGTGAATTCTTGCGTGCGTGTGCCTGGGTATAAGTGGCGTTTAGTATTCGGTGGCGCTTTAAGAGGAATTGATACAGGCTATCAATTGTGGGCATAGATTGTGTATTGTCGAGCCCTTCCTCGAATAGACGTGCGCTTTCGGTATCCAATTTTCGTATCGCGATGCGGACAATAATTGGGCTCCACGAGTACGTGCTGTATTTCATGTTTGAAATCGCTGTGAGACAGTTTCTCAAGGTATTATACAGCGTAATAATACCATCAGCTGATCTATGTTCAACCCTTTTCGCATCGAGTATACAATCGATTAGATCCATTATGGCATTTCTTTCGTTGTAGAATCGTTCTTTTAAGATTTCAATTGCTGTTTCGTAATTACTTGAGGACAGTTGTAATTGCGCAACTGCCTCTTTAGCATCTCCAGCCAAAGACGAAAGTAGATATTGCATCTTATGGATCGGTGTTAAGCCGCTGTTTTCATGGATGATGCTGGTAAACAGCTCATAAAAGTTTCTCCATTCCTTGTAGTCACCACGAAAGGTAGTGATTGTTATCGTTGGTAACTTTGGTAACTGTGTAAGTGAATTGTTCGCTGTGGAACCAGTGTCTAATCGACTTTGAATCTTAGGCGTCTTTGATGTAGATGCCATAATTTCATGCTCTGTTTTCACAGTTTTTAGCCCTTTTTTGAAAAATGCGGAAAACTTGGAAACTTTGGTAATAGAATTCACCAAGACTTGACAAATAGGTTTAAAAGGCAACCAGTTGAAAATCGTCAATCGAAATCGAATGCAAACCCTGGATAAAATGTTCCCGGTGATACTCTAAATGATTCGAGTGCAGGCTTGAATTCCACACAAGTGCAATTAAATATTATGAGTGCAACACTATGCTTCATACAATAGCAGTCGAAAGGATTTTGAGTGCGAGCTCATCTTTTCACGACAGCAGTCAAAGAGCCTGAGTGGAAGCTTGTGAAAATTAGACGATAGCAGTCAAAAAAAAGCGTTCGGTGGAAAGTAAAGTATCCGGCTCGACGGACCAAATGTAACTTTTAAGTTACAGAAACCTAATTATTTTCAAGTTCCTAGCAAATTCTAATGGATATTGCTTAAAGGCCGTCCACTCCAGACGACGATTTCGCAATCTTAAGGAAATCTTCTTGCACCAATGGTTGTTGGTGAAGAAGATTGAGGAGAGGATTTAGGTGATAAATGAAAACTCTGAGGTTCCAATTGGGAATGGATTTTATTGCACCAAAAATGCTGCTTTTATACTATTTACAAAATGTACAATACGCAAATGAAAACATTTTTACAAATATTAAAAGTAAGCAAAATATTTGTAGACTTGAACCACGTACATTGAACTTAGTGCAATCGAGGAAAATTGATGTCATGCAATGCATGCAATGAATACATTTAGCTAAGTTCAATGTACGTGAAAATGGTACAATTGGTGACTTAATCAAATTGATGTATATTGAAGGACAATATTTGAGTTCAATGTACATCTTATGCAATGTTCAGTCATGAACAGCGTTGATTACCACAAATGCAAATTTGATTGAAATTTTGTTGGTTTTAAAAATTTTAGCAGTTTTTTTATTAAAACCAAAACACTGCAAAAACTTTTAAAAATCTGCTCAAATTATGTAAATATTAAAGAACTTGGATTGAATTTACAACAATTTCCGTAGAATAAAATATATACAGTAATATCATTCGTATGAACCCTCAATACCTGATAACTCTGACTGATTTTTTATTTTTAATTTAGTTTTTCATAATCATGGAAAATAGTTTTTTCCTGGGTTAGAACCTCCTAGTCTAGTCGATAACATAGTCTACTAGATTGTGCTTTGGTTAGCAACTTACTAACTCATCATTGCACATTGATGGGGGTTCTTAGCTTCCAAATTGTATGATTGGTTCATCGTTTAAATGGAAAGTGTGGTTTCGGGATAGCGAATGGCTTCCTCTTCAGGTGCTTTCATATGCCAATTCACTATCAGACAGCACGACCACCGTTAGGCTTGTTGATGGGTTAAGCTCATTATGATTCAACTATTTTTAATATTTGTATGTGCGAATTATAATAACTGTCTACCTAGTTTCGTATAAGCTTCGTTGCTAAGTTCAGTTTTTTCCTGGGTTAGAACCTCCTAGTCTAGTCGATAACATAGTCTACTAGATTGTGCTTTGGTTAGCAACTTACTAACACTATCATTGCACATTGATGGGGGTTCTTAGCTTCCAAATTGTATGAATGGTTCATCGTTTAAATGGAAAGTGTTGTTTCGGGATAGCGAATGGCTTCCTCTTCAGGTGCTGTCATATGCCAATTCACTATCAGACAGCACGACCACCGGTTAAATAATGAGCTTAACCCATCAACAAGCCTAACGGTGGTCGAGCTGTCTGATAGTGAATTGGCATTTGACAGCACCTGAAGAGGAAGCCATTCGCTATCCCGAAACCACACTTTCCATTTAAACGATGAACCATTCATACAATTTGGAAGCTAAGAACCCCCATCAATGTGCAATGATAGTGTTAGTAAGTTGCTAACCAAAGCACAATCTAGTAGACTATGTTATCGACTAGACTAGGAGGTTCTAACCCAGGAAAAAACTGAACTTAGCAACGAAGCTTATACGAAACTAGGTAGACA
Organism: Oxycera nigricornis; assembly: GCA_963942545.1. NCBI lineage: Eukaryota > Metazoa > Arthropoda > Insecta > Diptera > Stratiomyidae > Oxycera > Oxycera nigricornis. Next base: position 66,829,733 of record OZ012663.1, on the reverse strand, counting down.
GTCATTATAATTCGCACATACAAATATTAAAAATAGTTGAATCATAATGAGCATAACCCATCAACAAGCCTAACGGTGGTCGTGCTGTCTGATAGTGAATTGGCATATGACAGCACCTGAAGAGGAAGCCATTCGCTATCCCGAAACCACACTTTCCATCATGGAAAATAGTTTTGCTGGATTATCATCAAAAACTGATAAAAATGTATAAATTGTATAAACGTTTTTTACTGAGCTGTTAAAAAAAATGTTTTAGGAAAAAAAACCCTAATTTTTCACATTTTCTTAAATTAAAAAGCGGCTGAAAAAACAACATATTGTTAAAAACAGCACAATACTTTAATGGAAAGTGTGGTTTAGGGGTGTCAGATGGCATCCTCTTCAGGTGCTGTCATTTGCCATCCGTCACCCCGAAACCACACTTTCCATTAAATTAATGATGAACCACCATAAAATTTGGAAGTTAAGAACCCCCATTAACGTGCAATAATAGTGTTAGTGAGTTGCTAACCAAAAGCACAACTAGAAATACGAAGTTGTTGACTAGACTAGGAGGTTCTAACCCATAATAAAAAAACTAACTTATATCGCAATAATGTTAATACACGTCTACTGACACCTTAATGATGCACATTTTATATCTGGTTCGTGAGATATAGTGAATGACAAAAATGACTTTTTAGGTCATGCTGACTGTTAATGATTTTTTATTTTTTATTTGCTTTTTGGAATCATTAGAAAAAGTTTTGATGAAATTCCTACAAACACTGTTTGGAGTATAGAAATTTTATAAAGATTGATTACTATGTTTCGCAAATCAGGTTAAAAATTTATTATTTTTGAAAAAAACCTAATTTTTTGCACTTTTTTCTTAAATTAAAAAACGGTTCGAACCGTTTTTTTTTTAAATTTGATAGGTTGACACAAATGTTAATACGCGTCGATTAGCATATTACCAATGCAAATCGTATGTTCGGTTCACGAGATATAACGCATGACAGGAATGACCTTCAAAGGGGCAAAATAATAAACCCCCTCGAACCACAAACTAAAACTAAAAAAAACTAATCAGCTCTTAAGATGACAAAGACTCTTCGATTGATACCTCAAGAAAGTCTCATATTTAGATTTGTGGTATTCAACGTTTTGAATAGTAAAATGTTTTGTAGGCAATACTTTGCAAGATCATGTGCTTTAGAAAGCTTTCATCAAATAAAAAATTGCAGTTTGTAGTAGTTTTGCTCTATAGTGTTCATACGATTTCAATGACTTCCTCCATCATCATTTGAAATACATGAAAATAAGAAATAATTATTAGTCTCATTGATGTAAAATCTTAGAAAAATAAAAATTCGCAGATTATGCCGAAGTCATGGAAATTTTGAACGGATGGCCACCATGCAACAAAATCTTTTTGGTGGGCGTGATTAAAAAACTGCATTCAATTTTGCTAGAGCTCTTTTTTCCTTCAAGCAGCGATATGAAAATAACAAATAACGTAGAAACGGCTTTGTAACCTGCAACCTTTCTGATTGATCAACCAAAAGCTTTACGTAATCAAAGGACGTTCCAGTAGATGATATGAATGATATTAACTCATTTCAATGAATGTTTTGAGTACTTTACATTATAATTATGTAAAGTAGTGTGATTTTCATAAATATTTTTGTTGTTAATATTTTTAATAATTATGTAGATATTACTGGGAAGTTGATTGTGTGGACCTCAAGTGTCGCAATAAAAAATACTAAGATTATTATTATTATTTGATGAGCACTTCAAACATCTTATTTCGAAAAGCATTGATTGACAAAAGTTCAAATTAGTTAGAAGAAACTTTTTTTAAAAATGACGTCATTAGAGTGGGTGAAATTGGGTGACATTATATTTGTCAACCTTTTTCCATCATAAATATGAACGGTATATTATTTATGTCCGAAAAAGTTTTGAAATCATCAAAAGTGTTGTTAATTTTGTTTAATAAGATATCTTCATCTTCAAAACATTTTACCATTCAAAGCATTGATTATTACATCTGTAAATTTGATTCAAATTTGCTTTTTTTAGGTTTTAACAGTTTTTCATTAAAATAAAAAATATACTGTGAAACTTATTAAAATTGTGCTTAAGCTTTGTAAATATTAATGAGTTCTGATTGACGTGACAACGATGTCTTTAGAATAAGAGAAATCAGGATATATTATTCCAATGAACCCTTGTCACATAGCGACTTTTATATTTTTTTACATTTTTTTTTGTTATCATGACAAAAATGTTTTATAATATTAAAATTGTTCAAAGTATATTAATTTGGGCTCTGGGCTTTTATACAAGTTTCTGAACTGAACTATTGAGGGAACTATACTCTATTACACGATCATGACGGATTAAGCAATAAGCTGTTGTTAAGGCGGCTATATCTGTCGATGTTTTGATATCTAACCTCATATCAACTGAACTTGACTTAACAGATTCCTTTTGACGCGAACAATTGATTACTACAATCGGTTCTTCTTTCTTATGTTCCGGTCGTGAGAGTAGTGGCTGCGGTTGAACTCCGTAGTAAGAATTTTGAAAATTTTAGTTCATGTCATAAAGTACAGCAAATCGTTCGCGAACAAATTTAACGTTCAAATCATCATAAGGATACAGTTTTGAGTTTAAATGTACTTTGACATTGATTAAATCACAGTGATCAAATTTGCTGGCATCTTTATCTTTATGGTTTTTTCAATTTGTCTGTAGAAGAAAAATAGTATATCGAGGTTTTTCTAGCTGATTTGTTGTTTTCACACTCCACACATGATCGGTTGTTGTTGGTTAAATGGGATATTCGTATATCTCCCAATTTCGAAAACTTATCTGAATTGGATGACTTGACTCAATATATTTCAATAGTGTCAATTTCTCAGAGTCATTGGGGGTAACATAGGACATCCTTCATTGTAGTTTGAAAGTTTTAATTTGCACGTCATCCCTGGACGAACAAAATGCGTTTTCATCATTTCTAGTGCGAACTAGAATAATCTCATGTTTAGCATTTACGATAATCTTCTTGTAATCCTCAGCAAATCTTAATAATTCCCTCAGGGGAATACAAAAGTTGAAGTATCCACTTGATGTTGTGATCGATTCCTCTGGCGACCAACCGTCATTGTAGTTTACTTTCGTTTTGATTTAATGAGACATCGTTTTTTATTCTTCAAGTCATTCCAACATTTTTGATCCTTTCGAATTCTACTCCATTGAGTCCATATCTTATTTCATCAAAAAGCAAAGCGATGGTTTTATTCGTTAGTTTAGCAGTCGTTTATGTAGTTCCATCAGCTTTAGTTAAAGCAGTTTCAATATAGATAAAGCTCTGACTTGGTAAAAAACACAAATACTGTTGTTGTAAGGATATTCTTAGTTCTTCACAAGAATTGTAGCATGATAAAAATGGAGAGTGGCTATGAAATTCAATTTTAGAGACACTATTGTCATAATTCACTTTACGTGTGATGTTGAACATCTCACTAATTTTTTTAATTTAAATCCTGGTTATTGTGTTATGTGAGCTGTGATCTTACTTGTTCGATTTTCTTGTGACTGATTGGATCTGTATTACCGGGCATGTATTTATCATTGTTATATATCAACATTCTGAGGCTTCAAATGAAGTGTAATAGTTATTATTTCTCCCTTCAAGTTTATTAATTCTCCGTCTTTATGAATGAGTTTAAGAGTTAGCGAGTTTATCCGCTTGACGTTCACCGGTAAATAAATTACATTTTTAGGAGCCTCCATTTTTTTATATCCTGGATCTATGTACCTCAGGCAAGAATTCGCGAATTGTGTGTGAAGTTATATTGTTAATTGAAGAATTTCCAATTATGCTACAGTCAATTCGTATTACATTCACTTTACGTATATTTACAGGTATATCCGAAGTGCTTTTGACATTGAATTTCAATTCTCGTTTAGCGAATCCTGGTCGTTATCAAATGGATGTTTTTTCATCAAAGTAAATAGGAGTAGTAGATTTGATTTCAATTTTCAGGGTGTTGTTATTTGCTCGTATTGAAAAATTTATTTTGTTATTGATGTTTGCTAATTCTTGATATAGATAGTTGGCAATATCATCGATTTCGTATGAACCAACTGGAAATTCTAGAATATGTTATCCAAGGTGGGATTAATTTTTTTTTCATCCACATCAAGTATGTTTGAAAATCAACTAGACCGCACACATAACCACTAAGTAAATGAATACGTGGAAAATATTCAGTTGTAAGAATAGATGTATTTCCGCTTAGCGTTAATTATAATGCTATGATAGCAAATAAAACCATAACTTTGTTTTTTTTTGGAATATTCATTGATTTATATAGATATACTAAAAAAATATAATATTTTATATAAAAATCTAGTCCTGATATTAGTGTTATCCAACACGTTCTAAAAATAAATTGGTTGTATTTTTTATATCGTTTACTATCGCACCATGTTGAGTAATAGTCTCCCTTAGTGCATATTGACACGATTGCAAATTATATACGGGTCTGAAATCTGTATCTTCGCTCTTCAACAGTCTCAACTGAATTAGAAAGAAATTTTTCACACAAGCCACTGGAATTGAAGCAATATAACAGGATTTATAAAATTGCTTTCTTAACAGTCAATTGGAAGACAAACTGAAAGCCAGGATGTGTTATTTACCTGCTGTTTATCAACTGCATACTCAAATGCATCTTTGAATAGTCCAATAGAATTCTAGAGCGTCTGTGGATTCTTTAGAAAAGCCAGTACACTTTAGTGTTGTGAAAACTAGCGATATTAAGTATTTGTCGTCGTTGTACCCCATGAAAAACAAAAATTATCATATGGCGGGTATAATCCTATTTTCAAATAAACTGAACGCGTCCAACTTGTCCTCTTCATTTAATTTTCTAAACAATTTAGCTGTGGGAATGGGCGTTCGAATAAACATCGCCACAGTGTTTGGCCCTATCTGGAACGTCGGTCGGATCTAAAACTTTTTAACTTAAAGACTCACCAAATTTAATGGAATCGGAAAGAGCTCAAAGGCGCGAGGAGTCTGACAGTACCGACAGTCGTTGATAAACTTAGTTTAAGTTGAATTAACACAGTTGTTTTCATGCGAAAAGTTAAAACCGCATTCATATCAGCAAAAAATAGAATACAATACAATATTCCCTTACAATACAGATATATGTTTTTTCTCTCACACTTTTCAACTATTAAAAATCACGATTTTTTACCAAAAATAGAAACCACAATATACATCTGTAGAATCATTTAATTAGGCTCATCGTATTCGTCACAAAAAAGTACATTTTGAAATCTTAAAACCACATGAACCCAACATCCAGAATATATTTGTAATTCAAATACCAGTATTTCCTTGGAAACATTGTAAATAAAAACCGCAAACCATCCAGCAAGGAAAATTTCTCAACATGACCTAACCCACACTTGGCGTAAAGTCTTAAAACCACATTTAAATCCAACATCTAAAATCTAAAAAACCCTTAAACTCAATGATTTGCTTGAAACCATTGGAAATGGAAACCGCAAGTCATCCAGTTCTTATCATTCTACTATATCAACCACACACAACACCACCTGCCAGCCAGGCAGCTACGCTTATCTTCAGACACGACGCCACACTTGGAATCCCCTTCTTATCATTAGCCCATCCATCAGTTTCATTGTTGCCCATGAAAAACCACTCGTAAATTCTTATTATACTAATACTACTACTATATTGACCATAAACAATCCAAACTAAAATAACCTTCAAATTCTTTATATATTTACAAAATAAATTCATTAAATGTGTAGACAAAACGATATCTCTTATCACATCATACAAATAATATTTCATTAAATTCTAGGCAGCCTCAATCTAACCGCTTGATTAAAATCTCTTGAAGCCTTAACTATTCACCCTGAATTGTTTTTGTATTTTGTATTTTGGTAGTAAGCAGAAGGTCTTTAACACATTTCTAGCAAAGCAGTTCAATAACAGATAAATAGCAGTTATAGCTAGAAACGTGGCGGATTCCCCTAAACGATGACGATGAAAGATTAATATTTAAAATTGATCGAAATTTTAATACCAACAGCGCGCGAGTTATGTTTTCAGTTAATCCTGAATCCAAAACGAATTATTATTGATTCCTATTCGCAGAATCAATTTAAATTAAAACACTTTATCTTTTTAAAGAAACTTTTTATTTAATAATATTATTTTTACTTAAACACTTTACTTCTTATACTTAAACTGTAACGCGACTGTGCGTTGAAAACACTAACTCGAACTTTAATATCGAACTTAATTGAATGACCGAACTTAATTGAATAACCACTCTTCGATGCTGTCATCGGTCTTTTATGCTAAATTCTTGTCTAGAGTTTCCCACGAGATTGCTGACTAAGCAATCCTCGCTGGACAAAGATCAATTAAGTTTTCTGCTGATCGTGCAGTTTGTGTAAACAAATTGGATTGAATCGGATGTTTATTAAATAGTGGAGATTGAAGTTCGTGGGTTTAATATAAACATTTAAATTGGGTTTTTGGGTCTGAAGATAATTAATTCGGGCTTGAATGTAAACATTATGATACAATGTTTTTAATAGGATTTATATGAACTTGGTGGATATTTCTCTAGGTAAGGGTATATTTGGGATAGGTGTAATGTTTATAGGTTTGTCTAGGGTAGGTGTAACTCCTCCCTTAATTAAGTTTATTGTTGTCCTCAACAATGCTTATTTTTGATAATTGAATTTCCTCTGGTTTATTACTTTTCACACTGATTTTATATGATTTATGATTTTTACAATAGATATATAGGATAAAAAGTGATGTAAGTATAATTATTGTTATTGTTAAGGTGGCTCCGATTGTAATGGTATTTCTAGTGGCTACATATTTTATTTCTTCTATTTTATTTAAATTTTCCATGTTTTCCAATTGAATTTTTCAAAATTCGGTTCTGTTAAATAACCAGTAATGTTTTGTATTGGATTTAAGGTAAGGATTTGTTGAAATTCTTTTATTTTATTTGTAAATGTTTTTCCTAATACTTCTAGTTTTTAGTTGCTAAATCTAATGACATATGCGCCTTGTAATAGGTATGTCTTTTCGTTACAATTATGTTTTACTGTTTCTGCAATATTTACGGCTACAAGTAATCCTTTTTCAATTTCCGTTACATATGTGTTTTTACTAAATTTTATAATACATTTAGCGTTTTTACATTCTAGTTTATCATTTAGATATTTTACTTTATTTTCTTGTTAAAAATATTCTCCAAGATATAATACTACTTTACTTATGTTAATATTTAAAGTTTCAGAATTTTTATTTTGTTGCATAATATGATAATATAGGTTGCGTAAGAATAGGTATGTTGATTACAAAAATTATAGTACTTTCCTTAATAAATACGTTTATATTTCTTTCTTTTAATTCGTCCAATGTTAAATTAAATTCCTCGATTTGATCGTGTGTAAGTATTGATCTTGACATAATTCCTGTTCTAGCTGAATTTACATTGTCTATTATTTTTTCAAGTTCGTCTTTAATTAATTCCAAATTATGGTTTAGTTGCATATTAATTAATATTTTATTGGTTTGTTTAGTTGTATTATTTATTTCTTTTACGAGTTGTACATAGGTGGAGTTTGTTAGTTTGATTTATGTTTAAAGCAATATGATTGATATTATTTTGAAATGCGTTATTAATTTTTATTTGTTTATTACTGTTTTCTATTTTCGCGTGGTTATTAGTATCTATTATTTTTAGGTGTACAGTTATTTTGCACGGTTTGCGCTTCTAATTGAAAATTTCTTTGCTACATGATTTCTATGATGACAAAGCTTTTCCAGCAATGATGATTTCACCTCCTAAGGTAATAGAATTTCTTTAGAAGAAAATTTTATTTCTTTCCCCCCTGCCCCCTTTTCACTTACCGTAAACTTCAATCTTAACATGTTGCCAATTTTCAAAAGAGAATTCCATTTCAAACTTTCGAGATCTGTTATCCTCTCCATTTCCTAATCTTAGTACAAGAGATCTTGTCCTATCTTCAGGCGTCATATATACTTCCAAATAATCTGATATTTGCACATATGAGATAATTACTCCATCCGAAACATTCTGACTTTCCTTTTGATATTCTACGGTATGTCTAAAATGCATAACACGTATTCTCTAACTAAATATTACCTTCCTCCAAAAGGCGGATGTCTTTCGACTTCAATGGAACACATGTATTGAAATTAAAACGCAAGTCATCCAGTTCTTATCACTCTACCATATCAATCACACACAAATCAAATCCATCAGATGACGTCATCGATCCCCTCTTATCACCAACTTATCCATCAGCTTCATTGTAGTTGTTGTCCATGGAACACCAATCGCAACTTCTCATCACACAGCTACTATACCGGCCATTAAAAATCCAAAATAAAATGACCTTGACCCTACAAACGATGACGTCATCGTTTCATCATCAGATAAGCCACAGACCGAAAGTCGCTGACCTAATCGCAACATCAGATAAGCCATGCTCCAGACCAGATGTGGTTAACCAAAATTTTTCTACGAAATTTTTTTTGGTGTTTTCGTATTAAATTAGGAAATTACTGTATTAAATATATAGAGAAGTATACCAAATCAAATATATGGTACTCCGTTTTTATCACTACTATAAACACATGAATAAAGTCAGTCAAATAAAGTACTGTGATTCGTTAGGTAGCATTATTCTTTTATTCAGTAAAACTACAAATTGTTCATTATTTTAAAAAGATTTCTTGTCTTTGCTATTATAAACAGAATACTATCTTCAATTATAAAATATTTGACAGCATTTAGTTTGTCAGAACTAAATTGGGAAGTAAGATTTAAAACTGCTTTCCTTATTTGTAATTTTTCATAGTTTTCCTCTTGCATTAAATAAGGTGTTTGTAAGTTTTGATCAAAATACAACGAATTCATGGAAGTGTGCAAATGCTTTGATTGCTTCATCACTGACTTCAATACAAAATTTTGTTCTTGAGGTATCTCTGTCCATCTTAAATCCTGTAAAATCCAACCTTGTCAGCAATATGATATTTGATATGAAGTAGTAAAGAGCTCGTACAGTGCGTACCAAGGCAGCTATCGCTGCTGGAAAGGGAAGTTTGACTGACATAATTCTTGATTTAACATTGATCTAAAAAACTTGGCTTCTGATCGTCTACTACCTGGAAAATCTCAAGGAAAAATCTTAGAACAAAGCCCTAGAAGAACCAATCAGTGCAGCAATGAAAAACATTGAACAATTTTCTGCATCGTAGGTTCGATGAAAAGACTCAATTAGTTGGAAGTTGAACCACATTTTTATCGCTAAAACGTTTTCATCGATGAAGCACTTTTCTGGCTTAATGAGTTAATAATTAAGCAAAATTGCCACTTTTGGTACGACAATAATCCTCGAGAAACTTTGGAAGTCTCTTCATATCCCGAAAAAGACAATGTCTGGTGCAGTTTGCATGCCAGCTGCATAGTCGGTAGTTTCTTCATCAAATCTGAAGACGGTACCAGCGTTGCCGTTAAAAGCAATCGTAACTGACACATGAGTGGTATTTTTAACTTCCCAGTTCCCTATGGGAAGTTATTGTAATGGGGTCGATTTTGCGAATCCCAAATTTTGACATATCTCCACGTTTTAAGGTCTTTAGAATCAAAATCCATCGTTCTTAGAGAGATGTCTGTGAGTGTGTATGTACGTATGTGCGTATGCGGATGTGCTTATGTGCGTATGTACGTATGTACGTATGTGCGTTCGGAATAATTTTTCGTCTCGATTATCTCAAGAACCAAAGATTGGATTGACGTGGAATTGGTTTTAAACGACGCGTAATTACATAACTTAGAACTGAATGACTTTTCAGCAAAATCGGTTGGGCCGTTTTTTATTTAGGATGAAAAAACTGAAAAAAAAATCTAAAAATTGCTTATTTTTAAACTGTTGATACGCACTATTAATTCGTGCAGATACCAAATACCTTCATAGTAATGTTGTTATTATTGTGCGTTTTAGCAAAATTGTGATCAAATTTGTAAAAAATGTTATTTAAAAAAAAGATTAATTTATAAAATTCCAAACTTACATTATCAGGTTTGGGTGAATGGGAGTAGAGACGCTAATGCAGTTAATAATTGGATATTGTTATAAATAATTTAATATTGTTAGTAAAAATCAAATAATATTAGTTATAATCTGATACTGTATATATAAAGTCAATTATAATTATTCAGTAACGGTCAAACATTCTTAATAACGAATGATTATTGTAAATAATAAATAAATACCCTCAATAATAGTGGTGAATTCCGAGGCCGAGGTGGAGAACGAAGTTGAGGACGAAGTGAAGGAGAAGAAGGATGACGAGGTTGCCGAGGCTTTGGTAGAGGATGACCAGGTGGTGGAGACGTCTTCCTCTACCAAAGCTTTTATGGTTAGATAAAAAATTGATAAAAATAATAAAAGTAATTATATTGATTTAGAATAATAATGTTTAATAATAGCAATTATCAATAAAAGCAAATTATAGCTTTTTATTCACCCCACTGGGAAGTTAGTCGTGTGGGGGCTCAATGGTCGCACTGATACCACATTTTTTTGATTCCTAACATCAATGCCAAACGTTTGAGAGAGAAATGGTTCCGACAATTTGGTAGAAAATACCATACAACGCCTTAGACCATTAATTCATTGAGTGGAACTCTGGTGAATGAATCATCTCAAGAAATGGGCCAGTGAACTGGTTGTATATATTTTGAGTTTACTAGAAGTCGGGGAGGTATAGCAAAACAAATGTAAAGCGCAATCAAAAAATTCAGTTTTTTCAATAATCAAGAAAACGAGCGTTTACCTGGATGCATTTATCTAAGATTGTGCATATAGAAGCAAAGCAACTAATTAGGTACGTTATTCTATTTTAGACTACCTACAGTGATTGTGCTGTTATTTTTCTGTGAGAATTTGTTTTGATAAAGCTTATATCACAATTAAACAAATCGAAGAAATAAATCAATTTACTCTCGAATAGATGCGAGACATGAAAGCCTTAAAAGAGGAGCGATATTCCGGAAAACAAATTAGTCTTGGTACCAAATATAGCAAAAATTACAAAGGAGAGAAACTGAGACTATTGAGAGAGATAAGCGTCAAATTTTGAGGGTAGGTTTAAAATCTACGTCAAGTGCACGGAGAATTAGTGAACAAACAGGTACTAATGCAAGCTTCTGGTGAGTACGAAGGGTAATAAAAGAAAGCCCAACAATAAAACGGCTCCGTTTGAAGAAAAAAGTAGCGTTAATGCAAAATCTTCAAGCACGGTTGCAGTTTGCTCGAAACCACAGCTGGGATAAAGAGTGGAAGGAAGTCATTTTTTCCGATGAAAAAAGATACTGTTGAGATGTTCCTAATGGCTTGTCATATTATTTCCATGATATATATATATATATATATATATATATATATATATATATATATATATATATATATATATATATATACAGGCGTACCCCCATTTACGACAGGGTTGTGTTCCATGAAATGGTGACGTAACTTGAAACGACTTAAAACGAGTCAAAGTAATTTGTCACAAGTTAATAACAAATGGCAGCTTATGTACATATGAAATAAAAATCAAATTTAGGAATGATATGATAGTAAACGTATATACTTTGAAAATTCAATAATTTTATTGTCGGTTAACAGCTACACAAATCAGTTCATAATATCATCATAATCATCATCAGAATTCCTTCTGAAATTGGATGATGATGGAACATCTTTACCTATAGTTGTCTTTATAAAGTAGGAATCGATGCACCGTTGCGTACTATTTTTTTTTGTTGTTGTATACATTTCCTTGTAGGGAAGAGCAGCATCATTTATCAGCTGTATAAATCTTTCGCTTCGGTCTTTGTTTGAATCCAACTCAAATATCTCTTTGGCTTTATCCAAATATTCTAAGCCTTCCGACAATTTTTTAAATGTTAGAGGACAATCATGGGGAGCAATCTGCTCAATTGTTTCCCTAACCTCAGAAACATCATCTTCGGTGTCTATTGAATCGTCTAAAAGTTGAATCAGCTCTTCAGCTGATATTTCCGCATCATGCGATTCCAATAGTTCTGACACATTTGCGTTGTCTACTTCGGAAAATCCTATTTGGTGAGCCAAATTCAAAATGTCCGTTTGTATTTCGGCCAAATTCGTTGCCGTTGACTCGTTCATCACGCATTCAGGCCAAACTTTCTTCCATGCTGCATTCATATTTACTTTCGTCACTTCATTCCATGAATCTCGAATGTTTCCCACCGCTTTTAAAATATTAAAATTTCGCCAGAAACTTTTAACCGTTGGATTATTGCTGCCGGTTTCCTCTTGATCTATTTCTTCTATCAATTGTCTAAAAGTTCGCCGCAGAAAGTAAGCTTTAAAAGAAGCAATTACACCTTGGTCCATAGGTTGTAATATAGAAGTGGTATGTGGAGGCAAGAATATTATTTTGACATTCGAATCTAGGTCGTCGAAATTCACTGAATGTGATGGAGCATTGTCCAAAATCAGCAGTGCATTGTATGTTAAATTGTTTTTAGAGCAATAGTCTTTCACTATTGGACAAAACATAGTTAGAAACCAGTCACGAAATATTACTGATGTCATCCACGCCTTCCTGTTAGAGCGCCAAATAACTGGCAAATTTATTTTTGCAATATTTTTCATCGCTCTAGGTGTTTCTGATGAATAAATGAGAAGAGGCTTCAATTTTAAATCTTCATTGGCGTTTCCCCCCAAAGGCAAGGTTGGACGATCCTTAGCGGCTTTGAATCCTGGAGCAGTGCTCTCTTCTTTAGACAAAAATGTTCTTGATGGCATTCGTTTCCAAAAGAGTCCCGTCTCATCTACGTTGAATACCTACGATTAGAAAATACTACAAGCTCTGCAATCTACTTAAACTGTGTATGTTGTTTGTTGTTTTTCAATTAAGAAAAACTATAGACAATGGATATAGTCTTTAAAAAATACCTGTCGCGCATCGTATCCTCCTTCAGAAATAATTGCCGATAAATATGGCACAAATCTCTCAGCGCTGACCGTATCTGCACCAGCCGATTCTCCTGTCAACTTAATATTCTGTAAGCCGCATCGCTTTTTAAATCGGTGGAATCATCCACGACTAGCATTAAAAGACTCTTGCTACGTTGATGTTCCGCCATCTCGACTCACCACAAAATTGAATAAACTTTTGGCTTTTTCCTGAATCATCAATGTGCTCAGCGGAACGTTCTTCTGGTTTAGATCTTAAATCCACATGCTCAAAAGCTTTTCCATTTTTTCCATGTTTGTACTTCGTAATTTCTTTATTACAGAACAAGATTCAGATGTACCAGCTTGAGCATTTTCTCTAATTTTTTTGGCATTTTTAACAATTGTATGCACAGTCGTTCGCTTTAATTTCATTGCTAATCTAATGTCTGTCACTTTTTCACCAGCGTCTATTCGTCTCAAAACATTTAATTTTTTTTTCCAATGTCACTGATGTTCTATTTTTTTTTGTTTTTCGACACCAAAGACGTATTAACACTTTTATCACTCATTTCAAATGCACACTATATATTCACTTTCACCAATAAAAAACAACCGTCTTACTTAAAATCCTAGGATGGAATGATTCTTTGTTGTGAACCATCCTTTTCTAATTTTCCTTATCTAAACAACATCGGAAATGTATTGGCTGATGTATTTACATCTGTGTAAAAATAACCAGGCCAAAATATGAGCCCATAAATGCATACTGTTCTGTTGAACATGTGGTGCAATAAAATTCATTTTCATTTGTTGTTTATTTATTATTTCGATACCTTCGTGTAAATGATGCACGTTTTTGCCAAGTTCAGCTCAACTACAGATGCTGTCAGTTAATATTTAGGGATTTCCTCTTTTAAGTGAATAGGGCAGATTCTCATACATATTAATAAAAAATAGTGCAAGTTCAAAGTGTATAACATGTTTGCCAAATATGTCGTAAATACGGGGCAAAATTGTCGTTAATCGAGTTACGGGGTAGGAATTGTACAGCGACTTAAGAGTGAAACGACTTAGATCGAAACGTCGTAAACCGGGGTACGCCTGTATATATATATAAATTATTGGAGCCGTGCTTCAATTTAAAAAAGATTGCAAAAATTAGGGTTTTTTCACGAAAAATAAATTTTTATCGGCTTTTGGTAGATAAATAAGCCAAACTTTTTCTCTTGATAACAGAAAAATAAAATTAAAAATAAAAAAATCATCCAACCATCCTGTGGAAAGGGTTCATACGAATGATTATACCTTATGTCTTTTATTCAAAAGACATTGTTGTAAAGTCAATCAAAGTTTATTATTAATATCTGCATAATTTCAGCAGATTTTCGAAAGTCTTCACAGCACAGTGTTTTAACTTTAATGAAAAAACTGCTTAAATTTTGAAACCCATTAAAAATCAAATCAAACTTGTATTTGTGGTAATCAATGTTTTGAATGTTAAAATGTTTTGTAGTCAACACTTTCCAAGGTCAAATGCTTTCAAAAGGTTTCATCAAATAAAATTGTAGTATTTAGCGGTTTTGTTTTTTAGTGGTCGTAAGATTTCAAGGACTTCGTTCATCATTTGTAATACATTTTACTTTTTACATGCAATTTATTCAAAATGGCCATCACGCGAAAAACTCTGTTCAGTGGGCTTTATAAAAAAAATGCATTCATTTTTTAGCTCTTTTGTACTTCAAACATCGATATGAAAATAACAAACAACGTAGAAAAGGCTTTGTAACCTGTCTCCCCTCCAATTGTTCCGCGTGAATATTCAATTAACACCTGATCCACCAAAATCTTTACGTAATCGATATTACGCTCAGGACGCTCCCGTAGATGTTACGATTATTATTAAGTCATTCCAACAACTTTTATGAGAGGTACATTATTATTATTGAAAGAAGTATTATTTTCAAAATTATTATTGTGTATAATATTTTTAATATTCATGTAAATATTACTGGGAAGTTGACCGTGTGAACCTAAAGGGTCGCACCACGCGGCTTGGTTATTTACGGCGTTGGTAGTGGAAATTTTGGACATTTTTTTTGAATGAGTAAACGTTTTGTTGAGCACATACTATGCCAAAACTGGTTGTTTTGGAGCTAGTTGTCGATTAAAGTTGGAAAATACATGCTTGTGATATCGTAAAGTAAGCAGAATGAAGAAGACCGATAACTGTGTGTTTCTTGCTTTTAAATTGGATACGTAGACCATATATGAAATAAATGACATTTGATTTTTGGTGTTTTTTTTGACAACAGTGTTCAAAAGGTGATGAATGATTATTTATTGCTTGTTTATAGTTTACAGCTTGATCAGTTTTCACGTTTTGTTCCAACGATGGTAGATACGTTATCCACGCGCATCCGGCCCAACACGCACATCAGCAAGAAAAACGACATCACAACGAGAAAATGCAATCTGCTGATGCAGCGAATTAGGTTAAGAAAAATTAATTTTTTGGTATTGTAGTCAGTCGAGAATTAGAACTTTACAAATAAAGACGGAAAAAATCTGATCTAAATTATTTGGTATTATTTGGCTTTTTGTTTTGTCGCTAACAAAAATTTAACTGGCGCCCGAGCAGGGACTGTTCGCAACGTTTGTAAAACGGTAGTGTTAATTGTCGTGAGTTACGTGACTAACCAAAACGTGTCGTCACAATTAGCACAAGTGATCAAACAATTCACCAGCCCGACAACGGAAGAAGGAAGTGGCCCCCGAGTAGTTCAGGAGTAACAAAAAGGAAACCGAGGAACAACCAACCTCTAGCCGCCCCTTCAATACGAATGGTCCAGAACCCGAACATGCTAGCGACGCCATACATTTTTACCCTAATGTAAATAAGCCATTTCTTTATTTTCCTCAATTTTTTTTCGGATATTAAAATTAAAGCGTTTAGTGCTCGTGATTTTGTTATTCCGTGTTTCGACACAAATGAAAAGGCAGTGATAAAAATACTCGTTCTGTTGAAATCCACGAAAAATTCAGTTGTTTGGTCATCGATTCATTTCCATATCAGTTCCGATCATTATCAAACATTCAAACTCAAACCTAATTTTCTTTTATCTTCAAATTTTGCGCATATTTCGAACATCTAAATTGAATCTATCTCGTGTTAAACGACGTCGAACCCATCGAATCTCGTCAGACCTGCCAGATTGAGCGATGCTGCCGCCAGTGCCTCTGCGTCTAACGCAAGCAATGAAGGCCCAACCACGCATTCAAATAACGAACTCATCTCGATGATTACCAACATCGTGCGAGACACGTTAAGGGTCCAAGGACAAGAGCTGTTTAATTCACTAGTGAACCCTACTTCGGATAGCAACAAAGACTACGACGTGCCAATCAACATTGGAGTCGATAGAGTGCTATCCGACATGGACAAAATCCCGGATGTTGTAAAGAGTCTCAGGGGGTTATCAGGACATGCCGGCAAATTTAATTCATGGAAGAAAAGTGTAGAGCGTATCTTGAGGATCTACCAACACCTCAAAGGAACGCCCAAGTATTACGGAATACTTTCCGTAATACGAAATAAAATCATCGGCCAAGCAGACGTGGCTCTTGAGTCATACAATACTCCCCTCAACTGGGAGCGCATCTCAAAATGTCTGTCACTGCATTATGCCGACAAAAGGGACATCGGTACTCTAGAGTACCAGATGACTACCCTCATTCAAGGTCGGGACACTATACCCGAATTTTATCAGGCGGTTTACCATCAGTTGTCTCTGATACTCAATAAATTAGGTTCTATGGACCTGAGCCAAGATGCTCTAAACGTCATGACTCAGTCCTACAGGGCAAAAGCCCTAGATACATTTGTTAGAGGACTTGAAGGCGACCTGCCAAAACTTTTGAGAATGCGTGATCCCGCCGATTTGCCACAGGCCCTTCATTATTGCTTAAAATTATAAAACGTCAACTATCGCACGCAGCACGCCAATTCCTCTCACATCCCGGTGAGAAATCAACATTACCAACTACCTCCTATTCCTCCGAGAAAAGTGAACTTGCCTCCTAGAGCGAATCCCACGCCATTGCCAAGAACGCACCCCAATCCTATTCCAGCTCCAAGAGGTCCGTTCTTCCGGGAACTAGTCCACAATCCTCGTGCTCCGCAAATACCCCGATTCAGTCGGCAGCCCTGGCAAAATAATTATCACCAACAAGGAGTCGCACCAATATCTCCTCCTAAACCCCAAGGACGGCCGGAACCAATGGATGTCGACGAGTCCATAAGAACTCGCATGGTCAATTACGCCAACAGACCACGACCTAACGACAGATTTCAGAAACGCACGCAACCCCAGAAATTCCACACAGAACATAAATTCCAACGTATCTTTCACACCGACTCAAACAACGACGGCCATCCAACCCAAGACGAATACGAACAGACATACAAGGACGAATACGAACAGACATACTCGTATAAGGACGAAGACAACCAACCTCTAACAGACTATCTCGAACAAGAACAGCCGCAACAATTGGAAGACATATATTTTTTAGACTGTAGCGCTCTTCGCTACCATACTTTGAATATGTTGCGAGGAGCGGAGAAACCTTAAAGTTTTTGGTGGATACCGGTTCCAACAGAAACTATATTCAACCTCGTCATATAAGACGCCCGATTCCCAATGAAAAACCATTTCTTGCTAACTCCGTCGGTGGTAACGTTAACATCACCAATCATAGTTACGTACAACTATTCGGACCCGACATTCCTAAACTGAAATTTTTCATTCTCCCATCTCTTATATCCTTTGATGGGATAATTGGTAACGACACTCTTAAGTGTTTGAATGCCGTTATTCACACTAACAAAGGCCACATGATCTTAGGTTCCAATCTGAAAGTTCCACTGAAAGAACACCTATCCGAAACAGTTAACTTTATAAACCTTAGAACGGACCATCTTAACGAAGACCAGACTCGTCACATTAAGCACATAGTTCACAGACACCGTAACCTTTTATCAGAACCAGACGAGAAGTTAACCTATTATACACGGGTTAAAGGCGAAATTAGGACAACAACGGACGACCCAATATACAGTAAATCCTACCCGTATCCGAGAGCTTTAAAACTCGAAGTGGAAAAGCAAATTAACAAGATGCTCAAAGATGGCATCATCAGGCCTTCCAAATCCCATTACAATTCTCCAGTCTGGATTGTCGGCAAAAAACCTGACGCTTCGGGTGAAAGGAAATATCGGCTAGTTATAGACTACCGAAAACTCAACACAGCTACAATTGCAGATAGCTACCCAATACCGGAAATAAATTAAATCCTTGCCAACCTCGGTGAAAATAGCCTTTTCTCAGTACTTGATCTCAAGAGCGGTTTTCATCAGATCCCGCCAAAGGAATCCGATGTTGAAAAAACTGCGTTCTCAGTCAACAACGGGAAGTTTGAGTTCACTCGACTCCCCTTTGGCCTGAAAAACGCACCCTCAATATTTCAGAGAACTCTTGACGACGTGCTCTGAGAGCATATTGGCACACGTTGTTACGTCTATATTGACGATATTATCGTCTTTAGTAAGGATGAAAAACAACATCTTGAAGACTTAGACAAAATTTGCAGTACTTTAGAGGCTGCAAACTTGAAAATTCGATTGAACAAGTGCTAATTTCTTCTAGCGTACGTCATCAGCGAAGAGGGCATTAAGACCAACCCCAAAAAGGTACTGGCGATTGCCCACATGCCGCCACCTAAAACCCTCAAGGAGCTAAGATCGTTCCTGGGAATGTCCAGCTACTATCGCCGCTTCATCCAAGATTACGCGAAGATAGCAAAGCCACTGACCACACTCCTACGAGGCGAAGACGAAAGTATATCTACCAAACACTCTAAAAATAAGCTCATTCATTTGGATTCACATGCTTTAATGGCTTTCAATAAACTAAAAAAACTATCTTATCTCAAAAGATGTCGCTCTGGCACATTCTTGTTTTCAGGAAAAATTCGAGCTCACGACCGACGCTTCCAAATACGCAATCGGCGCGGTCCTCTTACAAGGCAAGCGGCCAATAACCTTTCTTTCTCGCACGTTGACGAAAACAGAAGAAAATTACGCAACGAACGAGAAGGAAATGCTTGCTATTTTGTGGGCTCTAACTTCTCTTAGGAACTATCTTTATGGCCCTCAACGGGTCACCATCTTCACAGATCACCAGCCCTTGACTTTTGCTCTTAGTAATAAAAAACGAATAGTAAACTCAAAAGGTGGAAATCCTTCTTAGAAGAGTTTAATTATGAGCTCAAGTACAAACCAGGCAGGACAAATTTAGTTGCAGATTTATTGTCAAGACCACCGCAAAAGATTCTTGTAAATTCGCTAACACCCACCGAACACAGTCACGACAGTCAACTACAAGAACTGATACCTACTGTTGAAACACCAATCAACGCTTTTCGCAACCAACTCCTATTGAAAGTAGGTGTAGAACATAGTTACCAGATCATTAACCCCTTCGACAATTACTATCGCCACATTACAATAAAACCTACTTACACTGAGGAGCAGCTCTCAGGTATTCTAAAAAGATATCTGAGTCCGACCACACTAAATGGAATTTACACCTCTGAAGAAGTAATGAAGAAAATCCAGGAGATTTATCCTCATCACTTTAGGAACTATCGAACCAGATTTTCCCGAAAGCTCGTCGAGGATATTCCCAACGAAGCCCTGCAAAACGAAAAAATCCTACAAGTACACCGGAGAGCACACCGCAATGCCGAGGTAAATAGGATGCAGCTTTTAGAAAACTTCTAATTTCCGAGAATGTCATCCAAAATTAAAGTCATTGTCAAACGGTGCCAAACTTGTAAAGAGAACAAGTACGATAGGCATCCTAACAAGCCTACCTTGTGTCCAACACCAAAACCTTCTTACCCAGGTCATACGGTTCACCTTGTTCTATTCTCAACGGAAAATACCGTGTATTGACAGCAGTGGACAAATTTACGAAATTTGGCCAGGCTAAAATAATCGCGTCTAAGTCCGTTGAAGATATAAGACAGCCGTTACTCGACTTATTATTCTTTTTCTGCGTCCCCGAGAGAATTGTCATCAACAACGAGGGTTTTTTTAGGGCAGCTTCGATAAGATCTCTTATAGAAGATGAAGTAAATATCTCTGTCTATACTATCCCACCGTACAAAAGCGAGGTAAACGGACAGGTTGAACGATGGCACTCCCCACTCGGAGAGATCATGAGATGTCTTAAAAGGGACGACCCCCCGCGTAATTTCGAGGAGCTTTTACAACGAGCAGTAAATGAGTACAATTTTAACTTTCACTCGACCACGGGTAAAAAGCTAGTAGAACTTTACTTCGGTTGAATCCCCGGAATTAATCCCGAACAATTCGAGAACATCCGATTGACCAACATCGAAAGACTAAACAAGAAACAAGAGGCAGATCTTAGGACACACAACAAGACTAGACAAACGACAAAGACTTACGACATAGGAGAAATAATTTATGTCAAACTGAACAAACGAAAAGGTTCCAAACCAACACCTAGGTACAGACAAGAAGTCGTCAATGAAAACCATAGCACGACCATACTAACAGAAACTGGAAAAATAGTTCACAAGAGTAACATCCGCAACTAATTTTCCATATGAGATCCACCTTTACGTCTATCTACGCTAACGTTCAGATATTGGACTACTCCAACGCTCACACATGACAAACTCGGCTACAGGACGGTAACTTTAAGATCACACATGTGACCAAACTTGACCAGTACGAATATAACAAATTGAACCAATCCCTAACCTGCCTACATTTCAACACAATTCTCTTCCCGCATACCCGATAAACGAGGTCCAGCCAGTTCACCAACTTTTTCAATATTTGAAACCGAGATAAATTCGAAAATCGCTAAATTTCATTGAATCGGCATGGAAATGGATCGCAGGGAATTCTGACCATGGAGATTTTCTTACCATTAAGGAGAAAATTACAAGCGTCCTGCAAAACAACCACAGACAGGTCGTCATTTACAACGAGCGGATTAATAACATCACGAGAATCACTAACAACATTCAAAGTTTATTGAGGGAAAATAGCCAAATGAGTCTCACCACAGTATTAGATATAGAATTCAAACTTAAAATAATCAGGGAAGAGTTAAAAATATTAGTCATGCCACTGGGCCAAATTTGGGATCATAAATTCGCTGATTTTGCCAACAATCTGAAATTAAAATTACTAAACATATTGCATGTTACCATATTCAACAATAAAAAAGGTCCTAAATTTTTCCGAAAATAAAATCATGGCGAACTTATCTTCAATTCTTCAAATTATAAATATTCCATTAGCCACGCCAGAAATTTATCAAACCCTTAATTAATTAATAAAACCAATTGAAAGAAACAACTTTGTCAATGAAATTCATCACAATACAATACAATTGATAAATCAGGTACAAAGATTTTTGGCATCGAAAAAGAATGTAAAACCGTAAATTTCATATCCATTTGTGTACAAAATAACTTAATAGACATTAGCAAGACTCCTTGTATTCCAAACCTTTTTGAAACCTGTAAGCGCTTCATGTTCGAGGGTCAGCAGTCAACATATTTAAACCGTCGACCAAATATACTCCGGCACAATACTCCTCAATCAATTTTCCGGCAATCCAACTACGCAAGAGGCGACCTACCAGCTGAAAGGCACATTCCTGATCAAATTTCAAAACATCTTCATCTAAGAGCTCTTCAGCAAAACCACCGCTTAAGTTCAACGACGTCCCATTTTTCTAACGATTGAGGACGATCGAATCTGAAGTGGGAAGAGTTAGCCACGCGCATCCGGCCAAACACGTGAAATCAGCAAGAAATCCCATCAAAGTCTTAATGTCACGCACATCCGGCCCAATACGCGCATCAGCAAGAAAAACGACATCACAACGAGAAAATGCAATCTGCTGATGCAGCGAATTAGGTTAAGAAAAATTAATTTTTTGGTATTGTACTCAGTCGAGAATTAGAACTTTACAAATAAAGACGGAAAAAATCTGATCTAAATTATTTGGTATTATTTGGCTTTTTGTTTTGTCGCTAACAAAAATTTAACTGATATAGTGAATTTTACCAATATCTACGTGCATGGCTCATATGATAAAGATAGTTTTGCATGCGGAAAAATTATTTTAAAAACATCTGGTATTGTTTGTTTATACTACAACGTGTGAGGCACAAACATCTTCACCGTTAACATACAAACATTCGGGTGATAGTCATAGATGTTCATTCCCGACATCCATGAGTGTATTTAAGCGTATACCGTCAACGAACAAAAGCAACTGTTGGCTTCATCTTTTATATTGATATAAAAGAATCTAATTCGTGCAAATATGAAAACTTTCTGTTAATCGATATTGAGACTAATAAAGGATTTAACTCGGTCATATTCACACTTACAATTTTGACTGAAAGCACTTACCATTTTGACTGAAAGCCACATACGTTACACTACGTGTTTTATATTAATCCAAGCATCTAAATTAAAATCCAAGCCATCTTACGGAAATCTCATTATCCCTTCCGGGTATTTAAGTGAAATTTGATAGTCTTCTAGTGTGTATGTTCTTGGATGTATTTTTTAATTTCGTTTTGTATCGAAAACTTCTGTAGACCAATTTGAAACGATAAGGTGACACCAAGTATTCGCAAAACTTTTTCATTATTACTAGAAATTTTAATTAAAAAGAAAAAACCATTAAAAGTCAGCATGACCATCAAGGTCGTTTCTACATGCACTATATCTCGTGAATCACACAAACGATTTGCATTTCTATGACTTCAATCAACGCGTATTGAAGTATGTGTAATTCTACAGAAATTTAAAATAAAATTTAGAACCATTTTTAAATTTGATAAAAAAAGTGCACAGCACAGTAATTAATGTTTAAAAAATTATAAACTGTAAACAATTGTGGTGGGAAAAAACAGCAAAACCTTTTTTCATGACTACAATAAAATTTAATTAAAAATAAAAAAAATCATAAAAAGTCATAATAGCGTAGAAAAGGCTTCGTAAATGGCGCCTTCTCGCCCGATTGATTAGCGTGAATATTCAAACAACTCCCCTCCACAAAATTTTAACGTAATCAATGGACGCTCCCGTCGCTGGTACGAGTAATATTAATTCATTCCAATTACTGTTATGAGTACCTAACATTACTATCATTTAAAGAAGTGTTATTTTCCAAAAAAAATTGTGTTTCATATTTTTAATATTTATGTAGGTATTACTGGGAAGTTGATCGTGTGGACCTCGAGGGTCGCATCTCTCGGTTTGTTTTTTATAAAATCAAAAAACTGCTGCAACAATTTTTTTAATTAATTAAAAAATTAACAAATTCTTAAAACGCGTCGATTGACATCTCGATGATGCAAATATTATATTTGGTTCGTGGGATACAAAGAATGACATGAATGACCTTGAAGGTCATGATAGCTTTTAATGATTTGATACTTTTTCATACCAAAATGTTTTGCTGATTTTTTTACAAAAATTTTTTGAAGTGTAAAATTTTTATAAAGATTGCCTGCTGTGTTTCGCAAATCAGGTTAAAAATTTATTGTCTATGAGAAAAACCTCATTTTTCGCACTTTTTCTGATAAATTAAAAACAATTCCAATTTTTTTTTTAATTTAATAGATTGACTCAGACGTTAGTACCTGTTGATTGGCATCTTAAAAATGCAAATTCAATGTTTGTCTAAGCAGCGAACCTCCTCTCCCACTACCGAAGCTACCCAACAAGCACTTTATATGTTCTGATTGCCAAAATTTAGAAAACTTACTAAAAAGCATGTTTGACAGCATAGTAGGCCACATCGATAGGCTCAACTTGGACAATGATAATTTCATTTTCAAGCACCAACCGCAAACGAAATTGAACTCTGAAAGCTTTACTGAAATAGCTAGCTGTTTCGATGGATTGGCCTTAACAATCAACAAAAGCAGCACGAATTCAAATTCAAATAAAATTGCTAGAGCTCTGAATGAGATAAAACTCAATTTATCATCCATTAATGAAACTCTTGCCCCTAAAGGTTCATCACCAAGTGGTCATGATTACGATCGCCTAGGCAACATGAAAAAAGCTCTAGTGGAAATGGATAAAAAGGTTTTAAAACAAAACTCTGCTTTATTAAATTTTTCTGTAGCCCAACTTCATACTGTTATAGACAAATTCGGGAGCAGGCCTACGGCTGTATGCCAAAAAAATTATAAAAGTAAAAACTGTCACATACCTGTAACTTTTGAGCTGTCGTTATATAACGAACCGTTGCTTGGCGAGATTAAAAGTGCAAAAATAAACTTGAATCAAAGTACTCTCAACCTTACAAAGGATATGCCAACATCTCCCATAGAAAAGTCCCTCAAAAAATCAAATGTACAAATGTCTGCATGTTCCCCTAAAATTCCAGCTACTTGTACAAACAAACTTTTCAGATTCGGAACCTACTGGCCAGAACAAGTATACAAAAGACGAATTAATAAAATTAGAAGTTTTAACTCTAATATAAAACAACAATACCTTGTGACACATCGAAAGGACTCTCAAATGCAAGAGTTTTTTGTCAAGAGAGCTCCGAAGACTCCTGATGAAAAACGGATGCAGTATTTAGTCAGCAAGCTTTTCCTGGTTGTCTGCATCGTCTAATCATTAAAAGATCAATGCAGGAAAAATAAGTGTTCCGGCAACATCTTCAAAGTTTCCGTTCCCTCACGGTATGCGTGGTTATTAACCAACTCAAAAGGATTCAAATCGAGCCAATCGTGGAATGGTATGACGTTTGCGAAATGGGAAAGTTCGACCAAATTCTGTATAAATAAGAACATACACAATAATATTACTAGTCCAAGTGAAAAATGTAATTCGACTTAATTGACTGACGTTGATATCATACAGACAAACAAAGACAGTTCTTCAAACGGACCTCCACATACAAAACTCACTACCCTACTCAACAACGACACATTCAAGACCCCTATTCCTATTCGTTTGGCGAATTCCTCTTTAAAACTACTCTTAATTCTAACAAATCTTACTCCTTACAGTAACTTAGTCCGTGGTGAAGACCTGGTTGCAGTGACGGAGGGGTCAATAATCATTCCAACTAACGTCTACTAAGCCGGCGTTTGTTGATCCAGGCTTCCCTGATCCGCTCGTTCCCCCTGTAGTCAAAGCAACATTTAACTTCTGCGATGATATTAAAGGAAGATATACCCTCTCAAGACTTTGGGATCACAGAATTTACAAAAATGTCCGTTTGTTCCTAGCATATATGCATCTTCAGACTCGACTTGTTTCGAGGGTAAAACTACAACAAGTCTAAAAGTTCTTATCCATCCAGAGGGCCTTCTAGTTGACTTGGGTGCGTTAAACCTGCTGCTCATAAAATATCATGGGCAAATGGGAGTATCTGCAAGTCAAGTCAAACAAGAACTAAATACTTACAGTTCCTATGTTAGGTCTAAACACATTTCTGTGCTTCAAAAGTCGAGAATATGCACAAAAAATATTTTTCCTAGCAACTCATCCTTGCGAGTCAGCCTCAAGCTTTTCTACCATAATTGTGGTTGAATGAGAGGCAAAGTAAATAAACTCTTTCTTGACTCGAAATCTTGCCGGTTTAATATTCTAGCGTTCACTGAGACTTGGTTGAGTGATTCTTATAAAAACCAGGAAGTTCTCGACGAAAATTGGACAATATATAGAGACGACCGTGATTATCGCATTACTACGCAAAGTCGAGGGGGAGGCGTTTTAATTGCAGTTAATTCCAGTATGTCGAGTGAAATTGTCAACACTACTCCTCATAAAAGTTTCCAGCATATGATTATCAGGGTTACTTTCGAGAGAAACCATCTATACATTGGCATTTTCTACATTCCTCCCAGATCTGACGAAGCCGCTTACAACGACCTTTTCTTGATAATCTCGCCTTTATCCGCATTTTTCAATGAAAATGACAAAATAATATTGTTAGATGATTTCAACCGCCACAATCTATCGTTTATGACGGACGAAAATTATAAGAGTCTTCTCCCAACAAATGTTCTCGACTCTTGTGATATGAATTTGGTAAGTGCTTTTTATGGCAATGACTTACAGCAAATCGCTTCCAGTCCCAATCAAAACGGTCATTGGTCGGATTTGATATTCATCAACACTTATGACGATGTAGTGATCAGTCAGATTAGTGCTGTGGTGCATCTTTACACTAACAACCCCCACCACACGGCATTCACAGTTGAACTCTCCACTACTGAAGCTCAAAATCCCATATCATACAGCTGTAATATAATATACGATTTTCGTAATGCTGACTACTAAAGCATTGAACTTTACCTTGACAGTGTTGACTGGTTAGGCACTCTGTCAACGTTAGACCTGGACGAGGCTGTAACCTCATTTTAACCAAATAATTTTGGACGCCGTTGCAAGGTACGTACCTAAATTTGAGAAAAAAAATGTTAGCTGAGCCCTAGCTTGACAGCAATCTGAGCGCACTGAGGAATGAGAGAAACTAAGTCTTTAAAATACTTGAGCTTAACAACTATGCTAGGGAAAATTTCAAAAATAGATATTTTGATTTGTCAGAAGATTACAAAATCAAATATCGCGAAACCTATGAACGCTACGTAAATTTAACCGGCGAAAACATAATCAGAGACTCTAAGAAGTTCTTTGATTTATTTAATCTTTAGAGAAAATCATCAGGTTATCCAGCGTCAATAACCAAAAAAAAATCGTTTCTTCCTTTCCAAAAGTAATTTGTTTTTCAGTTTTCTCACCACCAAATATTGTTCCAGATACGGAGTCCTCTATAGTTAATCCAATGGGACTGATTTTGGACATGTATCTCTCAAGGAAAGACATCGCTCAAGCTATTTATAACTTTGACGTTAATAAGACTCCTGGCCAAATTCACTTTCTCCATTTTTTGTGCTCGAGTATATGGACTAGCTTGAAGTGCCTTTACTTTTTAGAAATCATTGACAAAAGAGAATTTCCCAACTTAATAAAAATCTTCCCATATAATTTCTGTATTTAAAAGTAATGACAAGCGCTCTGTATTGCGATATTGTCAAACTCTCTATAATCCCTAAATTATTCGAACAAATCTATTGCCAGAAACTCCCAGCTGTTATTGAGCTCTTTCTAAATGAACGACAACATGGTTTCCACAAGGGCCGAGCATCTACCACCAATCTCATGGCTTAAGTTTTTGACGTCCTATGTAAAATGGAGATGGGTTACCAAACTGACGCAATATACACAGATTTTAGTAAAGCATTTAAGCCGGGTTCATCACTCCATACTGATTTATAAAATGCAGAAAATAGGAATCACCGGCTCTATGCTCAATTGGCTCAGTTCCTACTTACGAGACTGATGTCAGTCAGTAAAATTTCAGGGATATTTTTGCAAGCCAATTCTCGTAAATTCCCGTGTATCTCAATACAGTTACGGCTGAGGCTCCACGTTCGATTCCAAATCGGTTTCGGTTTGTTTGTTTTTAAAAATGAACGTCATAGCGGCGCGACCTTTTCTTATTTTGCATGTTATCTATATGAGAACCGGGCAACCCTGCGTCCACGTCCGATTCGATCAAGAATGCCGGTTTTACGACCCGTCTGGTTCATAATGACCCAGGTCGACGTTCCGATTCATAGTCGGAACGAAGGCGCTTCCTTCTCGCTCATTTACACGCTTTCGCCATAAGATCGGATGGCACCCGGCTCCACGGCCGGTTTTCTGAAACCGACTTTCTGTATGCGCATGCGTTGTGGTTATTCGTTAAAAGGCAGTGAACGATGAAGGCCATGGAGCAGGTGATAACGGCAGTTGGAAATAACCCGGTAATTTGAAGTATTGCGGAGAAAGATTACCATCACAGGGAACTTTATGATGCGCCGTGGGAGAATGTTTGCCGAGAAGTGTTCCCTAGTGCCAGAATTCATCCATTTTAGGATTTTAGCACTGACACCATCAACAACGCAAGACAGATGTTTTCACGTTGAGCACCGACACGAGAATGAACACTAAACAAACAATCTGATTCAAGAGCCTCGCACGTTCTTATTTCAGATTTGGAATCGCACGTGGAGCCTTGACGCCCGTCGTTCTTATTGTTTACGCATTCCAAATAATAATCGGTTTGGAATCGGACGTGGAGCCTCACCCAACAAACATTATTGTTCTTATAAAGTACTTCAAGAGCTTTATAAGAATCAAATCAAGCTTTGGCTAGGAGTATAGCTTTTTGACATTGTTCTTATAGCATTCTTGAAGAATGTTATTAGCGAGAAAGTGGCGTATGAAATTAGCCTTATAACGTTCTATAAACATATTTGAATAACTCTTGAAATCCCTTATAAGACTATCTTTAAAGAAGTTATAAGAACTTATTCCCATAACAACTTAGAGGGAGCTGGTATAAGACTTCTGATTCCTATAAAAGAACTAGGCAAGAGCAAGAATAGAAACTAAAGTTGTGTGTGTGTATTTTATGTATGGAATGGTAGTCGTGTTTATTATGTAGGTGATTGAGTTGAAAAAGATTGCAAAAGTGAAAAGCAATATGGTGTCTCATATTTGCAAAATAATAAAGCGAATTAAATAATGACTACACGAACGTGAAATTTTTCCGCGAAAAGAATTTCACTGATAAAATATATTGTTTTACCCCTTAAATAATTGAAGCGCCTTTGAAATTAGACTTGTATATAATTTTCAGTACTTCATACAAGAAATCTTTTTGTGATTTACTTGCTCAAAATAGTTCATAATAACTAATAAATCGTCGTTTGACAAAATGTGTACAAGCAATACCAAATAAATAGTATGAAAATTATGAAAATATCTTTAGATTAGCTTATTCAATCTGGTTGCATTTCATTTCAATTGTTTTTATTTTTTACAAAAGGGAATAATATGGCCGATGATTTTTATCTGTTCTAAAGCTTTTATAAACCCATTATAGGATAGTTTTTTCATTGTGATTTTAATAGGTAAGTTATAAGCCCTCATACTTATAAAGCTCTGGTTCAAGATTGTTACAAATATAAAGTGAGACAAATGTCAAAACTGAGCACAAATTACTCTTGGGAAAAGTTATTAAAAGATTATTATTACAACTACAATCAGTAGATTCTATTCAAGAGCATTATTAGACCATTATACAACCTTGCTCTTGGCTAAATCATGTTGAAGTAACAATAGGAACCAAGTCTTAAAATTACCAAATTAGAACACATTATAAGCCTCGACTCTTAGAAATAACCTTAATAATCATTTTATACGAAATGTTTCTTATTCGAAGCTGTAATACGAGCTTTATAAGAATATTGCTTCTTTATCCAAGACTAAAATGTTTGTTGGGCAGCCTACCTCGGCACTCTTATTATTAATGTTTTTATATCAGATTTATCTGAAAAACTCTCGGACGTATCACATCTTTTTTTGTGCTGACGATCTGAAGCTATGTACATCACACCATTAAGTCTCAATCTGATGTTGCTTTCCTCCAATCAAAATTAACTTTCCCCCAACAATGGTGTGATGTAAACATACTTTATCTAAACGTTAGGAAATGTCATGTAGTGACTTTTTCTGGCAAAACCACAATCTTAAAAAATGCATACATTCTCAACAATACAAGAAACTATGTTTCAATTGCACTACGATACTATTCTCTCCAAAGCTAATAAACAGCTTGGCTTTATTAAAGATGAGCCAAAGAGTTTCAAAACTTTTTGGATAACTAAATCATTATTTACGGCACTGGTTTACCAATCACTTGAATGTAATGTATGGAACCCAATTTTTGGAGTTCATGATACGTGAATAGAATCAGTTCAAAAACAATTCTTGTTGTTTGCTTTGAGAGATCTCTATAGCCTGGATGACTATCAAATCTGGCCTTCTTATGTAGTTAGATTGGTGCTTCTGAATTTGTCGACTCTTCAAACCAGAAGAACAGTGTTTTCCTTTTGGTTAGCCTTTGACGTGGATACGTCAAAGGGGCCAGAGTAATGTGGAGTATTTGACGAATGAAATAAACTTTAATATGGCTGCAAGAATTACGCGTAATACACGTTTGCTTACTGGATACCAGCATCTTACTTAAAGTGCAGATAATGACCCTGTTAATAGGTGCTGTAAGATCTTTCACACTTTGAGCAAACACGACTTCCACACCATCTCCAAGTTCAATTTTGAATCCTGCATTTATAAAGCTTTTCATTATCCATCCCTTATTTGTGACGTGCTTACAACTGTGTAAATTAATGCTGAATGTTGCATGTATTTTAGGGTTAAGTGTTTGTTGCAATTTATATTTTATATTTCAATATGTGATGGCCTGCTTTGGCGAAATAATTAAACTAATCAACTCTTAAGATTGCAAAGACGCGCTTCGACTAACACTTCAGCAAAGTCGATATGACTCTGTTTACGTCAGTTATGCTCGTAGGAAAACTGTAGATAAACGTACGTACATACCTACAAACACACGCACACACACACACACACACACACACATATATATATATATATATACATATATATATATATATATATATATATATATATATATAAGTTAACAAGTTAGAACTTGTGATAATAAAAAAATATATAGAATAAAAAGCGACTGTTCAACTTGGAAGGCGGTTTAATACTGAATATCGATTGTATAATTATTTTGCCAGTTCATTCTTAAATCTAATTGACACCACACACGAGTTTGAAAAAGTAAACAAAATATTGTGGGAAAGACAAGGTTCGGTATTTCACATGTGAGGAGGTTGCGGAGGATGCATTTTATGGAATGATAAGGAAAAGTAAACAAAATATTGTGGGAAAGACAAAGTTCGGTATTTCACATGTAAGGAGTTTGCAGAGGATGCATTTTATGGAATGATAAGGAAAAGTAAACTAGTGCTTATTTATGGCTGTTGGTGATGGCGGTGTTAACTCCTACCTCTCCAAATGTCTGCTGATCAAGATGGTCCAGATGCTATGCTTGACTGGATGCTGTTTGAATTTGGATCTGATTTGGCTTAGGCTTTGTATGTCGAGATTTTGGAGATTTTCAGCAGCTGTTTGCCGTAAGATGCGTAAACTTGTTTGCCTTCTTCTGATTCTTGTAACTATAACGATAACTACTATTAGTATGAACACTGATATTAAACATATGTATGTTATATAGGAGTATTTGTAGCCTTGCACTTGATCCTGCAATTGTTTTCTGTTGGTAAGATGCAATCTGTGAAGGTATCCAAGGTTTAGCTTGAGGTTCTTTTCAAACGACAACTTCTGAAGAATATGGGGATGGATTTGATGCGTGGAAATCTCGTGACTTGTATATTCGATGTCCTTTATTTTGACTGTTTCATTGCAATACTGCACAATAGAGCTGCCTTCAGTCGTCTCGATGTATTTTAATCGTTGACTTGGTCGGCTAGGTGATGGATTATTTTATTTTTAATGTTAGCCTAGTGGATTCGTCTTCCACTCTGAGTCGCTACAGTTACTTTATTTTCTTTTGCAACTATTTCTTTTTTATAAATCGGCTAATTTTTGCTTTGAATTTGTTTAACAGCTGTGTAAATGACATCACCTGGCTTGTATGTTTTTGGTTTTTGTCTTTTGGAATTTTCGCTTTTGAGTTTCCGCTTCTGATTTTTCTTAATTTGCTCTGCTAAATCTATATTTATTTTGTTTCTAAAATCTTACAAATTTTCATAGTTTATTCTTTGCTCTCTTCCAAAGAATATGTCATTCGGTTTTTTCTTTGTAACTGTGTGAATGGTGTTATTGTACCGATCTACTGCTATATTTATTATCTCTTTGCGTGAAAAATCTAAATATTCTTCTTGAAGACATATAACGATTTCAATGATAGTAGAATGTACTCTTTCTACGGTTCCGTTGACTTCGCTTCTTTGACTGGAAGTTAAGTATAATTCAATTCCCAATGACTTGATATAATTGAAAATGATCGGGCTCACTAGGCCTCTTTCATTATCGATGATAAGAATTTTTGGCACGGCAAAAAAGTGTAAGACTTTGATGATCTTATCCCTCAGGTGGAGCACAGATTTATCTTTTATATGGAAAAGTTTAGTATATTTAGAGAATTTGTCGATGCAAGATATATATTTCTCCTTTTTTACTTCGACTATGTACATGTGTAAGATTTCAGAAGGATACGAGGGAACAGGAGTCTCTTGTATTTCCGGCTTGTGAGGATGTCTATCAGATTTGTTTTTATTGCAGACATCGCATGATTTTACCCACTTTTTTACCTGCATGTGAGGAAAAAAAACAGTTTTCTAATATCTGATTTTTATTCTCCTCATAATTTCGATAAGCTCTTTTGTGGTCGGTTTCTATGATGCGTAGTACATTCTCTGGGTTGGAAATATCCCCGACTATCCTTTGAGTAAGTCTGATCTTGAGTTTATTGGAATGTTGTCGATATAAATCTTGCAATACTTGGATATTTCGTTCAGAAATCTTGATACCATTAATGATGTTTGAATTTAATTTTTCTTTAAGGATTTTTAAAAGGCCTTCTTTTGTTAATCGACTTATTTTGACGAAATGCCGATGATAACCTGGATGGGGCTGTTCGAACGCAGTAATATATTTCCATTCAGAAATATTTATTTGATTCTTAAAGGTGTTAATTGGGGCCTCACCAGACGGTATCAGATCAGTACTTCCCTCTTCGGCGCTATGAACTGTACAAGAAGATGTAGTTAGAATATTTGTGTCCGTTTTCAGTCTGGACAGTGCATCAGCCACATGATTGGTTTTTCCAGGTTTGTATATGAGTTCACAGTTGTACTCCTCAATTCGAGCCTTCCATCTTTTAAGCTTCTTATTATTATTTCTGTTGCTAAGGCTGAAGGTTAGGGGCTGATGGTCTGTGAGAATTTAAATTTTTTTTCGCACCATAGAAATAATTTCTCAAATTGTCTAAGGACCAAACTATTGCTAACATTTCTCGTTCGTTGGTAGCGTAATTTTCCTCGGTTTTGTTGAGGGACCTCGATTAATAGGTGATGGGCTTATCTTTTCTTATTTCTCCTTGTGAGAGTTCGGCTCCAATTGCATTTTCAGAAGTGTCTGTGGTCAGTACGAAGGGCTTAGAGAAATCTGGAAATATGAGGATTTCTGGGGAAGTTTAAAGCTCCTTTAAGCTATTGAATGCTTTCAATTCTTTTTCATCCATTTTGAATTGTATATTCTTTGACTGAGTCGACTTTATTTGTCCATTATCTCCCCTAGTAAAATTTGTAAGTGGCTTAGCAATCTTGGCAAAGTCTCGGATAAATCTCCGATAATATGAAGCCATGCCTAGGAAGCTTTTTAAATACTTGAGATTTTCTGGAGGCTTGATTCTATTGATCGCATTTACCTTCCTCTCATCGGGTTTGATGCCTTTATCTGTTATGAGGAAGCCTAGGAATTCAGTTTCCGTTTTAAGAAACTGTGTTTTGTCTAGGTTGACACGGAGATTAGCTTTAGCAAGTTTTTCGAATACCCTTGCTATATTCTGTATGTGCTCAGTTTCGGTACTTTCAAATATTATAATGTCGTCAATGTACACATAGCAAATCTTTCCTATGTATTCCTTGAGGACATCGTCTAAAGCACGCTGAAATATTGCTGGGGCATTTTTAAGGCCAAATGGAAGTCGAGTAAACTCATACTTTCCATTCATAGTAGAGAAAGTGGTTTTGGATATATCTTCCTTTTTCATCTTTCGTGGATATGTGCCTGAGTTATTATCAGAATATCTTTTGCAAGGATAGTAGCCATCAGGTCGGTTTATATAATCAATACCATCCATTGGCTGTGGTGGTTTTTGTGCATGAAGCCTTGGGGGAGGATTCGGGTGCTGTTAATGTTGTATACCGTATGCTTCATTCGTGTGTGCTATCAACAGCGTCCTTGTCAAAAACCTGGGTGCTGGCCTTGGTGCAGTTCTGGCAATTGGCTGCTTATATGAAGGCGAGAAAATTTGATTCGTCGGTGATGTTACCGAATTAACAGAATGTGAATGTTTAACAGAAATGTTTCTGTAATTCAACTTTGCATCTCTAAACAGGATGAATACGCTTCGGGTGAAATTAAAGGTTTTCGAATCATGAGCATCTTGGTGAGATCTCCATTTAACACTCTTCTGTTTTTATTTTATTCACGATAAGGGAAAATGGATGGTTTATATTAGCATAAAGTTCATCGATACTATTATTTCCTTGGCACATATAATTAAGTTTATGTTCCAATGTGTGGATATCCCTTTTGTCCGCGTAATTTAGAGATAAACATTTTTTGATGGCACCCCAATTTTTCCCAAAAATTTTGTATGATATAAGAGCAGAGTCTGCAGGTCCTCTAACTTTTTGTCGTATGCATTGCAGAATTTCCCTGTATATAGGTTTGCCCTTGACTACCTCGTTATCTTCAAGGATGGTTTCGACAGTATGCACCCAAGAGATATAGTGTGTAGGATTACCATCAAAAACTTGCAATTCTTTCAAACAATCTGGAAGTCTGCAGATGTCCTTTAAATCTTCGGCAGTCTGTGGACGTCTAAGCGGATTACCAGCCACGTTTTGAGGTTGGTTGATTTGAATTTCTTCAATTTTTTAGCCTCAGATCCATTTTCTTCGAAAACTCTATCTGAGAATTTATGGCTCCTGGGTGATAGCTTTTTTCAGAGCTTCCATTTCTAGAAATTGATAAACGCTTCGCACAGTTGCACTTTCGTGTAAAATTTTTTTAAGTAATAATTCTATCACTTTTTATGACCCTTATTCCGGGGTTTTTGTAAATCAATTTGTTCTTTGCAACGGAAGTAGTTTCACTTTAATAAGATGTGAGATTATAAAATCGGTCTCGGAACAACACCCGTATCTTTTTGAAGCCGGTAGGGATGGTTTAAGTCCATTTCCTTCAGTCATGTTGAGAATGGGCTCGCGACGTTCACGTTTCCCCGAAACTTACTTTCGATCGACAACTAACCACAATTGCGACAGTTACCGAATGTGATATTATATATTTTATTAATGTTTTAAAAGAAGATCCTGAACCAGCCTCAGCCCAGAATTTAAGCAACCTTTTGGCTTAACTTGTTGCACCGCTTTTTTTTATATTAGCCCTTTCACTAATTTCGTGACGAGTGAAGGGTCCCTGCTCGGTCGCCAGTTAATAAGTTAGAACTTGTGATAATAAACAAATATATAAAATGAAAAGCGACTGTTCAACTTGGAAGGCGGTTTAACACTGAATATCGATTGTATAATTATTTTGCCAGTTCATTCTTAAATCTAATTGACACCACACACGAGTTTGAAAAAAGTAAATAAAATATTGTGGGAACAACAAGGTTCGGTATTTCACATGTGAGGAGGTTGCGGAGGATGCATTTTATGGAATGATAAGGAAAAGTAAACAAAATATTGTGGGAAAGACAAAGTTCGGTATTTCACATGTAAGGAGTTTGCAGAGGATGCATTTTATGGAATGATAAGGAAAAGTAAACTAGTGCTTATTTATGGCTGGTGGTGATGACGGTGTTAATTTATATATATATATATATATATATATATATATATATATATATATATATATATATCCTGCTTTCTAAAACCACTTTAAAAATACTCTATCGATTTTCGAGGTAATTACAATAACTTCCAACTTGAGACCCTTGAGGTCCAAACGAATAGCTTTTCAGTAATATCTACATAGATATTAATAATACTAAACATAATAATAACAAGCCGCGAGATGAAACCCTTTAGGTCCACACGGTCATTTTCCCAGTAATTTCTGCATAAATATTAACAATCCACGATGTGCGCCTGTTGAGGTTCAAACGGTCAACTTTCCAGTAATATTTACATGAATATTAAAAATACTAAACACGATAATAGTTATAAAAATAATAATACTTTACATAATAATAATGAGAGCCTATAATAACAGTAAAAGGAAAGAGTTTTTAATAATCATATCATATACGGAAGCGTCCAATAATTGCGTACGGATTTTGGTGGATGGGGGTGGATTGTTTTGATTGAATATTCACGCAAACCAATCGATGAGGGGAGACTACAAAGCCTTTTCTACGTTATTTGTTATTTTCATATCGATGCTTGAAGGACAAAAAGCGCTAACAAAAATGAATGCAGTTTTTGTTATTACGCCCACTGACGAGGTTTCTCGCGCGGTAGCCATTTTAAATAGTTTTGTTCAAACTTGCCATCACTTCAGCGTAATCACTCGATTTGTATTTTTTTTACGATTTTACATCAATGAGACTAATAATTATTTCTTATTTTCAGTTAGCCTTGAGAAAAATTGTATGTTAAAAGTAAAATGTATTGCAAATGATGATGGAGGAAGTGATTGAAATTGTACAAGCACTAAAGAACAAAACTAAAAAAAAATATTTGGTGAATGGTTTTTAAAGCATATCATCTTGCAAAGTATGAACTGCAACGCGTTGATAACCACAAATGCAAATTTGATTAATTTTTTTTTCAAATTTAAGTGTTTTTTTTAAATAAAAACACGGTACTGTGCAAACTACTAAAAACTTTCTCTTATTTCGCAAATATTACTAAACTTTGATCGACTTGCCAACAATGTTTTTAAAATAAGAGTTATCAGGTACTTATCAACCCTTTCTACATGATAACTTTGAATGCTTTTTTAATGTTAATTAATTTTTTTTTTTTGTAATCGCAAGGAAAAGGCTTGCTGTTTTTTTTACAAAAACTGATTGGAGTTTATAAATTTTGTAAACATTTCCTACTGTGTGTCACAAATCAGGTTGAAAATTTATTGTTTATGAAAAAAACCCAATTTTTTGCACTTATTTTTTGATAAATTAAAAAACGGCTCCAACATTTTTTCAAAATTGGATGGAATCACACGAATGTTATTATGCGTAGACTGTCACGTTAACGATGCTTATCCTATGTTTAATTTGCGACGTATAGCGCATGGCAGAAATGACCTTTAAAGGGTGAAAGCAAACCCCCCCCCCCGGTCGAAGTGTCCTAAAAACTAATCAACTCTTAAGATTGCAAAGACACTTTGATTGACATCTCTACGAGGTCGATACGACTTTGTTTAAGTAAGTCATGCCCGTAGAAAAAAAGTGTTCACGTGCATACGTGGATGATTGATGATGTGACGGGAGCAAGGATAGCAGGAATGGTGGTCGACGCTTCCAAAATGTTGCTGGCAATGGAGGCGAGGCGGTCTAAAGTGACGGCTGGGTCGATTTCATGTGGTTAAATGATCGCCTGGACATGGAAGCGTTTATTGATTACGTAAGAATTTTGTGGAGCGGGGGAAGTATGATAGAATATTCACGCAGATGCATCGAGGCGGGTGTAGGCAGGTAACAAGGCCTTATCTACATTATGTGTTATTTTCACTTGAAAGATCAAAGGGCGTAGGCGAATGAATGCCGTTTTTGTTATTACGCCGACTCAAATGATTTGGTTGTGTGATGGCCATTTGCATAGTATCAATAGAATTTCCATGGCTGCGGCATAATCACGATTTTACATTAATGAGACTAATAATTATTTCTTATTTGTCTTGAAAAAACATTAATAGGTTTTTATTATTCATTACAGTTTGCAGTTGGTCTTGAAAAACAATAATAGGTTTTTATTATTGATTACTATCACTATGATTAACTTTTATTAATAATTACTATTATTAATAATTATTACTCTAGATTATTAAAGGTCCTTTTTTTTATTTTGTATCTAATCATAAAAGCTTTGCTAGAGGAAGATGTACCAAAGGTACGGAAACCTCGTCCTTCTCCACGTCCTCTTTCTCGTTCTCGTTATCCTCCTTATCCTCCTCTTCGTCCTACACCTTCCTACACCTCTTTCACAGTTTGAGGTCGGAATCCATAATCATTATTGAGGGTATTTAATTATTATTTAAAAATCATTCGTTATTTAGAATCTTTGATCGTTACTGAATAATTACAATTGAGCTTATATCTATAATATCAAATTACATCTGTTCAAGTATTCACATATGAATAGGCTTTGATAAGTTCAACAGCAATGTCTTTAGAATAAGAGATATCCGGTAATATCATTCGTATGAAAGCTTTTTCAATTTTAATTAACTAACTTCCTATTATATGGGCAGTTCTTGTAATCGCCTCGAAAATCGAAATAGAAATTGTCAACATATCTGCACGTTTTGAGATCTTTACAAATATAAAGTGAGACAAATGTCAAAACTGAGCACAAATTACTCTTGGGAAAAGTTATTAAAAGATTATTATTACAACTACAATCAGTAGATTCTATTCAAGAGCATTATTAGACCATTATACAACCTTGCTCTTGGCTAAATCATGTTGAAGTAACAATAGGAACCAAGTCTTAAAATTACCAAATTAGAACACATTATAAGCCTCGACTCTTAGAAATAACCTTAATAATCATTTTATACGAAATGTTTCTTATTCGAAGCTGTAATACGAGCTTTATAAGAATATTGCTTCTTTATCCAAGACTAAAATGTTTGTTGGGCAGCCTACCTCGGCACTCTTATTATTAATGTTTTTATATCAGATTTATCTGAAAAACTCTCGGACGTATCACATCTTTTTTTGTGCTGACGATCTGAAGCTATGTACATCACACCATTAAGTCTCAATCTGATGTTGCTTTCCTCCAATCAAAATTAACTTTCCCCCAACAATGGTGTGATGTAAACATACTTTATCTAAACGTTAGGAAATGTCATGTAGTGACTTTTTCTGGCAAAACCACAATCTTAAAAAATGCATACATTCTCAACAATACAAGAAACTATGTTTCAATTGCACTACGATACTATTCTCTCCAAAGCTAATAAACAGCTTGGCTTTATTAAAGATGAGCCAAAGAGTTTCAAAACTTTTTGGATAACTAAATCATTATTTACGGCACTGGTTTACCAATCACTTGAATGTAATGTATGGAACCCAATTTTTGGAGTTCATGATACGTGAATAGAATCAGTTCAAAAACAATTCTTGTTGTTTGCTTTGAGAGATCTCTATAGCCTGGATGACTATCAAATCTGGCCTTCTTATGTAGTTAGATTGGTGCTTCTGAATTTGTCGACTCTTCAAACCAGAAGAACAGTGTTTTCCTTTTGGTTAGCCTTTGACGTGGATACGTCAAAGGGGCCAGAGTAATGTGGAGTATTTGACGAATGAAATAAACTTTAATATGGCTGCAAGAATTACGCGTAATACACGTTTGCTTACTGGATACCAGCATCTTACTTAAAGTGCAGATAATGACCCTGTTAATAGGTGCTGTAAGATCTTTCACACTTTGAGCAAACACGACTTCCACACCATCTCCAAGTTCAATTTTGAATCCTGCATTTATAAAGCTTTTCATTATCCATCCCTTATTTGTGACGTGCTTACAACTGTGTAAATTAATGCTGAATGTTGCATGTATTTTAGGGTTAAGTGTTTGTTGCAATTTATATTTTATATTTCAATATGTGATGGCCTGCTTGGCGAAATAATTAAACTAATCAACTCTTAAGATTGCAAAGACGCGCTTCGACTAACACTTCAGCAAAGTCGATATGACTCTGTTTACGTCAGTTATGCTCGTAGGAAAACTGTAGATAAAC
Organism: Oxycera nigricornis; assembly: GCA_963942545.1. Taxonomy (NCBI): domain Eukaryota; kingdom Metazoa; phylum Arthropoda; class Insecta; order Diptera; family Stratiomyidae; genus Oxycera; species Oxycera nigricornis. The sequence goes on along the minus strand of OZ012663.1, from coordinate 66,789,820 downwards.
GTACGTACATATCTACAAACACACGCACGCACACGCACACACACACACACACATATATATATATATATATATATATATATATATATATATATATATATATATATATATATATATATATATATAAGTTAACAAGTTAGAACTTGTGATAATAAAAAAATATATAGAATGAAAAGCGACTGTTCAACTTGGAAGGCGGTTTAATACTGAATATCGATTGTATAATTATTTTGCCAGTTCATTCTTAAATCTAATTGACACCACACACGAGTTTGAAAAAGTAAACAAAATATTGTGGGAAAGACAAGGTTCGGTATTTCACATGTGAGGAGGTTGCGGAGGATGCATTTTATGGAATGATAAGGAAAAGTAAACAAAATATTGTGGGAAAGACAAAGTTCGGTATTTCACATGTAAGGAGTTTGCAGAGGATGCATTTTATGGAATGATAAGGAAAAGTAAACTAGTGCTTATTTATGGCTGTTGGTGATGGCGGTGTTAACTCCTACCTCTCCAAATGTCTGCTGATCAAGATGGTCCAGATGCTATGCTTGACTGGATGCTGTTTGAATTTGGATCTGATTTGGCTTAGGCTTTTTATGTCGAGATTTTGGAGATTTTCAGCAGCTGTTTGCCGTAAGATGCGTAAACTTGTTTGCCTTCTTCTGATTCTTGTAACTATAACGATAACTACTATTAGTATGAACACTGATATTAAACATATGTATGTTATATAGGAGTATTTGTAGCCTTGCACTTGATCCTGCAATTGTTTTCTGTTGGTAAGATGCAATCTGTGAAGGTATCCAAGGTTTAGCTTGAGGTTCTTTTCAAACGACAACTTCTGAAGAATATGGGGATGGATTTGATGCGTGGAAATCTCGTGACTTGTATATTCGATGTCCTTTATTTTGACTGTTTCATTGCAATACTGCACAATAGAGCTGCCCTTCAGTCGTCTCGATGTATTTTAATCGTTGACTTGGTCGGCTAGGTGATGGATTATTTTATTTTTGAACATTTTTAATGTTAGCCTAGTGGATTCGTCTTCCACTCTGAGTCGCTACAGTTACTTTATTTTCTTTTGCAACTATTTCTTTTTTATAAATCGGCTAATTTTTGCTTTGAATTTGTTTAACAGCTGTGTAAATGACATCACCTGGCTTGTATGTTTTTGGTTTTTGTCTTTTGGAATTTTCGCTTTTGAGTTTCCGCTTCTGATTTTTCTTAATTTGCTCTGCTAAATCTATATTTATTTTGTTTCTAAAATCTTACAAATTTTCATAGTTTATTCTTTGCTCTCTTCCAAAGAATATGTCATTCGGTTTTTTCTTTGTAACTGTGTGAATGGTGTTATTGTACCGATCTACTGCTATATTTATTATCTCTTTGCGTGAAAATCTAAATATTCTTCTTGAAGACATATAACGATTTCAATGATAGTAGAATGTACTCTTTCTACGGTTCCGTTGACTCGCTTCTTTGACTGGAAGTTAAGTATAATTCAATTCCCAATGACTTGATATAATTGACAATGATCGGGCTCACTAGGCCTCTTTCATTATCGATGATAAGAATTTTTGGCACGGCAAAAAAGTGTAAGACTTTGATGATCTTATCCCTCAGGTGGAGCACAGATTTATCTTTTATATGGAAAAGTTTAGTATATTTAGAGAATTTGTCGATGCAAGATATATATTTCTCCTTTTTTACTTCGACTATGTACATGTGTAAGATTTCAGAAGGATACGAGGGAACAGGAGTCTCTTGTATTTCCGGCTTGTGAGGATGTCTATCAGATTTGTTTTTATTGCAGACATCGCATGATTTTACCCACTTTTTTACCTGCATCGTCATGTGAGGAAAAAAACAGTTTTCTAATATCTGATTTTTATTCTCCTCGTAATTTCGATAAGCTCTTTTGTGGTCGGTTTCTATGATGCGTAGTACATTCTCTGGGTTGGAAATATCCCCGACTATCCTTTGAGTAAGTCTGATCTTGAATTTATTGGAATGTTGTCGATATAAATCTTGCAATACTTGGATATTTCGTTCAGAAATCTTGATACCATTAATGATGTTTGAATTTAATTTTTCTTTAAGGATTTTTAAAAGGCCTTCTTTTGTTAATCGACTTATTTTGACGAAATGCCGATGATAACCTGGATGGGGCTGTTCGAACGCAGTAATATATTTCCATTCAGAAATATTTATTTGATTCTTAAAGGTGTTAATTGGGGCCTCACCAGACGGTATCAGATCAGTACTTCCCTCTTCGGCGCTATGAACTGTACAAGAAGATGTAGTTAGAATATTTGTGTCCGTTTTCAGTCTGGACAGTGCATCAGCCACATGATTGGTTTTTCCAGGTTTGTATATGAGTTCACAGTTGTACTCCTCAATTCGAGCCTTCCATCTTTTAAGCTTCTTATTATTATTTCTGTTGCTAAGGCTGAAGGTTAGGGGCTGATGGTCTGTGAGAATTTAAATTTTTTTTCGCACCATAGAGATAATTTCTCAAATTGTCTAAGGACCAAACTATTGCTAACATTTCTCGTTCGTTGGTAGCGTAATTTTCCTCGGTTTTGTTGAGGGACCTCGATTAATAGGTGATGGGCTTATCTTTTCTTATTTCTCCTTGTGAGAGTTCGGCTCCAATTGCATTTTCAGAAGTGTCTGTGGTCAGTACGAAGGGCTTAGAGAAATCTGGAAATATGAGGATTTCTGGGGAAGTTAAAAGCTCCTTTAAGCTATTGAATGCTTTCAATTCTTTTTCATCCATTTTGAATTGTATATTCTTTGACTGAGTCGACTTTATTTGTCCATTATCTCCCCTAGTAAAATTTGTAAGTGGCTTAGCAATCTTGGCAAAGTCTCGGATAAATCTCCGATAATATGAAGCCATGCCTAGGAAGCTTTTTAAATACTTGAGATTTTCTGGAGGCTTGATTCTATTGATCGCATTTACCTTCCTCTCATCGGGTTTGATGCCTTTATCTGTTATGAGGAAGCCTAGGAATTCAATTTCCGTTTTAAGAAACTGTGTTTTGTCTAGGTTGACACGGAGATTAGCTTTAGCAAGTTTTTCGAATACCCTTGCTATATTCTGTATGTGCTCAGTTTCGGTACTTTCAAATATTATAATGTCGTCAATGTACACATAGCAAATCTTTCCTATGTATTCCTTGAGGACATCGTCTAAAGCACGCTGAAATATTGCTGGGGCATTTTTAAGGCCAAATGGAAGTCGAGTAAACTCATACTTTCCATTCATAGTAGAGAAAGTGGTTTTGGATATATCTTCCTTTTTCATCTTTCGTGGATATGTGCCTGAGTTATTATCAGAATATCTTTTGCAAGGATAGTAGCCATCAGGTCGGTTTATATAATCAATACCATCCATTGGCTGTGGTGGTTTTTGTGCATGAAGCCTTGGGGGAGGATTCGGGTGCTGTTAATGTTGTATACCGTATGCTTCATTCGTGTGTGCTATCAACAGCGTCCTTGTCAAAAACCTGGGTGCTGGCCTTGGTGCAGTTCTGGCAATTGGCTGCTTATATGAAGGCGAGAAAATTTGATTCGTCGGTGATGTTACCGAATTAACAGAATGTGAATGTTTAACAGAAATGTTTCTGTAATTCAACTTTGCATCTCTAAACAGGATGAATACGCTTCGGGTGAAATTAAAGGTTTTCGAATCATGAGCATCTTGGTGAGATCTCCATTTAACACTCTTCTGTTTTTATTTTATTCACGATAAGGGAAAATGGATGGTTTATATTAGCATAAAGTTCATCGATACTATTATTTCCTTGGCACATATAATTAAGTTTATGTTCCAATGTGTGGATATCCCTTTTGTCCGCGTAATTTAGAGATAAACATTTTTTGATGGCACCCCAATTTTTCCCAAAAATTTTGTATGATATAAGAGCAGAGTCTGCAGGTCCTCTAACTTTTTGTCGTATGCATTGCAGAATTTCCCTGTATATAGGTTTGCCCTTGACTACCTCGTTATCTTCAAGGATGGTTTCGACAGTATGCACCCAAGAGATATAGTGTGTAGGATTACCATCAAAAACTTGCAATTCTTTCAAACAATCTGGAAGTCTGCAGATGTCCTTTAAATCTTCGGCAGTCTCTGGACGTCTAAGCGGATTACCAGCCACGTTTTGAGGTTGGTTGATTTGAATTTCTTCAATTTTTTAGCCTCAGATCCATTTTCTTCGAAAACTCTATCTGAGCATTTATGGCTCCTGGGTGATAGCTTTTTTCAGAGCTTCCATTTCTAGAAATTGATAAACGCTTCGCACAGTTGCACTTTCGTGTAAAAATTTTTTAAGTAATAATTCTATCACTTTTTATGACCCTTATTCCGGGGTTTTTGTAAATCAATTTGTTCTTTGCAACGGAAGTAGTTTCACTTTAATAAGATGTGAGATTATAAAATCGGTCTCGGAACAACACCCGTATCTTTTTGAAGCCGGTAGGGATGGTTTAAGTCCATTTCCTTCAGTCATGTTGAGAATGGGCTCGCGACGTTCACGTTTCCCCGAAACTTACTTTCGATCGACAACTAAGCACAATTGCGACAGTTACCGAATGTGATATTATATATTTTATTAATGTTTTAAAAGCAGATCCTGAACCAGCCTCAGCCCAGAATTTAAGCAACCTTTTGGCTTAACTTGTTGCACCGCTTTTTTTTATATTAGCCCTTTCACTAATTTCGTGACGAGTGAAGGGTCCCTGCTCGGTCGCCAGTTAATAAGTTAGAACTTGTGATAATAAACAAATATATAAAATGAAAAGCGACTGTTCAACTTGGAAGGCGGTTTAACACTGAATATCGATTGTATAATTATTTTGCCAGTTCATTCTTAAATCTAATTGACACCACACACGAGTTTGAAAAAAGTAAATAAAATATTGTGGGAACAACAAGGTTCGGTATTTCACATGTGAGGAGGTTGCGGAGGATGCATTTTATGGAATGATAAGGAAAAGTAAACAAAATATTGTGGGAAAGACAAAGTTCGGTATTTCACATGTAAGGAGTTTGCAGAGGATGCATTTTATGGAATGATAAGGAAAAGTAAACTAGTGCTTATTTATGGCTGGTGGTGATGACGGTGTTAACTTATATATATATATATATATATATATACATATATCCTGCTTTCTAAAACCACTTTAAAAATACTCTATCGATTTTCGAGGTAATTACAATAACTTCCAACTTGAGACCCTTGAGGTTCAAACGAATAGCTTTTCAGTAATATCTACATAGATATTAATAATACTAAACATAATAATAACAAGCCGCGAGATGAAACCCTTTAGGTCCACACGGTCATTTTCCCAGTAATTTCTGCATAAATATTAACAATCCACGATGTGCGCCTGTTGAGGTTCAAACGGTCAACTTTCCAGTAATATTTACATGAATATTAAAAATACTAAACACGATAATAATTATAAAAATAATAATACTTTACATAATAATAATGAGAGCCTATAATAACAGTAAAAGGAAAGAGTTTATATTAATCATATCATATACGGAAGCGTCCAATAATTGCGTACGGATTTTGGTGGATGGGGGTGGATTGTTTTGATTGAATATTCACGCAAACCAATCGATGAGGGGAGACTACAAAGTCTTTTCTACGTTATTTGTTATTTTCATATCGATGCTTGAAGGACAAAAAGCGCTAACAAAAATGAATGCAGTTTTTGTTATTACGCCCACTGACGAGGTTTCTCGCGCGGTAGCCATTTTAAATAGTTTTGTTCAAACTTGCCATCACTTCAGCGTAATCACTCGATTTGTATTTTTTTTACGATTTTACATCAATGAGACTAATAATTATTTCTTATTTTCAGTTAGCCTTGAAAAAAATTGTATGTTAAAAGTAAAATGTATTGCAAATGATGATGGTGGAAGTGATTGAAATTGTACAAGCACTAAAGAACAAAACTAAAAAAAAATATTTGGTGAATGGTTTTTAAAGCATATCATCTTGCAAAGTATGAACTGCAACGCGTTGATAACCACAAATGCAAATTTGATTAATTTTTTTTTCAAATTTAAGTGTTTTTTTTAAATAAAAACACGGTACTGTGCAAACTACTAAAAATTTGCTCTTATTTCGCAAATATTACTAAACTTTGATCGACTTGACAACAATGTCTTTAAAATAAGAGTTATCAGGTATTTATCAACCCTTTCTACATGATAACTTTGAATGCTTTTTTAATGTTAATTAATTTTTTTTTGTAATCGCAAGGAAAAGGCTTGCTGTTTTTTTTACAAAAACTGATTGGAGTTTATAAATTTTGTAAACATTTCCTACTGTGTGTCACAAATCAGGTTGAAAATTTATTGTTTATGAAAAAAACCCAATTTTTTGCACTTATTTTTTAATAAATTAAAAAACGGCTCCAACATTTTTTTCAAAATTGGATGGAATCACACGAATGTTATTATGCGTAGACTGTCACGTTAACGATGCTTATCCTATGTTTAATTTGCGAGGTATAGCGCATGGCAGAAATGACCTTTAAAGGGTGAAAGCAAACCCCCCCCCCCGGTCGAAGTGTCCTAAAAACTAATCAACTCTTAAGATTGCAAAGACACTTTGATTGACATCTCTACGAGGTCGATACGACTTTGTTTAAGTAAGTCATGCCCGTAGAAAAAAAGTGTTCACGTGCATACGTGGATGATTGATGATGTGACGGGAGCAAGGATAGCAGGAATGGTGGTCGACGCTTCCAAAATGTTGCTGGCAATGGAGGCGAGGCGGTCTATAGTGACGGCTGGGTCGATTTCATGTGGTTAAATGATCGCCTGGACATGGAAGCGTTTATTGATTACGTAAGAATTTTGTGGAGCGGGGGAAGTATGATAGAATATTCACGCAGATGCATCGAGGCGGGTGTAGGCAGGTAACAAGGCCTTATCTACATTATGTGTTATTTTCACTTGAAAGATCAAAGGGCGTAGGCGAATGAATGCCGTTTTTGTTATTACGCCGACTCAAATGATTTGGTTGTGTGATGGCCATTTGCATAGTATCAATAGAATTTCCATGACTGCGGCATAATCACGATTTTACATTAATGAGACTAATAATTATTTCTTATTTGTCTTGAAAAAACATTAATAGGTTTTTATTATTCATTACAGTTTGCAGTTGGTCTTGAAAAACAATAATAGGTTTTTATTATTGATTACTATCACTATGATTAACTTTTATTAATAATTACTATTATTAATAATTATTACTCTAGATTATTAAAGGTCCTTTTTTTTATTTTGTATCTAATCATAAAAGCTTTGCTAGAGGAAGATGTACCAAAGGTACGGAAACCTCGTCCTTCTCCACGTCCTCTTTCTCGTTCTCGTTATCCTCCTTATCCTCCTCTTCGTCCTACACCTTCCTACACCTCTTTCACAGTTTGAGGTCGGAATCCATAATCATTATTGAGGGTATTTAATTATTATTTAAAAATCATTCGTTATTTAGAATCTTTGATCGTTACTGAATAATTACAATTGAGCTTATATCTATAATATCAAATTACATCTGTTCAAGTATTCACATATGAATAGGCTTTGATAAGTTCAACAGCAATGTCTTTAGAATAAGAGATATCCGGTAATATCATTCGTATGAAAGCTTTTTCAATTTTAATTAACTAACTTCCTATTATATGGGCAGTTCTTGTAATCGCCTCGAAAATCGAAATAGAAATTGTCAACATATCTGCACGTTTTGAGATCTTTAGGGTATATTTAAGGTGTTTTTAGAAAGAAGTATGTATGTGTGTGTGTATGTACGTACGTACGTCCGAACGTACGTATGTGCGTTCGTGGACCCTTTATTCTACGAGCATAAGTCACGTAAACAAAGTCGTATCAACTTCTATGAGGTGCCAATCGAAGCGCCATTGCAATTTCAAGAGCTGATCACTCTTTGGAAATCTTCGGTCGGGTGGTTTGCTGTTTTCACCCCTTGAAGATCATTTCTGTCATGCGCTGTAGCGCATCAGATTTATCTCACGAACCAAACATAGGATTTGCATCATTAATTTGCTAACCGACGCGTATTAACATTAATGTTATTCTAGCAAATTTTTAAAAAATTGTTGCAGCCGTTTGTAAATTTGCTGAAAAAATTCCAAAAATTTAAGGTTTTTACATGAACAATAGAGTTTTAACCTTATTTGCAAAACACAATTATCAATGTTTATAAAATTTAAATACTCCAAACAATTTTTATAAAAAAACCGCCTAATGTTTATACCAAATTTTATTCGTGCGGTATTGTTCGTAACAGAACGTTTATGATCATTTCAGCCCTTGCAATCCCTGGCATCAAACATTGCTTGCTGACGACCTGCGCTGGCTGATCAATTCAGCTCACCTTCATTTCCAGGCCACAAAGGAATAACGCAATCAAACGCCACGTAAAGAATTTCAAGACCTTACGTCGGAGTGAAAAGGACAACTATCATTAACATACAAACAAACTTTGGAGCGAAATAATGTCATAGAGCATATTCCCATTTTAATGTTTAAAACATCTGTGAGTCGTAGCATAACTGATAGCACGCTTACTTCGTGGGCTTTGAAACTGGTATCCTTGCAGGATGGTTGCGAGCAAATTGAAATATTTCATGATGTATCATTTGATACTTTAGCGCAGCAGGTTGAACAAAGGGACTCTTACGTAACACGAGACAACGAGGATGTCGAGAAAGTAGATAATTGGTTTGCAAATTACAATCTATTCTCGGAAAGAATGCAACTTATGACTATTTCAACGGGTGTTTTGGGTAATAATGCTATCAATTGCCAAGTAACGACAACAACAATATTGATACCGTAAACGTATTCATCAGACTTTTCTAAATTGAGCTATCTGGTTCATGTTATATCATTTAGGGGAAGTTGTAGACGCAGATTTCGTTATCATTAATTCACCACTTGAATCCGCTTCTTGGTCGCTCTTTATTAAATGGAGTCCATTGTATTCGAATGCCTATTTCACAATGATCTCTCGATTCATCTGCGATCTTCCTATTCTTTACAACATCCTATGCTATCTTGTAGCTAAAAATCGGTAATTTTTTCTATGATACTACAATTTGGCCAAACTTACTAGGATCACCCTCGATCCTCGTGCCAGCTTTGATCGTTTCCTCATCCAGGAAAGGATCAACAGGACGGGTCCAAAAATTTAATCAAGTGGTTTCTAATACCTCCTTGTTGAAAAACTTGGGTAATGTGCAGTATTTGATGTCTCTTATAATATATCGGTGATGCGGAAGCATTTTAAGAATCACATAAGGTCCAATATATTTATAGGGAATTTCTTGCTCGTTCCTGCCGAGGTATGAACATGGCGTACAAGGTATAAATCACCTACTTTGTATTGGGCAGGCGGATAAATTCTTGGATATACTGATGCAGATTACAATCCTGGGCTTGTTTAATGGCTGTCATGGCTTTAGCTCTGACTTCAGTGAGATCAACTTAAGGCGCAATTAATTTTGATTCCAAGTACTCACTTAAACCGTAAATTTTAGGACCGCTTTGGGTGGTTCAAAAAATATGACGTTAGAAATTTCACGTGAAGAAATATGAATTGTTTTATTAAAGGCGTACTTATAAAGCAGTATGGACCAGTCGACATGGTCGAATGTCTCAGATGGGTCAGACTCAACGATATCGGATCTTTGCTTATTGGATTAGGGTCATTGTCAATTACATAGCATAAAGTGTTATACAGGATTAACGGGATGCAATTATGGATACAAAACTGCATTTAAGCGGTCATTTCAGCAAACTAGTGATTGTATCATATTTGAGCGACGCACTTATTACTACCCAAACGACCCATTCTTTCCTGCAGCAAACGAATGATGTTTTGTTCCGTGTCTTCCGGTATAAGGATTGTCAGGGCTCCAACAGGAATCTTAAGGTTAACAAGTCGCGGAGAGCTAAAACTTTCTGATCTCGGGGTTGGACGAGCTGACTCTGCACATTAGAGCTGCTCTCTTCTGCAAACCAGGCAACAGTATTGTGATTTAGTGCATCCTCACAGGGCATATGACTACCAATGTTATCAAGATTAACTTCGTCCAATTTCGGCCACAAAAAGTTGGTTATCATCGATCTATACCGATCTCCATTGACAGTAACGGTGTTACCAGCTTCATTTCGAAAAAAAACCGATGATCCCACCTGACCAAAAACCAAACTGTTAATTTTGGTGAATGTAATGGTTTTTCATGAATAGTTTGTGGATTTTTTTTCGCACCAGAATCAACAGTTTTATTTATTCACCACACCACTCGGAGAAGACGATTTTCTTAAAAAATCGTTATCGTTTTCAAGTTGGTCCAGGGCAAAATCAGCAAATTCACGACGTTTATGGTGGTTCAATGGCTTCAGTTCTTGACTGAGAACAATTTTATATGGATGCAAACCCAAATCTTTTCTCAAAATTTGCCAGGTTGTGGTTTGAGACAGTCCCAATTCTTGAGAACGTCTTGGAATCGACAAATTGCGGTGTTCGGCAACACATATTTGCATTACTTCGAGCGTTTCTTTGTCTTATTGGCACTTGAACATTATGTAAAGAAAATGAACACTCAAAATTTTCAACAATTCGACGAATAGCGAGCACGCTTGGACGATTATTTCGACTATAAAATGGTAAAAGCGCACGAAAAGTTACGATTGGAGAACGATTATTTTGATAGTAAAACTGAATAATTTGTAAACATTGTTTTTGCGCATATCTCACCATGATGATATTATAAACATTACTGAATATAATGAAACAAAAAATTGACAGATCATGACATATTGCAAATGGCCGAAACGTCACATAAAAATCATATCATTCCTATTGGAAAACCCATTAGAACGACAGAACGATGTTGCTTGTTTTTCGGTGAAGACGTGATGGAAGGCAGATAAAAATCTATCGGCAAGTAAGGGCCTAATAGCTTTTTCAACTTCAACATTGGTAAACTCCCAGGGAAGGTTCACATCCGTAAGCAAATTTGAAAGAATCGATGTTTCGCGACAACCAGGCAAAGGCATGAATGTCTTGAACACCGTTGATTTTCCTCCTGTTAAACACTTGTTTTAGAAGCTAAACGTATACACAAAGTACAAGTAGTTACACACTATAAGACACTGTATTAAACTCTTTGCAATGTAATATTTACATGTCTCATCTAAATGGTCTTGAATCGGTTTAAGGACCATATTATTGTGACACATTGTATGCAAAAATTATTTAAAAAGTCCCGGCCCAGCAAAAGGGGGGCCGAGGTCAAATCATCCAGAACGACATATAATTGAACACCTTTTTTTGCAACCGTGATGGGAACCGATATAATAGTCATAACTTAAATCTCCGTCTGACTGATCCCTCAAAATATATTATGGGTTGAGATTATATGAATCTCGAGAGGTATTTGCTGAAAGCAAATAAAACTAGCAAGGCTCCCGGTATTGAAAAGAGATAAAATCAGTTTGGCACTTCCAACATAGATGTCGAAACAGTGAAAGGGTAACGTGAAGATCGACATTTTACTGAGATTTGTCTGGGATGCCGGGAATTGAAGCAGCGGGTGTTGATTTAAACATCTCAATAGCGGAAAGGGTGGAAACGATAATAAGAGACGGAGCCGATGTGCACGGCAGACGTTGTTTGACGTTGGTTTGGGTTTGTTTTCCTGAGAATGGTTTTACGTCATGTTCAATATTAATGAGCTTTATGGTGCGTACCAGGCTTGTTTCGAAACTGGCTTTGGGTTGGTGAAGATTGGCTCGTAATTTAAAAATCCAGGCTTGTAATTTAAAAAGCAGAAGAAAAAGTTTTTTTTATTGATTCTTTCAAAGTACAACATACATTTTCACTTTTTCTTCAAAAAACGTATCGTGTGGAATTCCCCCGTGATTCATCTACGTCGTCAAACACGAGATGTTGTTTGGAAGTATTGTTCAGTTCATCCACCTGGCTCTGGGTTTTTATCTTCTTCGAAAATCTGGATGGCAGAAAGCACAAAATACCTCCGTCCACATGAACCGCTAGCCTAACTTCATACTTTGCTTCAACGATGCGGAAAACTATATGTGATGATCCCTTCCGACCTGTAAGAAGGTAGTGGAAACCACTGTATCACCATCTCCATCTACGGCCAAAATTAGAAGCTCGAAAGTATTTTTGAAAAAGGAATACCGGCTTTTGTTAGGGAAAATGAATTATAAAAATACTCTGTGAAAAAGTTAGTGGTATCCAGCGGAGGGATTTAAGTGTTAAAGTAAAATACTTACCATGTTGTCTTTATGGATTCTCGAAGAAAACACTGGTGTTCCTACGGAGGACTACGATCTTATATACTAGTCGCCTGGGATAGTTTCTTAGAGGATCTTGAAAAATTCTCTAGAGGTCAATTGCATTGTATCATAGACATGTGTTGACATGATTTTGTTTACCATGTTGAATGATTTCTTGTAGAGATCTTTAATCGTCACTTTTAATTGGAAAATACATCTTTGTAGTGAATATGTATAAAACTTATGATATGATATCCAAAAAAAGGAGGTTCGAAAAGAAATATTAGAGTTCTAGGTGAGAAAAGCGGAGATGGTATAGCACAAATCAAGTGCAAACAAGGAAGGCCTACTTTGTCTAGCACAATCAAGAAGTTTATGCGTAAGAAAGGATCTATAAATAAGTGTTTTGTTCAACCTGTGAAAATAAGGAAGAAACCAATTGTCGAAGCGAAACAGCTGTTAAGTAAAGGTGAGCGACGAATGGTCATTACTCTTAAATCTTTGATTGACCACCACAGAACCTTCCTTAACAATCGTATTGATAGTTCACTTTGTGGCGTCAATGCATATGTTAACTGTAGGAAGTGATAACTCTGTGGACGTCACGCAAAATTCTAATGTATCGTCCAAATGATACCTGGGGATGTTCACAGAGATTATCAGCATGAGTATTCTGATTGATCACCACATAACTTTTCCAAACAATCTGATTGATTGCCTAATTTGTGGTGTCACTAAGATATCAATTGCAGGAAATGATAACTCTGTGGACGTCACACAACATTCTCATGTATCGTCAAAACGATACCTGGTGACGCTCACAGAGGTTATCAGCTTGAAAACCTTGATTGTTGATGATCGTCACCAATGCGACTGCCGATCTCTGTTTCTCTTCCATCTGCTTACTGTCGTGTAATTCTGATCTCTACAATATTCGGGTCAGCACAGGCCACCAAAGACGATGCATCAACGCTACACTCCGCTTGTTGTTCGATCTTGAGACACCATTCGATTCGAAATTTTTCTTTGTATTTAAAAGGCACACACGGATACTGCAAACTGAGTATACAACCCGAAGACATGCATACAACTAACAGTTAGCACTTTTCTTCAGATGTTCCAATAGTACAGTACCAGACAACTGCCGAAACAGGCAATAACCTCTTAGAAGTCGATCCTCGGAAACTGTGATGTATGTATGTATATATTCAATGGTATTAACAAGGCCGTCTATTTTATGCAAAAAGACCTGCCAAAATGATTCCGCTGCTGAGCCTGTGCAAGTTATGCCTTGTATCCAGTTAACTGTGGCTCATAAACCTCAGACATTGCATCTGTTAGAGATTTGGAGCCCAATTAAACAGTTCAAATCCATTTGATATAGTTGCTGGACTCTTTTCGCAGTTTAGTAGCATTATTTTGTTGCTCATCGAATATTTCATCTGCCTTCCGATCCAATTTCCCCAAATTTTAAGGGGGATAGCCACTGTGACGGCCGAAAACTTAGTGATTTTTAATTTTTTTTGACCGAGTAAGTAGAGGAATTTTTGGATCGGTTTTTTTTTATTTTATTAAGTACACATCTAATAATTTTTACAGAAATTTGTATTAAAAAATATAAAATAGTTTTAACAATATAAACGATGCCGTAGCTCCTGAAAAAAATCCCCCCTCCATGGTCGCATCAATTTTTTAAAAGCCGGTACTCTAAAAAACAAAAAAAAATGTTTTGTAATCTGTATGAATGTAGTTATCGTTGTACGTAGACGTTATTTTTTATTTTGATTTTTCACAAAATGGTGACCGATTGACAATATTTTAATTTTTTCGACTGTTTTTTTTTCGGTTTTTAAATAGTTTAAAAAATAGTGAAAAACAAAAATTTTCAAATCGGCTACGCTGAACCTTAACCACTACTAAGACGAACAAAACAAAAAATTAGACATATGTTAATAATTGTTCGAGTTATTGACGCGACCAGTTCAAAAAAATCGTTACAAGAAAAATGCGTTTAAAGATTTTAGTCCATTTCTCTCGTAATGAAATCATATATAAAAAAAATTTGAAATTTTGATACCTATATTAAACTGTCGAGACCTGGACCATATGACGGTCCTTCCTCTTCATATCCAGGGGTCTTGTTGACTTTCTTAATTTTTAACTTCCCAGTATATGGAAAGTTCTTGTAATCGCCTCGAAAATCGAAATTGAAATTTTCAACATTTCTTTACGTTTTGAGGTCTATAGAGTATATATAAAGTGTTTTTAAAAAGAAGTATGTATATGTGTGTGTGTGTATGTACATTCGTGGACACATTTTTCTATGAGCATAACTCACGTAAACAAAGTCCTATTTGACTTTGTTAAGGTGTCAATCGAAGCGTCTTTGCAATCTTAAGAGCTGATTAGTTTTTGGGTCGCGAGAATTTGCTGTTATGCCCGATTGAAGGTCATTTCTGTCATACGTTATATCTCGCGAACCTAAGTTACGATTTTCTTGAATAAGGTGTCAATCGACGCTTATTGACATTTATGTTATTCTATCAAGTTTTGAAAAAAATTCTTCGAGCCTTTTTTTAATTTTTTAAAAAAAGTGCAAAAAATAACGTTTATTTTCAAAAACAATAAAATTTTTACCCTATTTACTGTACAAAATTGCACGATTTCTCCAACCCAAACTCGATGAGATAAGCCTCATACAGTCTCATCAAGTTAAGTATTTGGGTCTAATTGTGGACTCCAAGCTCGCGTGGAAAGCGAACATAGAAGAAAGAACGCGAAAAGCGGCATGCGCAATCTACTGCTGCAAAAGAGCCATTAGGAAAAGTGGGGATTGAAACCCAAAATCGTATCATGGCTCTATACGGCGATAGTGGAACCAATTCTTCTGTATGGCGCAGTTGTTTGGTGGCCAGCTTTTGCAAAAACATCCAATACAAACCTGCTAAACAGGGTCAGAAGGATTGCAGCTATTGCAATCACCGGGGCCTTATGCACTACTCCGACAAAGGCACTGTTTATGCTATTGAATTGGCTCCCGACGGAGCTCCTTACGAGACAGCAGGCCAAGTGTTCTGCGATTCGATTAAAAGCACTACATCTCTGCTAAGAGGGAAATGTTGGCCACTCCACCATACTTCGGAGGGATGGACCAACGCCAGGGGAATTAGACCTTGCGCCCCCGATTCCCTGCTTTCATCATAGTTTCAGGTCAGTCATCCTTAGCAGGGATGACTGGGCAATAGAAAGAGGTGGGATGCAGGAATCGGTCGACATCTACACTGATGGCTCCAAAATGGACGGAAAAGTTGGCTGTGGTGTTTTTTCAGAACAGCTAGGCCTGAAACTATCCTTCCGGCTTCCAGACCACTGCAGTGTTTTTCAGGCAGAGGTCATTGCGATATACAAGGCAGTAGACTGGCTGAGAAATCAGAAAATTTCCATAAGAAACCTGAATATTTTCTCCGACGGTCAAGCTGCTATCCAAGCACTATCCAACGTTTACACCTCATCCATGATGGTGATGGAATGCCGTACACAGCTGAACGTGATGTCACTTCACTGTGAAGTGACTCTGCACTGGGTACCTTAGGCTCACCATTCCTGGACAGCCTCACGGAAGTAGCTGATTTGAATATCGGCTGCATAGCCGGCTTCATACGAGAATCGAAATGGTTCTCGTCATCTCACAGGTTCTAGTGCCGCCCTCGTCTTTTTGTGGTATCACAATGGGCCTATCTTGGCCTAAGTGAGCCATCTTTTTGACAAAGAGGGCTGCCACTACAACCAACCAACCTACCCTATTTACAAGTGCAAGTAATCAATGTTTATATAATTCATATGTTCCAAACAGTTTTATTGAAAATGTCATCAAAGTTTACTACTCATGATTACAAAAAAAAATCAAATAAAAAATAAAAAATCATTGACAGTCATCATGATCTTCAAGGCCATTTCTGTCATGCTTTATATTTGGCGAACCAAACATACGATTTGCATTGTTAAAGTGTCAATCGACGCGTATCAACATTTGCGTGAATCCATCAAATTTTTATAAAAACTGTTGAAGCCGTTTTTTAATTTAAGAGAATAAGGTGCAACAAATTAGATTTTTTCTTCATAAACAATAAATTTATAACCTGATTTGCGAAATATAGTAATCAGTGTTTATAAAATTTATATACTCTAAACAATGTTTGTAGAAACTTCATCAAAACTTTTTCTCATGATTACGTAAAAAATTAAATTACAAATAAAAAATCATTAAAAGTCATCATGATTTTCAAGGTCATTTTCATCATTCACTATATTTCACGAACCAGATATAATATTTGCATCTTTAAGATGTCAGTTGACGTGTATTAATATTTTTGCGATTTTTTTAACATTACATAAAAATTGTTTCAGCCACTTTTTAATTTAATAAAAGAAAATGGCAAAAATTAGACTACTATGGTTTTAGGGTTTTTTCATAAAAAAATATTTTTTAACCTGATTCGCACAGCACAGTAATAAATGTTTATAAAATTTATACATTCTTATCAGTTTTTGAACAGAATTCAGCAAAACGATTTTCCATGATTATGAAAAATAAATATAAAATAAAAAATCACTCAAAGCTATCATGTATAGAGGTTTCATGCGAATGATATTACTTTATATCTTTTATTCTAAGGAAATTGTTGTGAATTCAATCCAAGTTTTATAATATTTGCATAATTTGAGCAGGTTTATAATAGTTTTTGCAATAAAAAAGCTGCTTAAATGTTGGAAATCCATAAAAACCATTCCGTAGATGATATGATTAATACTAACTCATTCATGTTACTGCTTTGAATACCTCTCATTATTATTATTTAAATTAGTATTGTTTTCAAAATTATTATTGTGTTTAATGTTTTTGATGTTTATGTAGATATTACTGGGAAGTTGACCGTGTGGACCTAAAGGGTCACACCTCGCGGCTTGTTTTATTAACTTTTTCGATGCGTTACTGAGCAGCTGATCGGGCTACCTGCGCTCAATACAATCATTGTAGCTCAGTCAATTTCTGAAATTTTGAAATGCAATTTTGTACAAATATTTGGGAACATATAAACTTTGATTTAAAACAAAAACAATTTTTTTTGGACCCATCACAGTGGCTATCCCCTTTGAAGTAACTTTTCTTTGGTGTGACTTGCATGCTTTTGCACGGATTTAGTCAGCAACGAACCTTTACTTTCGGCTGTTTGGACACTCAATTTCTGATTTCGGACAGACGAACTGGCCTCTAAACTAGAACTGAAACTGTTTTTCGCTAGATTGTTTTTTAGGACAGATGGCGGTAACAACTGCGAGCAGATTTCTTTTGTTCCACTATTTTTAACTTCCCAGTATATGGGAAGTTCTTGTAATCGCCTCGAAAATCGAAATTGAAATTTTCAACATTTCTTTACGTTTTGAGGTCTATAGAGTATATATAAAGTGTTTTTAGAAAGGGAGATGTATGTGTGTGTGTGTGTACGTACGTACGTACGTACGTTCGTGGACACTTTTTCTACGAGCATAACTCACGTAAACAAAGTCGTATCGACTTCGTTAAGGTGTCAATCGAAGCGTCTTTGCAATCTTAAGAGCTGATTAGTTTTTGGGATACTTCGGTCGGGGGGGTTTGCTGTTTTGACCCTTTGAAGGTCATTTCTGTCATGCGTTATATCTCGCGAACCAAACATACGATTTGCATAATTAACGTGTTAATCGACGTGTATTAAAATTCTTGTGAATCTATCAAATTTTTAAAAAAAATTGTTGGAGCCGTTTTTTAATTTAGGAAAAAAAAGTGCAAAAAATTAGGGTTTTTTTATAAACAATAAATTTTCAACCTGATTTACGAAACACAGTATTCAATTTTTATAATATTTATACATTTCAAGTAATTTTTGTAAAAACAATGTCAAAACTTTTTCTCATGATTACGTAAAAAATTAAATAAAAAATAAAAATTCATTAACAGGCATCATGATTTTCAAGGTCATTTCTGTCGTGCGTTATACATATCTCGCGAAGCAAACATACGATTCGCATGGTTAAGCTGTCAATCAACGCGTATTAACATTTGTGTGAACCTATCAAATTTTGAAACAAATTTTGAAAAAAATCGTTGGAGCGGTTTTTTAATTTTTAAAAAAAAAGTACAAAAAATTGTGATTTTTTTCAAAAACAATAAATTTTTAACCCTATTGTCAAGTCCAAGTAATCAATCTTTATATAATTTATATATTTCAAACAGTTTATTTAAAAATGCCATCAAAATTTTTTCTACTGACCACAAAAAATAATCAAATAAAAAATAAAAAATCATTAACAGTCATCAAGATCTTCAAGGTTATTTCTGTCATGCGTTATATCTCGCGAACCAAACATAGGATTTGCATTATTAAGGTGTCAATGAACGCGTTTTAAGATTTTTGTAAATCTGCTGTAATTTTAAAAAAAATCGTTGCAGCCGTTTTTTAATTTAAGAAAAAACAAGTGCAAAAAATTAGGTTTTTTTCATAAACAATAAATTTTTTACCTGATTTGCGAAATGTAGTAGACAATGTTTATAAAATTTATATACTCCAAACAATGTTTGTAGTAAAATCATCAAAACTTTTTCTCACGATGAAGTAAAAAATTAAATTAAAAATAAAAAATCATTAAAAGTCACCATGATTTTCAAGGTCATTTTTATCATTCACTATATCTCACGAACCAGATATAATATTTGCATCATTAAGGTGTCAGTGGTTGTGTATTAACATCTTTGTGAAGTTTTGAACATTATAAAAACTCGTTTCAGCCTATTTTTGATTTAATTGAAGAAAATGCGAAAAATTATGGTTTTTTTCATAAAAAATATTTTTTAACCTGATTTGCACAGCACAGTAATAACTGTTTTTAAAATTTATACATTCTTATCAGGTTTTGAAGAGAAACCGGCAAAATTTTATTCCTTAATAAGGAAAAAAACTAAATTAAAAATAAAAAAATCATTCAAAGTTACCATGTAAAGAGGGTTCATACGAATGCTATTACTTTATATCTTTTATTCTAAAAAAATGTTGTAAATTCAATCAAAGTTCTAAAATATTGCATAATTTGAGCAGGTTTTTGATAGTTTAAATAGCCTTTTAAATAAAAAAAACCGCTTAAATTTTGAAAACCAACAAAATTTTTCAACACCAAAAAGGCCCCCACCGATTGATCCGCGTGAATATTCAATCTGTCCTCATCGACCAAAAACCTTACGTAATCAATGGACCCTCCCGTAGACGATATGACTCATATTAATTCATTCCTGTTACTGCTATGAATACCTCTCATTGTTGTAATGTTGTTGATGTTTATGTAGATATTACTGGGAAGTTGGCCGTGTGGACCTCAAGGGTCGCACCTCGCGGCTTGTTTCATATGATATTGCGATGGCTGGGATGTTTGACATTTAGCATCACTGCCAGCATTAAAAGTGTGTGCTATGCACATGTGGAGACGAAGAGAGAGTTTGAGGTAGTAGTCCCATTGAAAGTCTTTTGGTCAGTTTATTTAACCTTTAAGTATCGATGTGCGGTTTGAGAAACCCCGGCAGGCACTTGACTTGCTAGTTTATTCTTTTAAACGTGCAATACCGATTACCGCTTTTAAATAGCTGCAAGGCTGCTGCCCACATTGACGTTGGAAGAGAAAGTGGTAATTATAGTACTTTCCTTTAAATATGGAATGAAACACTTAAATATATAAGGAAATATACAATACTTTTCTTCGAAACGAAAACGTAATCTATTAACCAATTTGTACAGTACTCGAATCCAATAGAAGACTAACTTCTCAATAAATGTGTTTAAGACTTTTATAAATTTAATATGCTTATTTGGTATTACTTAGAACAAAGGGACAAAGGAACAAAGTGTTTTCTTGCAATAGCTACTTGAGCTCTTTGTGAGTATCGCGACTATTGTTTATCTTTCATGCTTTGGGCAAATGCAGCATTAAAAGACTTAACGGCAACGTTGTATGCTACTCAAAGCCTGGTCTCCTGCGCGTGTTTTATTCTACACAATACATAAAACATCTACACAAAACATTTTTCCCATCATTTTTCGTTACACGTTTTTGATGGTATCAACAGTGTCTTTGCTTTCCATGTCCGATGGAAAACATCTACACATTAGTCCCCCCGCGGGTTAAGAGGGGGACGGTATAATCATTTCTCGACAACTCCCGTGAGCCACGCATGTGTTTTGTCTTGAGTTGCAGTTAAAAATGGACTCAAGTGGTAGTTTATAATTGAAAGCTTATATTAAGGAAAGGCCCGCAATCTGGGGTTCTCAATCATCGGCCTATAAAATAAAAAAAAAGAAGGAATGACACCGTGGAACAATTGCACTGCTGATGGGTGTTACAGCCAAAGAAATAGCCAAAGAATGGGCTGTTTTAAGAAATCAATTCAGCAGGTGAAAAAGAAAAATGACAGATGCGTTATATAGTTTAAACATTAATAGTTGTAATGTGTTGTTTTTTACTTGAGTTAATGATTTTTTCATTAATAGATCTGCGCACAGGTAATGGCGCAGATTCTATATACACAAGAACAAGGTACGCATACAAGGAGATGGAGAGTTTGATGTCCTGCAATACACCATTACACTCGATTAATAATCTTGAAGTAAGCATTTTACATAAATAAAACGCTGACTTTTGATATACTAGATAATTCCTTTATATTATTATTATTAACTATCAACATATGAATATAAAATGGCCTATTTAAATCGTTAATCTCTCTTGCTATTCATTGTTTTGCCATGGGATAGTTCCCAATTAACTGTGAAAATAAAAGCTAAATTCATCACATATCATGGAACTACTTGCTGGTGATCTCCTTGTCAATCTTGAAAATGACTGAAATGCTTCTGCCGACGGTTCATTTCTCCATTGACCTGGCGTTAACTCACCAGTATCGAAATTCTTAACATCAAATGTGCCAGTCGGTGAATATAGACTACAACTTATATTGTTTCGTCTTAAATAATTATGTAAGGCGACGCAGGCTAGTATTATTGGTATCGTAGTGTTAATTTGCACTGCTAATGGTTTCTTGAAGACACGAAATACAGAAGCCATTATTCCAAAGACATTTTCCACCATCCTTCTGGCTCGCCATAATCTGTAATTAAAGATTCGCTCTTTTGTACCCTGCTGGTTTTGATTACTATATGGCTTCATTAAAAAGTCCGATAGTGTAAAAGTGTCATCTTAGGATTACGTAGGGCACATCCACATTCCTTCCTGGCAACGGCTTACTAACTGGAATGCCCAAGTTGGTCAATTTTCTGAACAAAGATGAGTGTCTGAATACTCCGCCATCTGAAACTCTCCCTTGCCTGCCAACATCCACATAAATAAAATTATAATTGTGGTCAGCCAGAGCAAGAAAACGACACTAAACGTCTTTTTATAATTGTAATAAAGACTTCCAGTATTTGCTGGAGCCTCCATTAACACATGTTTCCCGTCTTATGCACTGATAGCGTGAGGGAAATTCCATCTGCAGTCAAAACCTCTACTGATTTCAATCCATTCTTTTGAAGATCCAGGTACCTAAAAATAATAGAAAGGACGTTTCAATCAAAAAATGTTCTATTTTAGGAAATTGATTCATCGTTAACCCCGCTACCCTGCTCTTCAGCACAAACTCCGCAGAATGATGCAGCACCACCAGTACTATTGAGTATCGCAAAACAATCGTCCACTTCTGGAGCTCGGCAAAAAAGGAGAAGGAAACTAATGCCAACTCAATTTACAGA
This sequence comes from Oxycera nigricornis, assembly GCA_963942545.1. Taxonomy (NCBI): domain Eukaryota; kingdom Metazoa; phylum Arthropoda; class Insecta; order Diptera; family Stratiomyidae; genus Oxycera; species Oxycera nigricornis. Next base: position 66,767,629 of record OZ012663.1, on the reverse strand, counting down.
AAAAGCCCTTCAAACGTTAAGAGTGATAAGAAAGAAGAAAACTAACAACACGATCCCCGATGATGACATCACAAGCTACGGCTTATACATTGCAGCACACTTGCGAAAATTCTCGCCACATTTGCAGTCAAAGGCCAAATACCAAATCAATAATTTGCTTTATAATTTGGATATGGAAAACCTGGGAGATCATAGCACTTCTGTTTCGAGTATGGAAGATAATTTTCAATTTTCTCCAGGCTCGTGCCAAAATTTCTCGACGAGCTATACTTCCAACATACTTGCAGCAGAAACCGAAGACAACGAACATGAAACAAATCTAAATATAGCAATGGCGGACAGTGTAAATCCTTCCAGTCCTAAAGTTATCATTTTAGGAAATGATTGCATTTCTTCTGCTTGCCTCACTTCTACCGGCAATGAACACGAAAATAATGAAACGAAAGATGCAGTCACTTATTTGTTAAAGGTTAAAGACATTGAATAAATATTTTTCACCTGAAATGAATGTATGTTTCTGTTCACACGAGTACACTTACCTTTAAGTAACGATCTTTCAACCTATTATAAAGGCTCCAGCAACCTTCGGGAATAAGCTTCGAGATTTGCTGTTTTGATACTTTAAGGTGGTACTCTCAGGCCTCACGTCGGCACTTACGTAAATTTTCTGTTTTATTGTTTGTTATAGTAAATTGTTATTTCTACAGATATTTTGAATTATGAATATACGAGGGACTTCAGGTAGTAAAAGATATAGTTCTGCGACAGATTTAAAGCATTCAAATAGATCTCGGTTAAGTATAAATGTAGCGAATCCAAATTTAGAGCGAATGAGTAAGAGATGGCACGCGGATAATGATCCCAGCGGATCAGAGGTTGACACCATTGACGGACGAACGGATCAAAGGTTGACGGACTCAAGGAAGCCAGAAATTATAAATTTTGATAATTCAACATAAGGTGGTGTAGATGAAATAGATAAGAAGTACTCAGACGCGGACCTAGGACAATTTTGTATCATATTTTGGATATTAGTTCCGTCAATTCTCATATTTTACATGATGTACATGTGGGAAAACAAACTGATAGAGGAGTCTCTATAAAAAAATTAGCTTGACAGCTAGTAGTTAGAGCACACGAAGCGAATATTTTTGAACCCAAGGTTGCCCCGTGAACTTAGGATGAGTTAAGCAAGAGTACTTGATTCTGATAAGCCAGAGACGTCTTAAGATGAAGCTAAGAAAGTCAAGACACGAAAGACGTGTCTTTCTCGTCAACCTAAACTCAAAAGAAATTCGACGTATGAATGCTATTCGCGCAAAAATACGTTTGTGTACAGTGCGCAAAACAAGTGTGCCCTGACTATGCTTAGAATTGAAGGTGTAGTTGGACTGCGGACATTTTTTTTCTCAGTACGTACTTTATTTTTTTTCATCAAGTTATATTAGTCGCAAGTAAGAAATACTATTTTTTGTTATTCTAAGAGAAGTATTCTTTGTGTTTCTATAGTTTTTATCTAATAGTCAGATTTTTAACCACAATTCAAACTGAATATTATTGTAGTCTTGTATTTAAATTTTTTAATAAATTTGATTTTCTTCCTATACTTAATTTGCCTTAAAATCCTCAATTCCCAATCAAAATGCTAAAACAGATATTTAAATTATCACTTTCTTTTAAAAACACTATATAATACACGCGGCCTCTCAGCCCTTCCGTCGGTATTAACGTTAGAAAAACTTTACGTCGGCACTTAAAAGCTAACAATAAGAAAATAATAATTAAAAACGTTCTCCTTTTCAAATTTTCGACAAAATATGGTTTTTCCGCTGGGGTTGACTAGAAAATGTGAGTAGATAAGCAATATTTCGAAGATGCTTAGAATGCATCAGACATCGGGAGGACTTTCGGGCGCTAGCAAGTATATGTAGAGAGGTGGCCGCCGTCTCGAAGGTGCTAGATGAGCAACAGAAGAAAGACGTAGCATAAAAGCAGACTTCACAGCTCTGACAGAAGTCTTTGCAAGGGTGCAAGGCAAGCATTTCATGGCTGATACCAATACTCTGAGGGACTTTGTGAGATCAGGCAATTGTTTTCCAATTCTGGAACGGCTCTTATTACAACAAGAAAGCTTGAGTTACGTAAGGGTGTGTACGGGTTGATGTCAAGCGGCGCAGTGTGAAAATCGTTGGATCATCAGCCCGAACAAAACTAACGATTTATCCGGTTTGTGTTATTTGGACTACGATACCAATCGATCGCAATGAACTTAAAAGGAATTTACTTTCGAGACAGCTAATATAACAAAAGTTTTCGTAGTTGAATTTTTTTTAAAAAATCGATAGTTTAGACTCAAGAAGTTATTTAAGTGGTTCTTTAAGCAAAGGATATGGTTTTTTGTAGCTAGTTCAGGCATTCTTACGAAGCAGATGAAAAAAAAAATCTTTCAACGTCGAAGAAAAATTTAAATTATTCGAGCTGTTAGCTCAATTTTCGGTCTTATACAATGTCCCCTTTTCAGAGCAGAGTTTAAAAGAGGCTGTTTCTTTCCTAAACAGTGAGCATAATAGAGACGACGTGATTTTCACGGTTTTACAAAATGAAAGGCTAACCTCAAACAGTTCAGATGTGAATGTTGAAATCTTACAAGAACTAGAGCAGGATGCAATTCCAGTTCAGACTGGTAGTTGGGTGGGTAAAGTGATCGAAGTTTTGTTAAGGGAGGAGATCATTTATAAAAGACTCAATCTCAAAGGTGTTAGGATGCTCTTCTAATGAAAAGAGTTTGAAGAGAGACCTGTAAGCACCCCATTAAAGAGCTGAAGATCATGTTCGACACAATGATAGAAAAGTTAGCCTCTAGTTTGGTGCAAAGCAATAAAATAAGCTCGCCTGTTAATAAACCTGATTCACCTGAGATCATGCTTATCTGGTATAGCTTAGGACCTGTAAGCGAATTGAGTGGAGCTTTTATTTTCGGCTTAATTTCGAACGTAAATCAGTCCAACACGACATTTGTCTCTGACGAGGTTACAAAGAAAAGGGGAGATAGAATTTCTTCTTTGTTGCGGGTAGGATAAATTTCAAAATACGGTCGGAAAAAGATATTTTGGCTAGAAAATATAGCGTAGTGAATGTTAGGAAAGACAATGATTTTTATTTGTCTTCCGCGAAGATTATGTTACGCGATTGAGAGGATTGTTAGGAGATTTTAAAGGACAAATCATAAGTGTATTTGACGACCCGAAGAACTCAGAATATTCAATGTTAACACTTCTGGCCCTTCTGTAAAAAAAATGCTTTTACTATTCCAAACAGTTGGAACACTTCTTTTTGATGAAGTCCCTCACCGGTTTTCTCAGCAAGCCAGCTGCATGTACTCTTTGCGATAGGGTCCTTTATGCAAAGCAGCATAACTGTGGTCAAAAATGTCCATATTGTCTATCATTTCCACCATGTCAGTTTGTGACAGAGGCTAAGGAATGTGCAAATTGTCATTGTATGTTTAGAGGTGACATTTGCTTTGAAAACCATTTGAAATATAAATATCAAATAATTAACGTTTGTGAAAGCTCTAGAATATGTAAACCCTGCAGGAAGTTTATAGCCTTCAACAGAAGACGAAATGGTAGCAACATCTGTAACAAAATTTTGTGCTAAATCTGCTGGAATTTTTTGCCGTCAGATCATCTTTGTTATATTAAGCCTCCGAAGAGAAAACCTGAAACTGCGAAAGTATTCAGAACGCCTCCCATGGCGATAACTCAAAAGAATTTCTTCATGTTGTCAATGTAATTGTCGCCAAGCAGTTTTGCTACAACTGTTATGAAAATGATATGGTGGAAGTATGCAGGGTTTGTGATGTAAGGGAGCATATTTTCTAATATGTCAAAAATGAGAACGTTGCTGAAAAGTTTTTAGATTACTGTTTCAACCTCGTGCTGCTATTTCAAACATTTTTTGTATAGCTCATTATCTGCAAGGGTATGACGGTCATTTTTTAATTTGTGAACTAATGCGTAGGAAGTTAAAAAAACGAACCTATAATGAATGGTACCAAGATTATGAAACTTAGGTGCGAATAAATGGTTTGTTTGGCAGTCAAACTGGGTGAGATTTCATCGGCAAATAATAAGGGCGAGGCGCATTGAGAAATAAGTAGTATGTATGTTGACCGCCTTGATCCAAACACAAACACAGGTTAAAAAAATTTATTGCTTACAAAGCAGAATATATGCATTAATTACAGTGGTGGTCACTAAACCATGGCTCAAATGAATGAAGCCTCACTTAGAAGAATGGTGATGGTCAGACGCAATGGTTATAGTTTGATTCACTTGTGGTAGTGGGAGTTCAACAATTTTTTAACTCACATCCGGAAGAAAAAATGAAGTTAGAATTACACACGAGTAATATGATGAAACCACTAAACCTTCGTGATGCTATTTTTGGTGACCGTACTGAGGTGTTTAGATTAAACCATTAGTGCAGTGTGTGTAAGTGCAATTATTAAGATATGTAGGCTTTTCAAGTCTGTACTCCTACATTAATGAATATGCTCCATACCTCATTTCTCATCCGGAAATATACAGAAACGGAAGCATATCTAAGAAGTCAGAAATAGTCTCAAATCACGGTTCTATCACCTGCACCATTGTAGCTCCAACTAATTTATTCCTACCCGTATTACCCTTGAAAAAAATCAAAAGCTGTTTTTGCACTATGTAGAACTTATGAGAGTCGGCGGGAAATTACTGGTACATGATTTATACCTGAGGTAGTCATAGCTGTAAAGAAAAGATCTGAAATTAAGACCGTGTATGAGGTCTCGAAATACAACCATACGGTGTATAATCCCAATACAAAAACAGGAGGTATATTTACAGAATACGTGAACACTTTCTTGAAGATTAAGCAAGAATTTTGTGGATGAGGTAGTGAATGTATGACGAATGAAGAAAAAGTTAGATTCATAAAGTCATATCAAAAAAGAAATCCACACAAATCCGGGTAGACGTAACACTGCAAAAATATGTCTTAATTCCTTTGAGGTAAATTCGCTGAGTGGGAAAATCGCACTAGCACCACTGTAGTAAACACTTTTAAAGAATTATGTGATTTTCTTATCCCCTGGTATAGATATCTGTTCCTTATTACCAGTGTTTAAAGACACTTTATGGATCACTTTCAAATATTTAGCAGAAAATCTAAATATGCTATTACACGTGAACATACCTTAAGCTGCCTACACCATGTGATGTCACGTAGCTTTGTATGTTATGTCACTAGCTCTGTATCAATTCTTTCCAAAAGATCTGATAAGATCCACATTGATTCGCTCGAGTTCCTAGTTTACAAATACGCCTGTCTGATCTGTAGTTATAGCCGAAGAAGTAGGATATTTACATATTATTTATTTCGAGTAAAGTTTATTCTGTAAGGTTAATCCCCGCCAGTGATACTTTCTTAAAGAAAATTAAGTGATCTTCTGAAAAGTACTCAATATTTACTAGGCAATGTGTCATGTTTTCTACAATGTACTTGGACAAATAATATCCACAGCTGGTTAATATTTCATTATATATATAGCTTTTTAAAAACTTAGTAATACATTTCGATTCTTGTCAATTTCAATACTTACGTCATATTCCGCGTAAATGACACAGGTAAGACTTTTCTTCAAAGCTTCTTTGAATTTTCCCTCCCTTGATTTAACAGACTCTCACATCCCGAGTCGTATGAGTTATCTGCAGCCAAGTGAAATGCTAACAGGAAGCAGCCATCATCGAAAAAACTTTTGGATATCTGATGACCTTTATCGAAAGAGTTGTTAGCAGGATAGCATCTAGTGCTGATAAGGTTTTGCTGGAACTTGTACGTCATTCACCGATAAGTTGAAATTCGTTACGCTGTTATGTTTAAAATTGTATGGATTCTTTGTAAGCTTGCCTATGTAGGAATTATTTTTAACCATGCCGAAAACCAGTAGATTCAGCAATTATCTTCAACCATATTGTCAAGTGAAAGTGTGAATGTGTTGGCGGGTAGCATGTAGATTTTCACTTATACACTATTGCAAGGGTAAACGGTGTTTGAACGTTGAAGAACAGTTTCATGTGCCAGTTTGACTGTTACACGGTTCGTGTGCCGTGATGCCTCCAGAATTTTGATGCATGGGTTGGTCATTCTCCTTGGAATACAGATAAGATTTTGGTTTTTCCAAAGAGAGTACTAAGCGGAAGCCGACACCCTTTAACAACAGTTTATCTTGATTAGGTATCTTGCAATATATTGTTCCGATTAGCTCAACCACATTGCTTTTCTCCAACAGTGTACATAGATCTTTTAGTTTACCCCTCATTTAATTCACTTAGACGACCACCGATAGCCATTTTATTTTCAATCATCTTCATTTCATTCTGGTTCAAATACCAACCAACAGATTCAATATGCGTTGAAGCTGCATCTTTGCCATAATTTAGCAAATTCTACATATATGCACAATAGTGATAGTTATTTTCTGCCTGTACGATATTTTTACCATTTAGTTGGACCATACATTGTCTAAAAAGTGAAAAGTCAACATCAGTTTCATCAGCCTTCTTGATTCTCACCCAGGCTGTAAAATTCTCTTCTTTACCATTCTTGAACTCTACTAGCTGCTCTTTGAGGCGTAAATAAACACTGGATAAATCCCGATATGTACCTCCATGACCAAGGGATACAAATTCCAAAACTGAAGAATCATCCAATGGCGCTATTGGCTTATATGAGGCCTCTTTTGTTTTAAGAATATTTCTCTAAGCTGGAGCTGTGGTGAATAAATTAAATTCAGTCTGCATGCACTTTTTATGAAGTACCATGCCATTCGTCGAATATATGTAGCTCATACGCGGTTTTTAAAGTGTTTACGTTTTTTAATAGGTTTACTTTTTATGGTTTTCTTATTTTGAACTGATGATATTATTCCTGTTGCAAAGTGCCATTTACGCCTCAAATCTCAAATTCTTTCAGTATAGATTTTCTTGTATTCACCACCTTTTTTTCCCAAAAATTTAGCTCTAGATACAAACAATGGTTGTAGACAGGGTTACCAGGTTTTTTCACTCTTCGCCCCCAAAAACTTCAATAAAAACCCCCAAATCGGATGAATATCTTTTAAAAAACCCCAAATAATTTGAGAGCAATCTTTTTTACATTCATAACTACATATATGTAACAAGTAAATTTCATAGTGAGTTAAAATCAAAATAGAACAAATATACTTTCGAGACTTAAAACTAACACAAGTAGCAGCATAATGAAATTAAAGAAAAACTTTTAATATAGTTTTGGAGTTGCATGTGTAATTTATTGAAATATGTAAAATTAAATGATATTCTTAAATTGTAGATGGGTTGAAACAAATAAATCTATCAAAATTTATTTAAAATTTAAAGATAAAATGGAACACGCACTAACATAATTTGCGTTGCCTTCACGAACTAGAGCTGACTTCCCTTTTATAATTTGAAGGGTGTGGGAAATCATCAGAAAGTGTTTCTTCATCATTTATTGAGTATAATCTATGTTTAAAACATTACGCAGCAATATGACACCAAGAGGAACTCAAACTTCAATTGAATTAAAAAAAGCCATAATTTGGCAATCTGAAACCGGTAAGATTGTGCATAAAATCGCTGAAATAGTTGGTCGAGCTCCCAAAACAGTATTGAACAAAATAAAACGTTATAATAGCAAAACTGACACTGAAAGTAACAAAAAATATAAATAAATTAAATTTGATGAAAGCTCCTTGCTAGTGTGGAGTTTTATCTCAGCCATGGTATCAATGATAATTTGCTGGATATGCCAATACTTGAAGTCTTCGAATGGCACAATAAAAATTATTTTTAGTGTGCAATAAGTGAATCAGATTTCATAAATTACATTTTGCAAACAATTGATTAATTTGATAAAACCCCCATTTCACCCCCAAAATAAAAATATAATTAACTGGCCCCCAATTTCTCCCCAAAGGTATGTAAAATACCCCAAAATGGGGGTGAGAGTCCCACACCCTTCAAATTATAAAAGGGAAGTCAGCTCTAGTTCGTGAAGGCAACGCAAATTATGTTAGTGCGTGTTCCATTTTATCTTTAAATTTTAAATAAATTTTGATAGATTTATTTGTTTCAACCCATCTACAATTTAAGAATATCATTTAATTTTACATATTTCAATAAATTACACATGCAACTCCAAAACTATATTAAAAGTTTTTCTTTAATTTCATTATGCTGCTACTTGTGTTAGTTTTAAGTCTCGAAAGTATATTTGTTCTATTTTGATTTTAACTCACTATGAAATTTACTTGTTACATATATGTAGTTATGAATGTGAAAAAGATTGCTCTCAAATTATTTGGGGTTTTTTAAAAGATATTCGTCCGATTTGGGGTTTTTATTGAAGTTTTTGGGGGCGAAGAGTGAAAAAACCTGGTAACCCTGTCTGAGCAGCATAAACGTGTTAAAAACTTTGTATTAAATATGTCGGTGCGAAAACATAAGCTGTCATTTATATCCTGTGTTAGGTCTATTAACGGATAACTATGAGTTTGTTGCGTTCATTCTTTATATATTCCCATGAGCTTTGGAGTGTTTTCAGGGTATATCTCATAAGCCAGATGATGAAATTGACTCTTGTCTCTTGGATTCTTTAAGCATACTAGATACTTACAATTTAGCAAAATATCTCGACAAAATTTTCCTTGATGGAGAACACCAGAATGACAGAAATGTTACGATGATTCGATCTTTTTGTAAACAATTTACATACCTGTCTTGAAAATACATTTAACAACTTATCGTCCAGTATAATTAGCATTGGTTGATTCGTACAGTTTGGAAATATCTCAGGAATAAAGCTCATATATTCTTAATTTTGTAAGGGCATTTGTGTTAGTTTTGAATGCTTTGCAGCATTGCATCAAATAATTTTCTTCATTGAGAGTCGTATCATTACACCGTTTCGAAGAAGATTTTCGATAAATGTCGTCTTCCCTCAACCAGACGGTCCAGCTACCATCATCGTGAAAGGCTATTTAAAGTGCAGCATCTTTCTGTGTTTGGAAAAGGTGAACTTCTTATAAAAGCTATTTCAGAACGTTTATTTATACTTTTTCAAAATGAGTAGAAGGAAAATTATAGATGAACCTGATAGACTCGCACGAGAAAAGTTTAAACGTCGACGTGTTGTTATAAAGGGAATTGATGACCTTTAGAAAGTAGATCTAGTTGATATCACTGTGAATTGCGATTATAAATTTCTATTGACAAACATTTATACATCTTTCAAGTACGCTTCGGCTATGCCCGTCAAAAGTAAAAACTCCACTAATGTGGCTTAACCTATGGAATCAGTTTTTAAACAAACCGTATTCATCAGATTCATCAGAAGAGATTTATCTATTATATTTTCAAAAATATATAGGAAGCAAAAAGTCACATCTAAGCCTACATATAAAATCGTTAATCATGTTTGCATAAGCAAGCACAAACATGTCTTTCAAAATTTGCCACACCCCAAACTGGTCGACAGAGATATTTAAGGTGGAGGAAGTAAGGAAAAGAGAACCACATACATACTTGCTTGAAAATTATCAAAGTAATATCATCAATGGATGTTTTATGAGACAGAATTGACAAAGGTCAAGTAACCCGATGTATATCTTGTGAAGAGGATTTAGAAACGTAAAGAAGATAGCGTGTTTGTAAAATGGTTCAGATTTCCATTATCTCATAATTCCTGGATTGAAATAAAAGATAAAAAAAGATAATAAAAGTCCTCGTACTTTTTGACAATATGTTGAACGAATACGACTGTCTAAATACATTCAAGTATCTGAATCTCGAGGAGGGGAAGGTACTCAAACTTAGAAAAAGCGGTTTTTTTACACCAACTTGAAGAACTACGTCCAGTGCACCTTCTACTCACTGATAATGAGTGCCTGCACTTCATCACTGATAATGAGTGCCTGCATCTGATGTTGAAGCAGAACATTTACGCCTATCTACAGATTGTCTGTTTGCTGGTGGTAAAGACGTTAGCTGCCTATATGATCAAGAACCAAAAAAATTAATGCAAATACCACATACCATCTTCTTCTACTATACTGAAAATTGGTATGCTAACATTTCTCATATTGAATTCAATGACCAAAGACATTGAATTCGTCAACCTCTACGATGTCGTCTGCATATTAAAAACGTGCTCGTTTTACATCTGCGAATATGCTTAAAGGAATAGTAACAATATTGACAATTTGAAGCATTTGATAGATTAACGTTTCAATCAGACCTTTGCTGTAATGTTAATTCTAAAAATAGGAAAAAACGAATGTACATTTTTTTCATTAATAAAAATATAAGAAAAGACACTTGTTTCTTTCATTATACGATTTTATTATTACCATATGTACATTTCGGACATTAGTTGTATTCTTCTTCAGTGTAGACACAGTAACACACAATAACAAAACAAAATCGAATCGTGTGCTAACGGGAACAAGTGTCTTTTCTTACAAATTATTTTGACGAATCCCAATTTTTTTATAATCATTATTCGCACAAGCAAACAACGTTGATCTTCAAGCAGGTTTTGCATTTCACACACAACTCCCCATCAATGTGTCTTTTCCATTCATTGATCTTCCGTAAATTACATACAAAACACTCGCCGTCTCTCTATTCGATACGGGTCGGTGCCGTAACATAAAAATCTGAATTTTCATTGCAGTATACAGACAACGTCAAATCCCCAATAATCTGCCTTTTCCTTTCATTCATCTTCCCACCGACAGTATTCGAGTATTTCAGACCCATCTTACGATCTGTGCCGTCACATCATCTCAAACAATATCGAGAACAAAAACATCTTTAGATACGCAATCGTGTAGCCGTCGACGGGAGAAACGGCAGCATCTCAAGCCAAATTCATGAGCCGGCCAAAAGAGCCGCCACGACAACTAAACCAAAGCGTCTCAAACGAAATTCATCAGCCGGCATCTACACGCTCTGAGGCCGACGCCTCTTCAAAACATCTCGAGCAAAAGTCATAATTTTATTGCTCTCCGATCGCGAAGACGCCGACTCAAAACAAAACAGTATCTGCACGCCAAATTGCTTACCTTTATGATAAAAAGTCTTCTGCACGTTTGAACGCCACTATTGCCATGTGGTTTTTTCACGACACTTTCATTCAAAACCATAGATTTTTGATCTTGCTAGAACTATATTCTTCTGTATTCAAACAAAACGCTGGGGCTCTTCACCTCCCACACGAAACCCGTCATCAAAACCTCTTTCCCCATATTCAAACCAGCTCTCAGCCAACCAGCGCTTTCAAAAACCTAACTTACGCTCAATCACACAGTACACATGCTCGCTCACTCCCAAACAGCCGGGCGTCCAGAGTCAAAACCGGATCTCCAAACAAAAAGCTATCCATCCATTTTCGTGTCCGCCAGGTCACCGAACTAACACACTTTAAGCATGTGTAGGGACACATGTTGTCCCTTTCTAACGCCGAGTTATTTTACATGAAAGTATGTGTCTTACACTTGCGAAAGACTTTTCACTCCTACAGCTTTCGATTTAGTAATACACTTTTGGTTTTGGTCTAGTAGTACACTTTGGGTTGATTTAGCTGTCACTAACAGTACACTTCCAGATTATTGAAGCCGGCTTACTGTGTTTGGCTGTCGCTATTAGTATACTTTCAGTATATTTAAGCCGGGTTACTATTACACTTTCAGCATGTTGGGTACGGCTTTTCCCGATCTATCCCCAAGCTAGATTACTTGAAAATGTGTGTCTTACTACTGCAGTTGAATTGTGTTGGGCATTCTTACCTAGGCTTAAGTTAAGTTGTTTGGCAGCTTTATGCCAACTTTATTTTATCTTTAATTAAGTCACTATATTTAATAAAGATTTGTTTGCTCGTTCTAGGTAGTGCAAAACAGCTTGTGTCAAGTATGAGGTGCGTATATTTACTTCTCTTGCCGGAAGTTCCTTCCATTTTGCACCCGTTTTCAGGTGGTTTCGAATCATTACGGATAGCTTTAGGATTGGTGGGCAAAGCAGTCTAGGCATAAACATGAATCGTATAAGATTGGTAGATCAAAACTTATCTCACCTTGAGAAAAAAGCGCTCCTTTTAGTTGATAATATGTGTTTTTAGTTGTAATGAATGTTTTGTTAAAATCTGGATATTGTAAAATGGGTGGTTTCTTCAGTTTTTGCTTTGAAGTTTCGAATGTTGTATAACATCCTTAGATAAAAGGTTGGTTTTTTTTCAACAAGGTGTTCGAATATTTTACAATGTGTATATTTTTTGAACAAAAGAAGACTATGTTAAAAGTCACAGCCACCAAATCAAATATTCTATTTGGAGCTAATTATTAATTATTAATTATATTCAGATTGTATTGTTGCAATCGTTTGAATAATTTGATTAAATCCTCATTATGGTTTTGCAGACTACACCCAAAGAATATTATGTCATCAACATATAGAAATGTTTTGTTACCTTAACCAGAATGTGCTATTGCTAGCATGCGTTGGAAAATATAGGATGAGCTTTTCGACCAGGTAGTCTTTTAACTTAAAAATCTCCATTTGAAGTTAAAAATGCTGCCAATGGTCTTGATTTTTTGTTATGGTTTATCTGATAGAAGAAACTAGTCATATCTAGTGTCGAAAAATATTTCGCTCAAACAAACTAGTCTTATTTGTTTTCAATGCGAGTTAGAGGGAACTGTCATTCGGGTGCCATTTTTTGTAACATTGATTCCTTTGTTGGGAACTAGTAAGAACGTTGAATTGTATATGCTAATTGAATGTTCTATCATGTCGTCATTAACTAGTTTTTGAACTTTGTTACGTTCGCCACGCAACGTGGTCGCCCCACAACTCATAAGGGCAAAATGGGGGTCTGCCCTGTTCTTGAAGACCCCAAACCATCATGCGAGTAAACGCTGTCTTGTTAAAAAAAAATTGATAATGTTACGTTTGCCACTTCACACAATTAAGCCAATTAAGAATCATATTGTTACTAATGAATTATATTGAAGAGAGTAGACGTTTGAATTATATAAATATAGAGGAGATGTGGGTATGTAAGGATATTGGATTAGGTAACTAAGTAGGTAGTAAGGTTTTTATGAAGAGTGTTCCTGACCGTGCACGTGAGGCTGCGTAATTGAAGTATCTTCAACAACTAAATGCATTACAGTCAACGTCACAGACCCTGCAGATAAGTTTCCAGCAACCACGGAAACAAACAACGCTCACCCAATCGCCGTCATATAAATAAATCCAGGCTTCGCCCGGTATACGATACACAAATGGAGTCCCCTATGCGCCTGTGATACCCACAACCGTTGGTACTTGCAATTCAACATGGTTAACGACTGTCACAATTATTTTACCAGCACTCCAACCGCATCCCACAAGCAGCAGTCACAGCATTTCCCACGCACCAATGTGCAAGGCTTTGGCCAAATCCACGAAGCTTCAATCGCCAGCTGGCGTGCGTCACCAAAACCGGTCCCAAGCTAAAATGCTTTGATGAGGTTAGCAAACTCGTGGGCCATTGACCGTCAATACAGCAACGGGATCGGAATTTTTGCATAAATAAGGTCGTGGGAACAGCTTGCGGCATCTTTGTCGGTGTGGAGCTGGGGCAGTCGAAGGCGAGTGCATTTTGAGTGTCAATCTTTATTGGGTGCAAAGCTTGGGCGGTGCAGCTTTCGAGTTCAGATCCTCGAGTAGTAATAGTGCAGTGTGTGCTGTCGTGACCGCGCAAATCTTACAGCGAAAATTTTTCTGCTGTAATCTCTCAGTTTTGGCGATGAAAGTATATAGAGAAAGTAAAGACGAGTGCTGAGACCAAGAAACCGAATTTTATAAATATTTAGACGAAGTGAGCTATTCAAAAATTGATCCATAAGAATATTTAGGATATTCTTCCGAGAGTTTTGAGTAGATTTAAAGGATATTTTTGAGTGTCAGCAATTTGGCAAAATATTAAGTGCCTGAAGAACACTCATAAAGTATAAGTGAAAAGGAGTTTTCTGTAGAATAGTGTGTACGCGTGTCTCTAACAGCTAGACGAGCAAATCCATATAACCCAACCCAACTCAACCCCCCACAACATCGACCAGTACGACGTAAGCGACATCGACACCAGCTTGCCAAGATTGTAACAATTCGGTCAATAGGAGGAGTGGAACCAAACTAGAAAGGACGGTAACAACAACAACAATAAGGCCGGAAGTTATTGACCCTACCAGCATTACCCAACCACAAGCGTTATCCGATTTCGAGGGGCGGAAGTATGTTTAAGGAGACGAAGGAAATTGTAAGTAGAACTATGCATATATAGATAGGGATAGATAGGTTTGAAACTGGATAAAATAAATAGTGGTTAAGAATAAATAAGGAATTGTCGTTATTGTGTGAAGTGGTAAAGCGGACGTTGCGTTTCCGGCTTTTGTGTCCCTTGTTTCAAGCTCCCTATTCGATCGTTGGTTTTGGGTCGTCCCGAATCCTGTTCCCGTTTCTGGATTTGTGGACAGGGCAGTCCCGATGCAGAAACGGGTTGCGCCCTTATTGAAAACTATTCCAACACCCCTCTTCGCGGGTTTAAGCCATGTGGGATTGCCCAAACCACGGCCAGGATCGGCTACGGTGTAAGAGTGGACGTTATGCAAAATATAGCCGTAACAACTTGTTTATTAATTTCGTTGAGTGTGTGAAAGTCTATAGTTTTTTTTTGTTTATTGGATTGGAGTCTAACTTTTAAAGTTTCAATATTGTTTTAAATCTAGACTTGTCATTGTGGTAATCTTTAAGTGATTCTGTGCTTATCTTGATGGTGGATATAGTTAGTTCGGTATTGTTTGTATTCAAAATTTTCATCTGGCAATTGCCCTTTGAGGGTACTATTGAATTAACTATACAAACATCTTTTTGGATTTCTTTGTTTCAAATGACATTCTTCGCAATAGTCCAAGATTTAATGGATATGCGAATTTAGATCTTGGTGGTAATTTTGTTTGATCAATATTTAACGGTTTTGTCTGTAGTGGTAATGTAAATTCATAATCTTTGATGACGACTGATATTGTAAATGTTTCTTAATCAATTTTGCAAAAAAAAATAAACTAGGTAGCTCCTTCAAAGTATGCCATCTATGGTTATGGGAAATTCGGGATCTACAATATGAAATATATCTATGGCCCAGTTTGTAATTTTGAATTAAAAAATTTATATCGGCAGTTTCTTAAAAGAAGTTTTTTTCCATGGCTTTTCCTGATAATTTGCATTCATTATCCTCATTGATTTCTAACGGTATTAGCTCTTTGCATATAGATATGTCTACTCCAATGTTAATTGAAAATGTGAACATTTGAAAATGTCTACAAAATTTATAAATTCTAAACAGTTTTTGTAGAAACAATTATCTGTAGTCAATACTTTGCAAGATCAAATGCTTTGAATGGCTTTCTTCAAATAAAAAAAATATAGTTTTTATTAGATCTGGTCATTAGTGTTCGTGAGATTTCGAATACTTTCTCATCATGTGTAATAATTTTTATATTTCGCATGCAATTAAACTGATTATTATTCAATGTTTTTCAAAACCAACTGCAAAATCAGAAATAATAATTAGCTTCCGTGATGTGAAATCGTGAAAAATATATATTCAGTTATTATGCCGCCATCATGGAAATTTGGCACGAAACTATTCAAAATGACCATCACGCGATAAAACATATTCAGTTGACGAAATAACAAAAAGATTAAAAACAT
Source organism: Oxycera nigricornis (assembly GCA_963942545.1). Lineage (NCBI taxonomy): Eukaryota > Metazoa > Arthropoda > Insecta > Diptera > Stratiomyidae > Oxycera > Oxycera nigricornis. The sequence continues at coordinate 66,751,775 of OZ012663.1, read as the reverse complement.
TTTTGCTAGCGCTCTTTTGTCTTCAAAGTGTGATACGAAAACCCATATACAGTAGGCTTTGTAACCTATCCCCGCTCCGATTGATCCGCGTGAATATTCAATCAACCAACCCTACCCCAAAATCTATACAAAATCTATGGATTTTCCTGTAGATGATACGATTAATATTATTTCATTGCAATTACTGTTATGAGTATCTTTCATTATTATTATTCAAAGCAGCATTATTTTCATTACTATTGTTGTGTTTACCATGTTCAAATTCTATGTAAATATTATTAGGAAGTTTACCATGTGGACCTCTAGGATCGCACTTCACGGCTTGATCCCTTGATCTTTCACTTAAATATTAATTCGTCTATCTAATTGTAATCTACACGAGCGTACATTGATTACGGAAGGTAGATGGAAAGGATGATTATGTTTCGATCGCGAGATAGAATACCTGACAGAAATGAAGGTCATGGTGATTTTGATAATCAACTTTTTTTGTTGTCACGAAAAAAAAATTTAACTGTTTTTTACAAATAATATTTGAAGTTTATAAATTTAACTTCGATTACTGTGTTTTGCAAATAGGGTTAGAAATTGGAGAGCCAGAATTTTTTAACAAGTTTTATTAAATTGAAAAATGACTGCAACAACGTTTCTTGAAATTAATGGAATCACACAAATGTTACACGCGTCAATTGACAGCGTAACAAAGTAAATTGTAAACTTGGTTCGCGAGATATAGTGTATGACAGAAATTACCTTCAAAGGGTCAAGACAACAAACCCCTCGATTTGAAGTTCCACAACAGCAGATCAGGTCTTGAAATTGCAAAGACGTTTCGATTGATACCTCAACGAAATCGACAAAACTTTGTTTACGTGAGGTATGTTTCTAGAAAAAACTGTCACAAAGGTATGTACGTACGTACATACACACACATATGACCATACATACTTTTTTCTAAAAACACTTTGATTATACTCTTAAGATCTCATATCGTAAGAAAATGTTGAAAATTTCAAAGTCGATTTTCGAAGCGATTACAAGAACTTCCCATATACTACAAAGTTAAAAACCGTAAGTTAGACATGGGAGTATACATGTGTTGTACAGCTTGCTTTTAATTGACATTGGTACTGTATCTTTCTTAAAAATTTCTTTTAAAGACCAGTGTCGTTTCCAAGTGCTACTTATTCTTCTCTCAATTTCTTTTGAATATTGGTCTTTTATGGATATAAGTTGTTCTAAATAAACGTATTCATCAACATTTTCGATTAAATCCTGTTCTATTTCAATGTTCTCTTTAGTTGCTTTTGTCATTACTTTTGTCTTAGTTGGATTCGTCGATAGTTCTGCTTTTCTGTTTTCCTAATCTAGTTGCTGTAACATAATTTGTAGTATGCCTGGTTTCTCTGCGAAAATCACAATGTCGTCAGCGCATCTTAGGTAGTTCAAGTTTAATCCATTTATATTTGTTCCGAAATCTTGCCGGTATATGTTGCGGAAGATATTTTCTAACACTGCTGTGAAAAGTTTTGGGGAGATTGGATCTCCCTGCCTGACGCTTTTCTGGATTTTAAACTCTTCTCCTGGCTGTTCGGGTTGGACCTTTGCTGTGGAGTTGCTTTAAATTTCTTTTACAATATTGGTATATTTACTTCCTTGGTTTTTAGTGTTTTCCAGATATAATTGTGTTTCAGAGAGTCGAAGGCTTTGTTGTAGTCAAAAATGCCATGTAATAGTGTTGGCCGTATTCGTTAAGTTTTTCTATGATCCTTTCTACTACATGGGTATGGTCTATGGTGGAATAATCCGGGTGAAATCCTGCTTGTCCTCTTCCCTGGTTCTTTTCTAGGTTTTATTTATTCGGCCGAATATTATTTTTGAGAACACTTTGTAAACATTAGACATTAGACTTGTAAGTCTATAGTTCTTAATATTATTTTTGTTTCTCTTTCTATGTAGCAGGACGATAGTGGACTTTGTCCACTGAGTTGGTATTTGTTCAGCCTTTAGTATTTCATTAAATAAATTTGTCACAGGTTTGGATATTACGGTTATGGTATCTTTCAGTATCTCATTCGAAATTTTGTCGCCTCCAAGTGCTTTTCCGGTTTTCTGCGTTTTTCTGGTAAAAGATAAAGTGAAAGAAAAAGATATTTCTGTTTCTTATATGCATGTTATTTCTTCTTCATGAGTATCCTTTTCTAATTCTGCCACTATTATTTTGTCTGTCTCTGTGTATAGACATTTGTAGAATTCTGTGGCTACTTTAGCTATCGATAATCGTTTTGTTGTGACTGTGTCGTTTTTCTTTGTACTCTTGATTGTCATGTTAGGTATCCGTTGTGTGTATTCTTTTAGTTGTTTTAGCCCCTTTTTGCGTGCACCTGTTTTCTCTATTTGTTGTCTTAATATATTCAGTCTCTCTTTCTTCCTGTAGTTTTGTATTGATATTTGGAGTTGTTTGCTTATGTGTGTTATATTTTGTCAATTATCTTTACGTTTTTCTAGCATTATTTTCCTTTCATTCATTAATTGTATCATATGTTCCCCTAACTTACTTTTCTTCTCATTTTTAATACGCATAATATTCATGTTAAACAGTGTTTTCTCCTGAAAATTATACTTTTCTTGAAGTGTGTCGTGTCTCTCCATTTGTTCTAAAGTGTTTCATAATTCTATTTGTAGCCGACAAGCTAATGTTTCTTCTGGATTTGTTATTTTCATACTGTATTGTTCCTCTGACTATTCAATGATCCGTGTTAAAATTTAGTTTATTTACTACATTTACGTTGCTAAAAAGTAGATTCCTATTGTTTAAATAAAACCAATTTCATTTCTTTCTTTACCATTAGGAGAGAGCTATGTCCACTTTCTAGTTAACTTCCCAGTTCCCTATGGGAAGTTATTGTAATGGGGTCGATTTTGCGAATCCCAAATTTTGACATATCTCCACGTTTTAAGGTCTCTAGAATCCAAATCCATCGTTTTTAGAAAGATGTCTGTGAGTGTGTATGTACGTATGTGCGGATGTGCGTATGTGCGTATGTGCGGATGTGCGTATGTGCGGATGTGCGTATGTGCGGATGTGCGTATGTGCGGATGTGCGTATGTGCGTATGTACGTATGTGCGTTCGGAATAATTTTTCGTCTCGATTATCTCAAGAACCAAAGATCGGATTGACGTGGGACCGGTTTTAAACGACGCGTAATTACGTAACTTAGAACTGAATGATTTTTCAGCAAAATCGGTTACGCCGTTTTTTATTTAGGATGAAAAACCTGAAAAAACGACTGAAAATTGCTTATTTTTAAACTGTTGATACGCACTTTTAATTCGTGCAGATACCAAATACCTTCATATTAATGTTGTTATTATTGTGCGTTTTAGCAAAATTGTGATCAAATTTGTAAAAAATGTTATTTAAAAAAAAGATTAATTTGTAAAATTCCAAACTTATATTATCAGGTTTGGGTGTATGGGAGTAGAGACGCTAATGCAGTTAATAATTGGATATTGTTATAAATTATTTAATAGTGTTAATAACAATCAAATAATATTAATTATAATCTGATATTGTATATATAAAGTCAATTATAATTATTCAGTAACGGTCAAACATTCTTAATAACGAATGGTTATTGTAAATAATAAATAAATACCCTCAATAATAGTTGTGGATTCCGAGGCCAAGATGGAGAACGAAGTTGAGGACGAAGTGGAGGACAAGCAGGATGACGAAGACGAAGAGGACGACGTTTCCGAGGCGTTGGTAGAGGATGACCAGGTGGTGGAGACGTCTTCCTCTACCAAAGCTTTTATGGTTAGATAAAAAATTGATAAAAATAATAAAAGTAATTATATTAATTTAGAATAATAATGTTTAATAATAGTAATTATTAATAAAAGCAAATTATAGCTTTTTATTCACCCCACTGGGAAGTTAGTCGTGTGGGCTTCAAAGGTCGCACTTAGACCACATTTTCTTCGATTTTTTGAAGAAGCTATTTATTATTTTTAGATTGTTTACAAAAGAAAATTCGACGAGTCCATTCTCGTTTCTTACTCCACTGCTGTTATCTCCCAAGATAAATTCACCTCCATCTGCTTTACCTCCAACCTTGGCAATAAAGTCTCCCATCAGGATAACATTTTTATTAACTTCCCAGTATATGGGAAGTTCTTGTAATCGCCTCGAAAATCGAAATTGAAATTTTCAACTTTTCTTTACGTTTTGAGGTATATAGAGTATATATAAAGTGTTTTTAGAAAGAAGTATGTATGTGTATGTGTGTGTGTATGTACGTAGGTACGTGCTTGCGTTCGCGGACTGTTTTTCTACGAGCATAACTCACGTAACAAAAGTTGTATCGACTTCAATGAGGTGTCAATCAAAGCGTCTTTGCAATCTCAAAAGTTGATTAGTTTTTGGGAAACTTCGGTCGGTGGAGTTTGCTGTTTTCACCCCTTGAAGGTCAACCATGTTATGCGCTATATTTCACGAACCAAACATGCGATTTTCATCATTAAGGTGTCAATCGACGCGTATCAACATTTAAGTGATTCTAACAAATTTTTCAAAAAAATGTTGGAGCCATTTTTTAATTTTTTGAAAAAATGTGCAAAAAATTGGGTTTTTTCTTCAAAAACATCAAATTTCTAACCTGATTTTCAAGACTCAGTAATCAATGTTTGTATAATTAATATACTCCAAACAGTTTTTGTAAAAAAAACACCAAAAATTTTTTTCATGATTACAAAAAAAAAAAGCTGCGAGGTGCGACCCTTGAGGTCCACACGGACAACTTCCCAGTAATATTTACATAAATATTAAAAATATTAAACAGAATAATAATTATGGAAATAATAATTCTTTTAATAATAAAAATGAGCCTCTCATAAAAGTTTTTGGAATGACTTAATATTAATCGTAACATCTACGCGAGCGTCAATTGATTACGTAAAGATTTTCGTGGATTGGTTTGATTTAATATTCACGTGGATCAATCGGAGGGGGGGACAGGCTGCAAAGCCTTTTCTACTTTATTTGTTATTTTCATATCGATGCTTGAAGGACAAAACAGCGCTAGCAAAAATGAATGCAGTTTTTGTTATTACGACCACTGAAGAGATTTTGTCGCGTGATGGCCATTTTGAATAGGTGCGGTCAAAGCTGCTAGCACTTCGGCATTATCACTGAATTTGTATTTTTTCACGATTTTACATCAATGAAACTCATAATTTTTTCTTATTTTCTGTTGATTTTGAGAAACATTGATTATGCGGTCAAAAATAGGTTCAATTGCATGTAAAAAGTAAAATGTATGTATTACAAATGATGAAGGAAGTAATTGAAATCTTACGAATACTAAAGAACAAAACTACTTAAAACTACATTTTTTTATTTGATGAAAGCTTTTCAAAGCATTTGATCTTCAAAAGTATTGACTACAAAACATTTTACCATTCAAAACGTTGATTACCACAAATGCATATTTTGATTTGATTTTTATTGGTTTTCAAAATTGAAGCAGTTTTTTCACTGAAGTTCAAACACGGTGCTGTGAAAACTATTGAAAATCTGCTCAAATTATTCAAATAATAATAAACTTTGATTGACTTTACAACAATGTCTTTAGAATAAGAGATTTAAGGTATACAAATTCGTATGAACCCTACATGATGACTTTGAATGATTTTCTTTATTTTAAATTCAATTTGTTTTGAAATCATGAGAAAACATTTTGCTGGTCTCTCTACAGAAATTGATAAAAGGTTATAAATTTTATAAACATTTATTATTATGATGTTAATTTTATTAATTATTAATTAATTTTTTTATGAAAAAAACACTAATTTTCAATATTTTTTCATTAAATTAAAAAAATGGCTTTAAAGATTCTTTTTTAAATTTAAAAACATCATAAAAATGTTAGTACGCGTCGATTGACTTTTTAATGATGCAAAGATTATATTTGGTTCTCGAGATATAATGAATGACATAAATGACCATGAAGGTCATGATGACTTTTAATGATTTTTTTAATTTTTAATTCATTTTTTTTTGGAATCATGAAAAAATTTTGGTTGTTTTTTCACAAAAACTGTTTGGAGTATATAAATTATACAAACATTGATTACTGAGTCTTGAAAATCAGGTTGAAAATTTATTGTTTTTGAAAAAACCAATTTTTTGCACTTTTTTCAAAAAATTAAAAAACGGCTCAAACATTTTTTTGAAAAATTTGTTAGAATCACGTAAATGTTGATACGCGTCGATTGACACCTTAATGATGAAAATCGCATGTTTGGTTCGTGAAATATATCGCATAACATGGTTGACCTTCAAGGGGTGAAAACAGCAAACCCCACCGACCGAAGTTTCCCAAAAACTAATCAACTTTTAAGATTGCAAAGACACTTTGATTGACACCTCATTGAAGTCGATACAACTTTGTTTACGTGAGTTATGCTCGTAGAAAAACAGTCCGCGAACGCACGCACGTACCTACGTGCATACACACACACACACACATACATACTTCTTTCTAAAAACACTCTATATATACTCTATATACCTCAAAACGTAAAGAAAAGTTGAAAATTTCAATTTCGATTTTCGAGGCGATTACAAGAACTTCCCATATACTGGGAAGTTAATAAATTAAAAATTAAAAATCATTAAAAGTCATCATGACCTTCATGGTCATTTATGTCATTCATTATATCTCGAGAACCAAATATAATCTTTGCATCATTAAAAAGTCAATCGACGCGTATTTACATTTTTATGATGTTTTTAAATTTAAAAAAAATCTTTAAAGCCATTTTTTTAATTTAATGAAAAAATATTGAAAATTAGTGTTTTTTTCATAAAAAAATTAATTAATAATTAATAAAATTAACATCATAATAATAAATATTTATAAAATTTAAAACCTTTTATCAATTTCTGTAGAGAGACCAGCAAAATGTTTTCTCATGATTTCAAAACAAATTGAATTTAAAATAAAGAAAATCATTCAAAGTCATCATGTAGGGTTCATACGAATTTGTATACCTTAAATCTCTTATTCTAAAGACATTGTTGTAAAGTCAATCAAAGTTTATTATTATTTGAATAATTTGAGCAGATTTTCAATAGTTTTCACAGCACCGTGTTTGAACTTCAGTGAAAAAACTGCTTCAATTTTGAAAACCAATAAAAATCAAATCAAAATATGCATTTGTGGTAATCAACGTTTTGAATGGTAAAATGTTTTGTAGTCAATACTTTTGAAGATCAAATGCTTTGAAAAGCTTTCATCAAATAAAAAAATGTAGTTTTAAGTAGTTTTGTTCTTTAGTATTCGTAAGATTTCAATTACTTCCTTCATCATTTGTAATACATACATTTTACTTTTTACATGCAATTGAACCTATTTTTGACCGCATAATCAATGTTTCTCAAAATCAACAGAAAATAAGAAAAAATTATGAGTTTCATTGATGTAAAATCGTGAAAAAATACAAATTCAGTGATAATGCCGAAGTGCTAGCAGCTTTGACCGCACCTATTCAAAATGGCCATCACGCGACAAAATCTCTTCAGTGGTCGTAATAACAAAAACTGCATTCATTTTTGCTAGCGCTGTTTTGTCCTTCAAGCATCGATATGAAAATAACAAATAAAGTAGAAAAGGCTTTGCAGCCTGTCCCCCCTCCGATTGATCCACGTGAATATTAAATCAAACCAATCCACGAAAATCTTTACGTAATCAATTGACGCTCGCGTAGATGTTACGATTAATATTAAGTCATTCCAAAAACTTTTATGAGAGGCTCATTTTTATTATTAAAAGTAGTATTATTTCCATAATTATTATTGTGTTTAATATTTTTAATATTTATGTTAATATTACTGGGAAGTTGTACATGTGGACCTCAAGGGTCGCACCTCACGGCTTGTTTATGTTTTGCATTCATCCAGTCAAAAAAAATTTATCTTTCGCTATTTTCGTATCCTCACTTGTAGGTTCATGGACCTGAGTAATTGACAACAGTTTTTTAAATGTAGGTAATTTTATATTTATGACTGCGATTCTGTCTATTAATCATTGAAAACTAATTATTTTATCTTTCAGAATTTTTTTTATTAAGAATCCTGTTCCATATATTCATTGCTTTTCACCATAGTAGTAAAAAATGCATTCATTATATTCATGAATTTCTTCTCCTATTCGTCTAACTTCGCAAAATCCCATTTTATAAATCTTATGGCTTCTTCCAACTCTCTAATCTGGTGTCTGTCATTAGCGTGCGGACGTTTAACGTAGCAATGTATATTTTGTTATTTCTTTTCTGTTTTACGGATGTTTTTATAGGGGGTTGTGGTCTGGAAACCCCACGGTGACCAGCTGGGTTGGGGTTGTTCAGTCTCTGGTTGCTGATATTTAGTTGCTATTCATTACTTTGATTCGGCTTTATATTACAGAATGAGTTAGATTTACGTCTCATCATATCGAATACATTTTTCGTGTTATCTTTTGTTGTTCATGTGTTCTTCACCAATGTTTTGACCTGTACCTGATTTTCTGGTGAAGTTGAGTGATCCCTCTTTCTTTTGTCTTTCTTTTGATTTCCGTTTTTAAATATCAATTGATCGTATTTTATGTACGCATAATTTCCTTCTCCACGTTCTTCTATAAGTTTTGGCTTTAATTCTTTTCGCTTTTCCAGTACTTCCTTCGGAAAATCTTCGGTGACGTATACCCTTTTTATTTTCAGTATCTCACTCTTTTTTCAGATGTTTGCAAAAGCAATAAGAATAGGTCGTACTTTATTTTCTTTGTTAATGCCGATATGGTGAATCTTTGATTTGATTTGGTCGAGGCATGAATTAATACTCCTGAAAAATAGATTTATAACAACTTAAGGTAATATTCACCATCTGCAAGGGAAAGAGTAAGATGAGGAAACTGGTTGATTTATTAACTTGCTTAGAGTCACAAGGGACAAAATATTCAAGAACATTTAAGTAGTAAATTAACCTAGGCACAATTTTGTATGCTGCGAATATTTACAATCAACTGCGGTGTTTTTCTTCATTCTGCCATAAGGCAGGAAAATGTAACTATTAGTTAATTTATCAAAAAGTTTGCTTATTATCTACTAAACCATTTTGTTCTGAATAGTGTTGCGGTATTATGGGTGTGTCATGAAATTGAGAGCAGAGAATATGAGAAGCCCTAACCGAAGCGAAACCACCTACGCCGAGCAAGTTAATACCTGCTCGAAATAATGGCATCGGTGAGTCAACTCACCTGTGCCGCAATTTCTATTAACAGTAAAATTCAAAGTGTTGTTTAAATTACTAGGGGCCAGATGTGTAGCACACTAGTTTTTTAATTTCGACTAAGAATTCGACTGTACAAATTTCTTACAAGCTACGGCTTAAATACTATTTTTACAATACCTAAAACTGGGTCAAACATTGACCATCCCTTAGTCATCATAAAACACAAATCATTTCCTCATGACCCCATACAAATCGATTTACATATGTTCCCAGTAATGGTTTGCATTCCTCATTGCCCATATGTCATTCGATATGTGGCACGGGTCATTTGTGCAAACTTAAGCACTACGTAATGTGTATCGTTTTGAATTAATTGGGAACAGTGATGCAATTTGGTCGTTTGTTTATGTTTGTTTATGATTCATTGTAAGAATGCTTTGTGAATTGTAATGGGTGAATGCAATCGCATCATTTGCTGATTCATTGCAGTAATGTAATGTATCATTACAATAGCATTTGATTGTTATTGAGATAATAATACGAAAATAAATACATTGCAATCATGTTGTAATTCATTTTTAATGAAACAATACCAGCAGAGGCTATCAGTTTAGTTACCATGAAAAGTTTTACTGAAATACATTATTCAGTTTCGCGATTTTTTTTATCTAATTTAACTTATTCTAGTGACCTGATCCTCAAAGCTTCTTATCATTTAACCGTTTTTTTAGTATTTTCAATAAATTAAGTCGGGCTCTTTTTTTAATTTAATAACAAAATATTAAAAATTTAATACCAATTTTTAAAACGTATGATTTGCTTAAAGCACGATCAATGTCTTAAAAGATTGGATGTTTTAGAGAGATTTTATCAAAAAGTATGTTTTCAATAACAACACATAGTCGCGTTAAAACATATGACTCATTCTACTAACTTTAATGTTTCATTATCATTATTATTATTATTTAAAAGCTTTTACTTATTTACACTAATGTTTTTCATAGTTATGTAGATATTACTTGACAGTTATTCTTGTGGACCTCGAAGATTGCATACAGAAATAATTTTTACTCCAAGCTGCACAAACTCACGATACTCCATATCCCCATTTATTCGTAGGTCATAAAACTTCGGCGTTCGTAAGCTTCGTGTGAAAATAACATTACTGAAGTGCAGTAAAACAAGTGTTTGAGAAATGAATGTAATTAAGCACGATGTGCGTCGACCGAAAGTATGTACCAAAAAAATAAGATTGTCAAATCCGCGGACTTATTTGTTGCTGGCATGTATGAATTAATGTGTGAGCATCAGTTACGTAATTCTCACATGCGTACCATACGGATAATTTTTTCTCTATAGTTTTATGACATTGTCGGCATTCCGCAAAGCACCCTTCCAATTTTTTTACCTTGTGGCAGTGTCGGCATTCCACCGGATCTGGCCAACATCTATGTAAATATAGATTAAGAATTTAGATACGAATTTGTGAAATGTTTATTACCTTAAGGCAAGACGTCACCAATTTCAAATTAGTGATGAAAGGTGGCTACCATACGTTTAGAAATAAGATAGTATATAAATAAGAAAGAAAAGGTGTTAAGTCTAATTGCGTGAAAAATCTTCGAACCAAGTGGTTCCTTTGAAATAAAAAATAATTGTGCTGAAAACGTATTTTAATAACAAAGTTATAGACAGTGAAGCCTATACATTTGTAACTCATTCAGCGTGGACGACAAGTATGAATGAGAAGGCGCTCAGTCTGTGCTGCCCTAAATGTTAAGCGGCCAGTCATTGACCCGGTCAAATTTCAAACATTCCGTACGCGATCAGCAAGAGGTTAATGATAATGCTGAATCTGTAACAGGCAGGAAAACCAATTTTACAATTAGTCGAGTAAATGTTGTTATAGCTGTTTTTAAGGAGATCACACGGGAGAGACCATCTGATCAACTGTTGCCAGTGACCACTTCCATGATGAAAAACGCTCATCAGTTAGCAGAACCAGTGAGCTGACTTTGCTGTTGTTGGATGATTGGTGCCACTTTGAGATTGATTACATGCGTTACAGGTATTGAGCAGACCATTGTTTCCAGAACCATTGTTATTTTTGTGGTATGGTGATAGAATTGTTTATGCAACCATTAGCTGATTGATTTTTTAATGCAAAAGTGCCATGGTGTGAGCGCCGAGAATATTTCAGGATCGTCACTGAAAATTTCTAGTAGTTTAGCGTTGCCTCTATTTTTCTGAGAAGCGTTGCATACTCATCAAACGTTAGTAAAGTTTCCTTCGTTGTTCGTTGAAGGTGGTGCTGTATTGATTTCACCACCACTTCCCATTTCGCACCCATGAGTGGTGCCACTGGCGAAATGAATGTCCACGTTGTGTTATCGTTGACGAATAAAGATAAATATTGTTGAATTTTCATGGTGTGTTGAGTGAAGATGGCCTTGAGCACTTTGTCAGCTCCAATAATAGTCTGAGTAGAGTGTGTGTAGAGTACTGTCGCGATGAAGCCCTTTGTTGAATATTCAGTGATATGTATTGCACAGGTTGAAAAGCATACAAAAATACATATCCATCCCTCCTGTGTCTTTTGTTCTCGTCCCTTCCATGTGTTGAGCGTGATTGGACCGGCAGAGTCTATGCTAGTGTGTATAAACAGTGATGAGAGTGTTACTCTCGAGAAAGGTATTTACATAGTGTATGCAACAGATATTGCATAATCGAAGCTTTCAAATATCAAATTTCATTCCCTAAAAATTACACCATGCGCTTGTAGAAATTGACATCTCTCAAGCACTGCCAGATTTACAGAGGATAAAGTACTTTCGCGGGCTTACTCTTTCACTCAAACACACGAGACATTTTTGCAGTCATTTTGGCTTTTAATTTCAATCGATTTGTCAAAAGCGAATGGCCTTGGAGTCAACAAAGACGTTTTACCATCGTAATTCAAGGAACCAAAGTTTTCATGGATTTATTTCACGCCTAGCATAAAAATTACATACACAAGGTCTGGCAGTGCCCCGACCAGTAAATAACTGCCATTTGTCATAAATGTTTATGTTTATATTTATTTTTATTCGCAAACAAATGGTAAATGAAGGTAAACATACGATTTTGTCCGGTAGAATCGCGGGTGCACTTGATAGTGTGCTTTTATATGGCCGATAACTTACTGATTCTTACATGTACTTTTGAGCGCACCCAAGCCACCGTAACACACGAGACTTGATTGCTGCTCGTCCGCCAATGATCCAATAATTTTGTCGAATGTGAGTCTATTTTAATTGAGTACCTACATGTAGTGTCATTTACTTATATGAGGGTTCGATAATCAGCTCCGACAATCGAGAATGACGGGGCAGAATTGTTGGATGCTTGCTGCTGTAGCTGAGATGTGAATTTAAGATTTGACCTGCAACTCGAATCACTTTTTGATCATCCATGAAGGCAGTGAGGTGGCTGAAAACGTGTGCCGTGAGAATTTTTTTACTTCCAGTGAGAATTTTGAGCTCGCGTTTGAAATATATTGATTGTGTGGCCTTGATCGCAAGAAGTTTTGCCTTTTCCATATAAGTTAGCGAGTTCAACATTGTGTCAATATGTTGACGTTGTCATGATCTTGATAACTGGGCTGCCAACACACTGACGATGCCAGGACGTACTTCTAGTGCACTTGAGGTGATCGAGACAGTTGAAATTTTTGCCAATGTATCTTGAGATTGACATAGCCATGGAAGTCCTGTCTATCACAGTAAGTTTTGGTCATGCTGAGTCTTTCAGATGAAATGTATGGATGGTCGGTTGAATACCCGCTCCGTTATCCCGCTTCTTCCTTAAACTATTTGACGGACTAACATATTTATAAACTATCTGTAATAATTCAGTGTGGTTTCGTTTGTTTCTTGGTATCTGTCCAATCATGTAGTCTATAAGCGCTTGGAATGATTCAAATTTTGCATCTTTTTTTTTTGTCGCTTTTTTAATTAATGTATCTTTCTTAAGTACAAGAAAATAACATTAAGTTTTCAAATCTTATAGCTAAGGTGAGTCTTGTTCGTTGCCAATGCTTCTGAACAAGTTATTTTGTTATGTTATGAATTCATAATTTTTTTTACTGCTGCGCGTTGAAATTAACTTTTAGCATAAGATGTTCCTAGCTCCTAGCCAAGTTATTAGGGTGGATGGATAACTTGTTGACGTATTTTTGTTTTTGTTTTATTATTTCTTCATGGATCGTTGGGATGTCCAGATCTCTGTGTATACAGGCGTTTTTAACGTACCAAGGTGCAGAAGTTATCGTCCTTAGGATTTTAGATTGCGCTCTCTGTAGGAGTTCTATGTTGGAGATGCTTGCTGAGCCCCATAGTAGAATACCGTAAGTCCAGATAGGTTTGATAATTGCTTTGTAGAGCAGAACCTTATAGTCCAGGTTTAGATTGTAGTTATTCAGCAACCAGTATAGATTTCGGAATTTAAGATTGATTTGAGCCTTTTTGGATTCAATGTGCTTCTTCCAGGTTAACCTTCTATCTAGGTGAATCCCAAGGTATTTAACTGAAGACGCTTGCGGGACAGGCACTCCGTTGAGTGATAATTCAGGGCAAGTTTCCCTGTTAAGCGTGAAGGTTATATGGTTACTCTTGGTTTCGTTAATTTTTATTCTCCATTGTGCCAGCCAACGTTCCACATTTCTTAGGTGGTTGTCCAAGATTTGAGAAGCCATATTGGGGTTAGCGTGAGCACAAAGAATTGCGGTGTCGTCAGCAAAAGTGGAAGTAAATAGTTTATCGCATGTTGGTAAGTCTGCCGTATATATCAAATAAAGCAATGGGCCGAGAACACTTCCTTGGGGCACGCCAGCTCTGATATTGAAGGAGCGAGAAATAAAGCAGTTTTGCTTGACGAAGAACTTCCTGCCAGTCAGGTAAGACTCCATAACTTGATGCGTGTTTGCTGGAAGTTTGCACTTGATTTTATAAATAAGCCCTTCATGCCACACCTTATCGAACGCTTGCGCAACATCCAAGAACACGGCTGCGCAGTATTGTCTCCTTTCGAAAGCATTGTTGATTACAGAAACTAGACGATGGACTTGCTCGATAGTTCCATGCTTTTCCCTAAATCCAAATTGGTGCGAAGGTATTACTTCTGAATCATTTATGTGGGGAGACAGCTTGGAGAGTAACATTTTTTCGAATAGTTTTGATAACAGGGGTAGTAGGCTTATGGGTCTGTATGACGTGGCGACTGTTGGGTTTTTCCCATCCTTCGGGATCATCAGAACTTGGGATAGCTTCCATGCTGAGGGAAAATATCCAAGATGCAGGAGGCTGTTGAAAATGTGCGTAAGGAGTATAATCGCAGCTCTAGGCAGTTCCTTTATCATTTCCCCAGTAATGCGGTCGTGACCGGGGGCCTTCTTTGGGTCGATGTGATCGCGTATGGAACGGATCACCTGGGCGACCTTGAAGCGGATTGGAACATCGGAGGCTTGCATGGGATAGGAAGAGAGGCAAACATTTGCTTGTTTAGGGTTTGGTTTACAGACTTCCTCGAGGTAGCGGGCAAAGATGGAGCCTTTTTCAGCATCAGTACGGGCCCAGGCCCCATTTGGAAGCCTGATTGGTGACTCCCGTTTGACTGGTCTGTCTAACTGTTTAGCAGCTTTCCACAACGAATAATTTGACCCTTGGGTTGGTGAAAGGCTTTCAAAATAGTGTACTATGTTTTTCGCTCGTTCGTGTTTCAGGACTCCATGAAGTTTTCTCCCAACTGCGGATAGCTCTTTTTTAAGGTTTGGAGACCTATGTTGCTGCCATTCACCTCTTAATTGCCGCTTCAAACTGATAAGCTCGTTTATATTTTTGGACGACTTGTATGCAGACGAGGTAGGGCGGGTGGGCTCAGAAGTGGCCTGTATAGCTGCTGAAGACACGATCTCGGAGAAGGAACGAACAGCCTTGTCAATATCCGAATGAGATTTAAGACGTATGCGTGGTGGTATGTGTGAGCTTATATATTTCCGGTACTTAAGCCAGTTGGTTTGTTTCGTTGTGAGTTTGCAGTGCTCTTGGATAACATGAGATTTGGAGATAGTCACTATAACTGGCGAGTGGTCAGAGTGTAAGTCAAAGCACTGCGCTGCTGATATTTGCTCTTGCCTTATGTTTTTGATTACAGCGAAATCAATGAGGTCCGGGATTTTTCGACGATCTGACGGCCAATATGTCGGATACCTGCTTGATATGAATGAGAGCTTACTAGAATTTGTCACAGTTGACCACAAAGTTCTTCCCCTTGGAGAGATTAGCCTGGAGCCCCAGTGAGTATGCTTGGCGTTGTAGTCTCCGGCTGCATTGAATCGGCTACCAAGGCTTTTGAAGAAATCATTAAATTGTTCTCCAATGATTTTGAATCTGGGGGAATAATAAACCGCCGAGACTGTAATCGGCTCTCCCCATTCAACTATGCACACAGACGTGGCTTGCATATAATTCTTGGTGTATTCGTCAATGACGTGGTGCTTGATTCGATGTTTGACCAAAACTCCTGTGCCACCATGACCTTTTCCGTCAGGATGCTTAGTGTCATAAAAAGAGTATCCCGGGATTTTAAAATTATATTTGTTGGTTAAGTGAGTCTCGGAGATGAGCATGATGTCTATCTCATTGCTAACCAGGAAATGGTGAATTTCCAAGTTGTGCTGGCTTACACCGTTGACATTCCAGTGGCATATT
This sequence comes from Oxycera nigricornis, assembly GCA_963942545.1. NCBI lineage: Eukaryota > Metazoa > Arthropoda > Insecta > Diptera > Stratiomyidae > Oxycera > Oxycera nigricornis. Next base: position 66,735,754 of record OZ012663.1, on the reverse strand, counting down.
TTCGCGATGCTCATTTTTTGTTAAGGAGAGCTTGAAGAATCAGTGTCTGGTTACGCATCATTTCCTGCATCATACTCTGCATAGAGGTGGTAAAATGATTCATGCTCTGAATCAGCTGCATCATTACGTGCTCTATATTGCCCGTTGGGCTGGAAGTATTCATATTCTCGCTTGTAGAGTTTTTGAGGGCGTCAGCATAGGAAATTGGCATCTGGTTACTGTTGGCTACACTTTGGCCAGGAGTATTAGATGCAAGGATTGGCATCGGGGTAATTGCTGAAGGTCTAGCCGGGAGTTGTCGCTTTTGCGTCATGCTAGCGTAAACTGGGCAGCCTCTATAGTTTGCAGTGTGGTTTCCACCGCAATTACTGCATCTTATAGCAGAAGGGTCCTCCTTTTTGAGTGAACATTTTGGGGTTTGGTGAAGATCACCGCATATGACGCACACACTTGGCAGTGTGCAGTAAGCCTTAGTGTGCCCAAACTCTTGGCAGTTATGGCATTGAACAGGTCCTTTTCGTTTGTGGGGTTCCTCCACAGCCACCCGTCGACTTAGGAGGTATCGCAAATTATAGATTGGATTTGTCTCACCTCTTTTAAGCTTTTTTGAATCCGGCTGTAGCTCTATGCGGAATATTGGCTGTGGAACTTTGTCTCGGTTGCTTATATTAAAGACTTATTTAGCATTGAAACCTTGTTCCATAAAGGCATTAGCTATATCGTCTAGATCAACCTCAGAATCGATGCCTTTTATCATGACCGTTAAGCCCTTACTACTTTTCAGTTGAAAAGTGTAATATTTTTTGCCAGCTTCATCTAAGCTTTTAATCACTGTCCGGTAGTCGTTTTCGTCCAGCACTTGAATTTTTGTTTCGCTTATATTTCCTTTTTTCAAAGGAGCGACATAAAATTTAGAAGAATCAATTTTTCCCTTTATGAAATTGACCACTGCATTGCTGCTACGTTCACGTAGGTAAATTGGTGGTGGTTTCGCTTTTTTAGCACTTTGAGAAGGGACCTCTGTGTTCTCGCTACTGAGAATGCTGAAACGATTTGTTGAAGCAACTGATGACTGTGTTTTGGCAAGCTTCGCTGCCCTATTTGCTGCGTCAGATTTCGGACTTCGTTTCCGCTTGGAGATGACTTGGACAAATTTATCTAGCCCTGTTTGCACTTTGCGAATTTCGTCCGATGTGTGGGACTTAATTGTTTCAGAATTTTTTTTTAAACTCTCAGAATTTTTTTTAAACTCTCAGCCGTTTTATTTGGCGTAATCATCTTCTCTAGCTTATTGCAAAGAAATTCATCTTGCATGGATTGTATATGGAGTTGATCCAAACTGCTATACATTTTTGGACTGTTTGATTTGAGCAGTCGTGAGCCTTCATTTGTGCACATGCTGTAACATGCCGCGCGCGGGCGTTATTTGGTTTGGGTTTGCGCCCAAGCGAAAGCCAAAATGATTATTGTCCGGGATCCAAACCTATGTAAAGTCACTACATACACCAATCCCGACACTTTGGGTCAAAGAACAATGGATTTTGCGCGAAAATAGTTTGTTTACATCTGAGAGATTTAATAGTTAGGTAACTATTAATGTTGCCGACCGATAAATTTTGACGAGTAGTAAAGCGCGAGTTGGGAGATGCACTCCGAGGTACTTTTCGACGCATACACTAAGAATGTATCCACAATAAATTGGATTATTTCACGAGCGAACTGAAAGACGCGTCGGTAAACGTCAACATCACTCACTCCTTTTTGCATCTGACTTTAAATAAACTTTTTCAGCAATCTTTCTGGACTGATAAATATGTATGCAAATATCTTTTTCTTCTATAATACTTCTTATGCCGGAAATCACCTTTCCATCTCTGTCTTCTTCTATGCGATCTTACATTATTTGTTTAATTTTGGTCAGGTAGTAGTTATAATAATCAGGTTTAATTGCTAAGAAAAATGACGAAAGAAACAATGAAAAATTCAAGTTGGAATCATTGCCTAGCACGAAGCTCTCAAAAACAAAATCCTCAAAATATATCTTTTAAGTAGCGCCTTCTTGCAATTACCCTGCTTGCACTATAATCCTAAAATTAAAACGTTTAATCTAAACCTCAATAATCCTCAAATTATTGAGTTAATATCAATCAAAATCAAAACGTCACAGATTTAACCTATGCGCTTTATTAATTATGACTGACCGTGAGTCTATTCATTCTTTCATTTTTATACACTTTATAGCTAACCTGTCAGCATAATGCAGCTATCAAGTCAGCAACCGTAAGTCTAAAGTTTACAATCTTAATGCTTATGCAAGGAATATTGGTGGGTTCAGCAAAATACAAATTGATGTGGGCCATATTACACTGCCCATGAGTGCGATCATCCTGAGCATGCCTTCAAATTGCAGGGTCATCACCTGTCTTGGCATGCGCGGGTTGATTACACTTGAAATGCGCGAACATACCGCCCACCCAGAACCTCTGTTCTTAATCATCATAAAATTAGACTTAATTCAACTCTGCAGAGGGTATTTGGGAAGGTTCGTACCATCGTGTGATCGTCTTATTTTTAGATTTTTCCTTTCGGACGTGACATAGATATAACAATACAACAATTAGGGTTACAATAATAAAAACTGATACGGAACTTAATGAAATTAAAGTTGTGTGGTAGGATCTCCATATTGCTTCCTGTTGCTCTTCAAAATTTTGTTGAGCTTCATCAATGAGTGATGAGTAGCCTTCGCATGACTTGATGGCGTGGAGTGTTGTCAGTACGGGAACTCGCTCATGCTTAATGGAGCATAGGACGTTATTCGGTTTGGTGAATATCTGAAGAACATCACTGCTGCGTTGGCGTTCCGTGATGAGCATATGATCGTGAACTACCAACGTGCATCCAGGCGATACGGGCAGAATGCCTGTGTTGTGGAGAAGAATCTCTTCGCGAGATTCTTCGCAAACGATATGAGCGGGAATCACGTGCGGAGCTACGAATAACCATTTGTTCTTCGCATAAAGTTTTTTCCAAATGCCGCTAATATTTGCGCTCAGAAAGAATGTTCGTGTTGCACAGTTGCTTCCTCCTTACAAATTGTATAGCTCCTTGATGATGCAATGGAGCTTGTTTCTTTAAATCGAATAGGATGCTGGGTTTCGTTGGATAAGCGTGGACTTTCTCATAGTTCATCTTCGGTGACTTCGAAGTAGGTTTGACTATGATAGTCTACCTCTAAAATATTTTCATAAATTTCATATACAGCATACGTTCAATTGAAAAGAGAATGAGGGATAGTTGTCGTCTTTATCAATTCGTAGCGATGATGGTCGATTATTTGTTGGTAAACGATAATGTAACAAGCATTTTGTTGAAAGCGGACTGCAATTTCATTTAACTGAAGATGGGACACCTTCAAAGATGCTGAGAGAGATGACTCTGTTTGGTTGATGATAGACATCAAATCTGCAGATTGTACCAGATCTAAAATGCGTCTGCCATTGGACATGACATTTAGTATGGTTGCATACTTGCTTTGTACTTGAATTATGAAATTTAGTGCTCGTTGGTAAATCCTCGAGAATTGGATATTGATTTCATTGTGATCTATTTTAGTCAGCCAGGAGTCGAATCTCTTGATTTTCTGCACTGCTTCGTTAAACCCTTTAGTAAAGAACGCTTATTGCTTGTTTATCATTGAATTCGTTCTGGTTAGCTGATGGGTTGCTCGGAGAAACAACCTTGTTTCTTTATTCACCGTATACTTCAAGGTTTGTTGGTTCGCTTGTATTGTCTCGATGTCTCGGTAAATGTCATCATTAACGCCGAACAATGATGATAGCATTTTACCCAGTAGTCTACGCCTTTGTCTGCTCCTGGCAAAGTGCATTGTATGTATCTAATGTACGATATCTTGATTAATAGCGATAGAAATTGCACAAGGTCATCGCAGGAAGCTCTGTCTGTGTACTTGAGACTAGTGTGACATAACTGCGAAGGTTCCTCCTAGATGTAGCTTGACTGTCTCGCATCGGAGCTTCTTCTAATGACACTGCAGGCTGCTCGTGCTTGGTCCTGGTTTTGATATGCCGATTGTTGTCGCCTGCTCCTGTTGCTTTGTGGCGTCTTCTTCTGCTGCGGGTTTGGAAAGTGGGCATATCTTTACTATTGAACGTTCAGTTAGATGCCCATTGAGATTAATCGTCACGGCTCTAACTAGGCCGTCCTGACCTGGCTGCGTTTTGAGTATCCTTGCCAACGGCCACTAGGTTGGAGGATAATTTTCTCCTTTGACAAGCACTAGCTGCCCGACACATAAGTTGCCAAGGGCTTGCAACCATTTGGGCCTATTTTGGAGCCATGAAAGATATTCGGTAACCCAACCTTTCCAGAAGCTTTGGACATAGGCAGTAGTAAGGCGCCATTTTGCTAAAAGGCTGACATCTTCACAAGTAGGTTCCTGGGGAACAGCTATTAGTGATTGTCCGATGAGAAAGTGTCCTGGGGTTAAGGCTTGCACATCGTTGAGATCATTGGATATTGGTACTAGAGGACGACTAATCAATATTGCCTCTATTTCAGGCAAAACCGTATATATATCTACGATGTTCAGCAGATTGTCTCCAATGGTTTTAGTTAAGTGCAGTTTCACTGACTTAACCCCACCTTCCTACAGTCCTCCAAAGTGATGAGTGCCTGGGAGAGATATGATTGAGTGGGTCCTGTCAGTTGTTCAAACTGGGCCTTTATATCTTTATTGGCTCCAACGAAGTTGGTGCCATAATCGCTGTATACGTCACTGAATAGCCCTTTTCTGGACACAAATCGTTTCATTGCAGCAATGCATGCTTTGCTGATGAAGTCACTGACCATCTCTAGTCGCATTGCCTTCGTGGATAAGCAAATGAACAATGCTAGGTAGGATTTTGTTGATTTGGCACCTCTTTCGGAAGACCATTTTATGCGGATGGGTCTAGCAAAGTTTAATCCTACCTTGATGAACGCTCTACATGGGATTACTCTCTCCTTGGGCAATGTTCCCATGAGCTGAGTTTGTAGCTTTGCATTTGATTTGAAGCATATTAGGCATTTGTGAATACGACTCTTTACCAACTTTTGGACTTGTGGTATTCAAAACTGATCCCTGAAGGCTACTTTTGTAAGTTGATTGCTGCCATAGAAGGTTCTGAGATGAGACTCCCTCACTTTTAAGGCAGCCAGAGGATAAGACCCGCTGAAAATGATTGAAAGCTTTCTCGAGTCACTTATATCGGCACTTTGTAATCGTTCGCCCACCTTGATTAATCTTTCAGGATCAAGATACGGAGCCAAGAAAAGTAGTTTTGACGTAGATGGGATCAACTGGCGTCGATGGAACTGGCGCATTTTCTCTGGAAATGAAACGCTTTGCGATAGGCGAGCGCAAGTTAAGTTATAAGAATTGTGGGCACCAGTCATGAAATTTGAGCCTTATGCAATAGCCAATCACACGAATAAGCCTTTGGTAGCTTGAGTATTTCGATAAGATTGATGTTGTTGATGGAATCGCGAGATCAGGGCCTATGTTTTTTAGAAATGATTGTATCTCACTCGATTCATGCAAGATAAGATGTTTAGGCTCTTTCTTCTCTAAATCACCTGAAGTTCAATCAGTTTGAAAGTTGTATTTTAGATTTAGGAAGTGCCGGTCCCTTCCACCATAGTTCGTAATTGATGAGTTTCGTCTTCTCTTGGGTGCTTATCAGGGTGATATGAATTCTTGGAGCCGCCTTGGTTTCGGTTGGTCCTGAAACTATCCAATTGAACCTTGCGTTCTGAGCAGTCAGATGGTTATTGGAGATTTTTCACAGCCCAGGCAAGACTAGGTCCCCGTAGACATCAGCTCCCAGAAGTATATCAATGTCGCCTAGCTTGTAGTAAGCCTCATCAGCGAGATCGAAGCTGTTACTCATTGGGGAGAGATTCACTTCGCATTGATGAATCTCCTCTGTTATTTTGGGAAGTATGAGTAAATTGACATGCAGCGAGTTGGATAACTTTCTTTGCTTGCATTCTATGTTGACGATTCCTCGTGTTGAGGTTCGTTGGCTGCTTATTCCGTGCATATCAAGCTTGGCATACTTGCGCTTCAAGCTTAACTGCTGAACTGCCTTTTCAGTGATGAACGATCGCTGCGATCCCTGATCAATTAGAGCTCTAGGCGGTAAGAACGTGCCATACATTGTCCTCACTTGGAGAATAGCTTTAGCTAGCAGAACCACTAAATATGTATTGGTTTCCTTAATTACGGCATTAGGGGTCAATGTCGTAGAATTAGCATCATGAGACTTAGCCTGTAGTTCGATATGCAACAGGGTATGATGCTTTTTATTGCATGATCTAAATTGATTTTTTGATGGACATGCAGTGATTCCATGATTCTTGCGTAAACAATTGAAGCACAACTTGTGCTTTTCACTTAGTGGACTCTATTTCTCGTCTTTACGTCCCGAAGTTTTGAGCACTGTGGCGTGCCATGACTTCCATCACAGATTTGTCACAAGTCACTCTTGCCTACTTCCGCAATATGAACGCCATATTTCGGTCGTTTTTCTGTTGTGGTTGTGGCTTCTACGATCACAAAGTGTTGAGTGAGAAACTCAACAAACTGCGTTATTGTCGGAATCTCATTAGACGCCCCAATGTATTTCTGCCATTCGAGAGAAGAATCGCTATCTAATCATTGCTGCAAGTGATAAGTAAGCAACACATCGTTTAACTTTCCTGACAAGGCTTCCATACTATTCAACACCTCGTTAGTAATGTTGAGCATATGTTTAATGCCCTTGCTGCTGTTGGGACTCGTTGGCTTAATGTCTCAAATTAGCTTCATTAACGCATTTGCGGCTGCGCGTTTGTTGTCGAATCAATTGCACATCAAAGCCCAGGCTGCTTAGTAATTGCTGCTCGTTATGCTCAAGTTCTCGATGAGCTGTTCAGCTTCGCCCGACGATGATGAACGAAGATAATGCATCTTTTGCACCGCACTAAGGTTTTCACTTTTATGGACCAAATTGAAAAAGAGGTCTTGAAACGACGCCCAATTGGCGTAGTTTCCTTAAATGTGAGGGATTTTGATCCGCTTTAATGGCAAATTCACTTCATTGCCTCCGTGGGTTGCGGCAGCTCCTTGTGAGTTTGCGCTTTTGGTAGAAGGATTAAGGAATCAAGGATCTAAGCTTGAAGAATGTGAAAAACTGATCGAGTTTTGTATGAATGGTTTGTTGGACTTGGCTATGATTTTGTGTTTTCTTTGTGTTGTGGCGCGCATGTTCGAATATATTCTTTTTTGCAGAATCATTTTCTTTAATGATTTTTCTCAAAGTATAAACTTCTTCTGAGTATAATCCTTCAACGATGCTATAATAATCAAAGTCGAAAATAAGAAAAAAAAAGCAATAGCATAATTAGGGTTTGTGAGGTTCAGAACAGAAGCTTTCGCAGTTTATGTATGTCGGCAGTGCATGATTGTTGACTTCCTTGTGCTTTTACCCTGCTTATTTAGTGTATGTGTTCAAATCGTATTTAGAACTAGTTTTGGGGTAGGTGTAAATCTACCTTCGTCAAGAAGCTTCCCTAAAGTAAGTTCCAGGCGGTATGGTGGATATGATTTTATTCGTTTGCTATTTTGTAAAAGGATGAAAAACCTTAAATAATTTTAATTTATTTACTTTGTTTTTATGATTTATTTTGTTTAACTTGAACTTTCTTAGATTTTTCAAATCAATTAAGTTTATATTACTATAATTAAGAATAGGCCAGCTATTTTTCTTCAAGCTTTTTGCTCTAGAAATGTATTAAACCAAACTTTTATTTGATATTTATGTATAACATTTTTTGGAATTTTCATTACAATTTATTTGGAATTCTTCATTTGGAAAATTGAACATCAATTATTTTACTTAACACTGAGCTTAAGCATTGAAATTTTGTGCACTTATTTACGAATAAATACTGAGTGCCGTACTTGACTGATTTACATTTACTGAATGAATGCTGAATACTGAATAACTATTTAATACTGTCCTTAAGATCTAAATGCTATTTATGGATATTGAAAGAAGAACTCAAAATTACATCATTGCAATTTTAATCGCGGAAACAAAAAAGAAGTTCAAACAATAATGCATCTCTATAAAAACAATATGACGAATCAAATGTATTTTTAAACCATTTTCAGTGTTTAGCATGTTTCAGTATAGATTGATTAAAACATGTAATTGGATAAGATATTCAGATAGTCAAAGAACCGAATGATGTTCACTTTGGTAAAAGCAATTTCCAAAAAAGCTGCACATATTTTACAAATTGATCATTAAGGCTATAAGATTATTTATCAATTGTAACTCCCGTAAAAAATTGATCATGGATCTGTCAAACCACAAAAAAGCTGACATAAAGTTTAACAGAATAAAATCAGCTGATGTCATTGCTAATGAATGCGTCCACACAGATACATATTTACTTCTAGAAAATACTTTAGGAGCACTCCTAAGCCTTTGAAAGTTAGGGATTTGTTGAAGATTTTAGGTTTGGTAAAATTTTAGTAGCTCTCTTTTTTACTGGGAAGTAAATAAATCTTATCTGGAAAATTTTAAATTAAATTAAATTTAAAAAGGCAATATTAAGTTTAGTGAAAATTAAATGGAATCAAAACAATGTAGTGGCACTAAAATACTGCAACATGCATGTTTGGAACAGATTTTATCACTTTTATCATTGTTGAATATTACCATCACTATCGTCCACGTCCGATGCTGCCAAGTACATACGAGTCGTTGAAAATCAATTGGTAATCGAACTCTATGCACTTTTGTGCTTTTGATTCCACATGATTTTGGTTCTGCATTGCTCGAGTCAAGTCACAGGTTTACTCTGGTGAATGGCTATAAATAATGTCGATGAATGCGTGAATCATAAAGACTGAATTGCTGTTACAAACTTCAGTAAATAGAAAAGTTGAAGTTGAAGAAACAGTAGATAAATATTACGTTTTAATGGAACTTCGATTTAAGTTGATATTTGATTGTTTTAATATTGGATAAAATTTGGATTTTTGAAAGCTTATTAAGAATGAATCGTAAGGAGTTAACGGATCACTACCCAAATTGCACACGATTTCCATGCACCAGCTATTTATTAGTTAACTATTGAATTGCCACCAATGCCACCCACAGTATTGAAGGGATTGGGACGATGGAAATTGTTGCAGACTATATGGGAGTGAATAAAACGGAATGAACTGACGGGAGGCTGGACTCACATAGTCCCAGGCCTACACATAAATAGAATCCAAGCTAACTTTTAAAAAACTGTGAAATGTTCTGGATGGCAGTTGGTCGCAAGAATAATGATCTTTTCCCATCGGCTACCGGCTTATCATTTCTGTGATGTTTGAGTTTCTAGATCGTCAGCCATGCCAACGAAAAAGAGGTTCAGATAAACCCCACAACCTTCAACGCTTTCATCACTGACAGTTAAGAAGCAATGATACAACTCAAAACAAAAATCTAATATATTTTTAAAATATCGGATTCATTCTGGGAATACGTTCTTTGTATTGGGGACTTTTGGGGTCGGCTGGATGTAATTTTGTATTGCATTTTGGAGCCAAGACGATCTGGATTTATTGGTAATTTGGTAGTCCAGTCAATCAATATTGATTGCTGTTGGAGTTGAATCGTTTTGTAATTTATTGATTTTGAAAGCAAGTCAATAAGAAGCTTAGTAGTCGAGACTTTCACCTATGCAAACAAGCAACAGCATTCAGAATGTAAGGTTAGTAAATCTAAGATCATCTAAGGAGTTGCTAGACGTTACCCAAACAAGAAAACAACTAATAAAGACACTAAATTTTGTAAGAATTCTATTTTATTTTTCTCGTTGTAGTTCAACTTGTGTCAAAATTGTTGGTGAGAATATTATTTTGTCTTTTCGAAAGTTTGTCGGTGTTTCAATTATTCACATCTGTAGTTTCGTGTCATGAAATATCACTTTCTTGTTACGAGATTCTTCACTAGGACATTTCTGGGACTGAAACAATCATCATATTATTTTTTGAACGCCCCTGTTTGTGGGCAAAAACCGTTATGCACAAAAGCTATGTAAGTATGAATTAGATGCAAATTCAATTTTCAATGAATTTGACAGTCTTTGCATAAGTTGCTATTTGACTGTGGACACACGCTGCGATTTAATGAAGTATTATTATTGCTTAAGCTCAAATCCCTTTATCGTACAATAGAGGCCAAATGTAGAATATGGCAGCTGTATCAAACTCATGACAGCTCACTTGCTGTAGGCAATTAACTTTTATTTCTTTTAAAATTTTTAACTTTATAATGTTTTTCTTGACAAAAAAACAAGAAAAAGCATCGACCAGGCAAAACACACAAAAGTAATCTTTTATCAGAGAAGTCCTTCGAACGGCAACATGATTACTCCAACACGGTTTGCCAGCAAAGAAAACAACACCAAGCATCGAATCATCGAAGTGCAGTGTACAGCCAACGAACATCTCTCAGTGCTGGCCCAACGCTTGGCGAAGCACTGGCTTCCAAGAATGCCAGTTGAAAAACAAATGTACGGGAAGCTGATGACTGACCAATACTTGCCTAACATTGGTAGCAGCCATCAGTGATTCTGCATCGTACGATGAACTTACTTCCAGTACTGTTGCGATTGCTGTACCAATGATGATGATTTCAAATCTAAAACAAAATCATAGTTTTTATATGTTTCCAAAAAACATTCGAAGAGAAACAAAAACATTCTCATTTCATTTGCCTAATTTGTTACTTCTTTTCTTGTTATAGTTCGTCAGATTTAAGACACTTCTTCCTTTGTTATATAGCGAATTTATATTGCATTTTATTATTTGTTTTATGATCAATTCAAAATGAGTATCGATAGTTAGTGTTTTTAAGGTAAAAAAGTGAAATAGTACAAATGCAATTGTAGTCAATAATTTTCAGAATCAGCTGCTTTAAAAAGTTCGCAACCAAAAAAACGTAATTTTTAGTAGTTAAGTTTGAAGGTTTAGTGAGATTTTAATTACTTCTTCCTTCATCTTTTGTTATATTTTATATCTTTCACTTATAACTAAACAATGATTACTTATTGCATATGAAATGAGTTTTTTTATATTAGCTGCCGAATTAGAAATGATTATTATTCATATATTATATTTTCGTGCGATCCATGCTTTCCAGGGTAGGAAGTGTATCACTTTTTTTATTTTCTAGATAACACCCAGCCGATCAGAGCTATGATCTAAGGAACTAAAGTTGAAGTGAACTATTGAGTTGACCACACATTAAAACAAAATTCTACTTGTCTGTCTAAAATGCACTGCATTCAATAACTATGTATTCTCAATTTTGCCAACATTTTCGCAAGCGCCCTTTGTATTTCAAGCGTCGATGTGAAAATAACCAGCTACGTAAAAACATATCTTACCTGTTATCCTTCCGATTGATCCACGTAAAGATTTAATCCACAACCAAAAGTCATACCTTATCAATGGGAGCGTTTACTGACAAGGTGTTGATGATTTGATCGATAAAGTATACCATTTCATTATTCATTTATATCATATTGATATAATATATCATTTCAAGAATTTTTCCGCTGTATGTAACTCACCAAACGGAGGGCTCGACTTTTCCATATGTCGGAAAATAATTACCGTGTGAAAATTTCAAAGATATGAAATTTTCAAATATCTATTGCTCTTGTCGCCACTTTCACTTTGTCATTTGGCCATTTTTATTTACTGACCGAGTAACAAATTCGTTTAATGTAAATGCTGCGGCAGTGTTGTTTTTGGTTCTTAGCTCAATAACTGTTTCCAACGCTCATCAAAACTAATTATCCAGTGCTTATGTGCTATTAGGCCAGCACTGGCAAACCTTACTCGCCCAATGCTGCAAGATGCTCAGTCAGTACTGGTCCATTGCTGAGCCAGTTGTATAGCATTGTTTGTGTAGTACAATGATATTACTTTTCAAATGATCTCACAGCAACGTAAATACAACATTTTGTTCCCGAGTTTTCGTTTAAGGTAGATATAATGTATCAAAACAAAAAAATAATCAGCTGAACCGAGTTTCACAAAAAATCTAAAAAGGTCATCCCTTTTACATTACTAATACGCTTCAATTGGCACCTCAAGAAAGTCGGAAATCTTTTCCGCAAGATGAAGTTTCATAAGGAACAAGCCGCGAAGTGCGACCCTAGAGGTCCACACGGTCAACTTTCCAGTAATATCTAGATAAACATTAAAAATATTAAACAAAATAATAATTTTAAAAATATACCTACTTTAAATAATAATGATGAGAGGTGTTCATAGCAGCAACAGGAATGAGTTGATATTAATCATATCATCTACGGAAGGTTTTTTTTGGACTTCCATCATTTAAGCAGTTTTCTTATTAACACCAAAAAACACTGTAAAAACTATTAAAAATCTGCTCAAATTATGCAAATATTATAAAACTTCGATTGAATTTACAACAATTTCCTTAGAATAAAAGATATAAATTAATTTCATTCGTATGAACCCTCTATACATAAATACCTTGAATGATTTTTTTTATTTAGTTTTATAATCATGGATTATGGTTTTGCTGGTTTCTCTTGAAAAACTGAATTTTATAAACATTTATTACTTTGCTGTGCAAACCAAGTTAAAAAATTATTTTTTATGAAAAACCTTAAAACCCTAAAAGCCTAATTTTTTGCATTTTCTTTTATTAAATTAAAAAGCGGCTGAAACAATTTTTATGTAATGTTAAACAAATTGCATCAATGTTAATACACGTCTATTGACACCTTTATGATGCAAATATTATACCTGGTTCGTGAGATATAGTGAATGATAAAAATGACCTTGAAAATCATGATGACTTTTAATGATTTTTTATTTGTAATTTAATTTTTTACTTCATCATGAGAAAACGTTTTGATGTTGTTTCTACAAACATGGTTTGGAGTATAGAAATTTTATAAACACTGATTACTATATTTCGCGTATCAAGTTATAAATTTATTGTTTATGAGAAAAAATCCAATTTTTTTGCACTTTATTCTCTTAAATTAAAAAACGGCTTCAACAGTTTCTATAAAAATTTGACAAATTCACGCAAATGTTGATACTCGTCGATTGACACCTTAACAATGCAAATCGTATGTTTGGTTCGCCAGATATAAAGCACGACAGAAATGGCCTTGAAGATCATGATGACTGTTAATGAAATTTAATTTTATATTTGATTTTTTTCGAATCTTGCGTGAAAAACTTTGAAAACATTTTCAATAAAACTGTTTGGAGTATAAAAATTATATAAACATTGATTACTTGGACTTGACAATAAGGTTAAAAATCTATTGTTTTGGAAAAAAACACAATTTTTTGCACTTGTTTTTAAATTAAAAAACGGCTCTAGGAATTTTTTTTTAAACCTTGAAAGAATTACATAAATATTAATACGCGTCGATTGATTTCTTGTTTAAGGGAATCGTATGTTAGGTTCGCGGGATATAACGCATGGCAGAAATGATCTTCAAACGGGCAAAACAGCAAACCGCCCAAACTGAAGTTTCTCAAAAACTAATCAGCTCTTAAAATTGCAAAGACGCTTCGATTGACACCTCAACGAAGTTGATACGACTTTGTTTACGTGAGTTATGGTCGTAGAAAAAAGTGTCCACGAACTTACATACGTACGTACGTACGTACATACACACACACACACATCTCCCTTTCTAAAAACACTTTATATATACTCTATAGACCTCAAAACGTAAAGAAATGTTGAAAATTTCAATTTCGATTTTCGAGGCGATTACAAGAACTTCCCATATACTGGGAAGTTAAAAAATACCTGGGCACGCACATTTTTTCCGTCCAAAAATATCTTACATAAACACCAAACACTACGTAATTCCGATAAGGCAAAAATTTCGATTTAAATTTTAAAACAATTACAATAACATAAAAGTTCATTTGTTTTAAAAGTTATGCGTGTCAGTATAATATGCAAAGCTAATTGTTGCACAAAATGGCAGTTTTTTATTACTAAAGATTTGAAATGAAAAGAAATACCAAAAATTTCTGAACATGAGCCATGTGTTTAAGTGTATCAAAGATTTTATTTCTTATCATACGTTCATTATTCGTATATTTTTCCTTAATCTTCGCATGCATTGACGATTTTCGCATTTATTTTTTCTGGATTACTTTAGTATTCGTTGCATGTCATAGGGTCCTCGTTACAATTCAAGCGTCTTTGATGATATTTGTGAGTACAAAAATTTGCTTTGCAACGAAATCAAAAACCCTTCACCTTAGGAATTGTACTAAAGATGATATTTAATAAGACTATCGGTTTTTATCATAAAACAAAATTTACCTAGTAATAACTTTTGATTATTATTTGCAGCACATGCTTAAATGGAAAATGGGAATGTGAAATCGCAAATCCTGATGATGGAGATAAATATCCTCCTGCAAATGTAATGAAACAGACGTGCGCTGACAAGCGATTTGCTGTCTTTACAAAATGTGCTCCTAGTGAGCCGAAAACGTGCAAAAACATGCATGAATATCTAAAAGAACCTGAAGAAAACTGCAAGCCTGGGTGCATTTGCATTGACAGCTATGTTTTAGATCCCATTGCTCGACAATGCGTATTACCTCAAAACTGCTCATGTTATCATGGTGCGAAAAGTTATAACGATGAAGATGTTCTTAAAGAAGAATGCAGCTCATGGTAAGTTAACTTTACTGACTTACTCACAACATAACATAATAAAAACCTCATATGTAGCATTTCTGATCGAAGTTTGGAGGAAATAAATAAATGGCCAATTAAACTAAACAAATATTCGCAGCAAGGAAGAAAATTTCCTAGTCGAGTTCAATAATTACTGAATAAAACAAACAAATTGCCCCCTATAATTTTATTAGAAGCTTTGCTGATTTGATATAAAATTAGTGAATTTAATTCGCAAATTTTTAGACTAGTTAGAACAAATATTAACGTATACAGCAAGCGGAATCAGCAGCAGCATTTACTGAAATCAGTTGAATTACCTTTCGCGTGACTCGAAATGTCTTTACCCACTGCGGGTTATGACCCCCAAGATGCAGACAATTAGGTTTTGATTTAAATATAAAAGCTAAAAATAATATCAAAAGTTAGAAGAGCGTCTCTTGATCGTTTCACTTTTTGACTGTTGGGATGAAGAATCCTGAAATGTGAATATGAATTGTTAAAATTTTAAAAAACTCAAAAAAAAACAGAAGAGGAGTTATGAATTATAAGCAATCAAAGTTACAAATCAATGCCAAAAAATAGAAAAGAGTAATGTGAAATCTATTGGCCTCATTTTGGGTTTTCTATGATAACATTTATTTATTCACTACGTGGTGGTTGCGTTCTAGTAATTTTGATGGTGATATTATTAAGTTCACATTGCAACAGTTTATCGAGAATTTCTTCAGATTTAGAGAAGGCCAATGATATCGACTTGCAAAGCATTTAGATTAAGTATCGGTTTTTAAAATTTTTTTGTATGTCATACCGAATTGTTTATATTGTTTGCAGCATATTTTATTTCATCATGTTACTCATGCTTTTTCAACAATATCCTTGCTTTAGTTTCAGTACAGAGCTGCATACACCGAAGAGTCCTCCGTGTAGCATATTGTGATGTTTAATATGATTTATTTTTGCAGTTTTTTGAGTGTCTGGGTTTTATATACTAGTGATTTTATTTACACAAAATTGGCATACTTTTTATTACGAGTCAACGTATTCTATAAAAAACTAAACTCTTATTTAGGCATACGTGCATAAATAGAATCGTCATTATATATGGCGTGCTCACAAATATCACTAGGATAGTAGTTTTCTCATTATTGAAACGGGTTTCAAATGAGAATTATAGCCTTTGTTATCACATTGCACTATTTTTAGTTTACCGTAGATAGAAACGAATACCTCGACAGATTTTGTACTTTAGAGTACCATTTATGCATCAACTATTCAAATCATCACTTTTGTTTTCTTGTTCGTTTCGCAACATTATAAATTTTAATTACATTACTCCTTTTATGTAAAATGAGCAAGTATACTCCCACGCATACAGTTGAACAAATACATTACCTTTCTTTAAAATTATATCACAATCGGATGCATCTAATCAAATTCTAATTAACTTTTCTGAATGGATTTTGTATGTATGCAGAAATAGCTACTTTTTCAAAGTTGGTTTGGAGTATATCACCAATATTACATGATCAGCACTATGACCTTCCTTTCTGTTCAGAAAATTAAACAACACACGGTTTGAAATGTACCAAGTTTCCGCTATAGAAATCGGCAGCACTGCATCCAAAATGGCTTGAAACTGACTCGTATCCACATTATTTTACAATTATACAACAATGTTGGTTGAAAATGAGTAAAACTTCCTTAATTTTTTTTAAACTATTGAACTATGACAGAATTTATAGGATTAATGTTAAAAATACATTCATTTAGTGTGGAAAATAATAAAGTAATTGAAAAAGAAAAAGGTGGGATAAATATATTTTATTGTGTTCTTTCAGTTGTCCAATGATTGATAAAATTTCGTTGTTGTGAATATTATGACCCGCTTGCTGTGATGCAATAAGTAACCGCGATTCATCAATTCAATAATCATATGAAGAGACATTGCCCCCAAAACATTAGAAAACCGCATATGAACATTTAAAATAAACGAAATCAGTTCCCATCAACGCCAAAAAAAATTTCTCGCGGTGAGCAGCCACTTCGGGCGCTACAAAACTTTTTTGCTGGGTTGTACGCAAATTAATCTATAAAAGCAACCCAATTTGAACAAATCATTGCACAGCTACTTCTCCACAATTTTCAAAACCACATACGTGACGTCACACTCGGAATCCCCACTTTTCATCAACCCGTCCACCAGCTACAACCATGAAAAACACTCGCAGCTTCTTAGCATACTACTTTACCAACCATAAGCAATCCAAACTGAGAATGTAATAATATTACTAAAACTACGTCTTGTTGCCTCACACCCACAATATTGGCACATATGCGGCGATTGCTCAATCTAAAACATCATTTATCTCTACTGAAATAGGTTTGCAGGATCTCCATGAAATAGGTTAGCAGGATCGCCATGAAAAACGTTTGGAGTGATGGAGCCATTGTGTTTTTTTAACTCCCAGAGGGAGGAACTAACCTAAATATCGGCGTCATGAGTGAACAATCAATACGAAAAAGATGCCGATGAAAACAGTCCAAATTCACTTGTATGAATGTTATCTTATTGATTGATTCGCATTTCTTTTATACAAAAATATTGCTTATGTACAACTTACTAACTAATCAAATATTATTTACATGTTCCTGACCTAAATGGTCACAAAATGCAAGTGCAAGCAGTTTACTGGCTTCAAGAACCTTACTGCAGATGTAAGCAATAAAATGCCAATAACTTCGGATTCGTTTTCATTGTTATGCCATGCCGAACTCTTCCCAGTGCATATTGTTAGTCTTCAATTGTTTTGCTGAGTCGCTCTTATTTCATTGGTTATAATGGACTTGGGATATACCCACAAAGCCTGACTCACAATGCTTTGACTCGTGCCGGGTTATCTGATGGTAATGTATAAATATTGTTTACGTCCGTTATGGTGGTCGGCATATGTTTTGTTTGCTTGTGTAGTTTGTATTACACTACACTACCACTTCTTATATATTTCACAACTAAAACTCAGATTCTTAACTTCACATCATTATTCCAAGCACTATTGCCAACTATCTATAAAAATGAATTAGCAAAGATCAATAAAAAACAAAATTTTCAATACGAGCGAATAATAAAACTCTGAAAAATAAAATAAAATCAACTGTTCGTATTTGCTTCGACCAAGAATGATTCATTGGCCAAATACTAGGAGAATACTTTGGATTAAAGGTGGGTTGTGACAGATATTTTCTGTATCAGGTTCGAGTTGATACTGCTACTGTTTTGTCACTGATACTTTTTTCTGATACTTTTTGTCACTGCTACATTAAATTTTGTTCTCATCAGAAGCAGAACCGAGAAAAAAAATAAACAAAACATGCCCTTTTTCCCCTTTTTTAAAAAATTTATTGCTATTTTCCGGTAAGGGTTAAATTTTTTCAAATTTTTAACCAATCATACCTTATAGAAAATTTAATCACGCCACTTTTATTGCGCTACTACTTTGCTCTAAAATGAATCGTTCTATAGGTAGAGGTGAAAAAGTAGAAAAAAATTGTTTATTTTATAATTTTTAAACATTTCTATTTATTTATTAATGTTCCCGACTTTTTTAGAGGGAGGATAAGTCAAATATTGTTATACGAGTTAATCCGCAACTTATTCTGCAAAAATCAGTGTGTCCCCTGCAAACAGCCAACTGAAAACAGATCCGCCCTGGTCTATTCATCCATTCACCTAAAGCACAATTGTTCATACATGCATTTCATATATGTATATTAACTGAACCAAATTGAGAAACAAACGAGCAATGCAACAAATAATTTGATATCATGTTGCTATGACATCACAGCCATCCAACCCATCAATCTGATACAAAAAATATTTGTCACAACCAACATCTATGTAGTCGAATCACACTTTCACCCATCACAGTCTGTTGTAAGATGATCCATTCCATGATTCATACGAGCAAAATGTGACTGCAAAAATGTCTTTTATCATATTTTCGGAGCCGCCGGCACTACTACTAAAAGTACCTGATACATTTTGCCTGTAGCATTTTTCTGTATCAGTGACAAACGAGTATCAGTGACAAAGTATCAGGTTGATACAGTACGACCCACTTCTACTTTGGATCTACCTGTAAATATAAACAAGTGAATGTTATACGAATAGGCTGACCATAAGTGAAAATTCTTATATTAACAATATACCTTCAGACACCACTCACCACTGCTCGCCTGAGGTAGGACCAGACGATAAAATAGTGGAAGTTCCACAAAATGTGATTTTTTTACCGGTAAACCTTAAGCAAATAAGCTTGCTAACTGTTAAACTCATTGATCAAGGCCAAGAGATAATAAACTTCACGGGAGAAATAATAACTTTTAGACGTCATTTGAAGCCTCGGAATGTTGATATATAACAATGATAAATATATGCTCAATAATACAAAAAAATTAGTCCAACCAGGAAAATTAAACGAGTAAGATCAGAATTAACATTTGCAACTTTTAGTATTTAAATAGAGAAAAAAATCAATGATGTGTAAACGTAAAGTCATTTATAACAATAGTGTTTCTAAAATTGAATTTCATAGCTACACACCATTTATATCATTCTACAACTTTAGTAATAAAATATGAATATCTCTACAAAAACAAGATTAGTGTATTTCATCAAGTCAAAGCTTCATCTATATTGAAACTGCTTGAACTAAAGCAGGTGAAACCGCATCAACTACTGATAAACTAACGATTAATATCACCACTTGACTATTTGATGAAAAACGATATTAACTCAATAGAGTAGACATCGACTTCAAAAAAATGTTAAAATACATTCGACAATAAAAAAACTATGCATCAAACAGAACAAGCCGTGAGGTGCAACCCTTGAGGTCCAGACGGTCAACTTCCCAGTAATATCACATTAATATTAAAACTACCAAACACAATAATAATTATGAAAATAATACTACTTTAAATAATAATAATTAAAGCTACTCATAACAGTAATTGGAATAAATTAATATTAATCGTATCACCTACGGGAGCGTTCATGAGTACGTAGGTAATGAGGATGATTGAATATGAATTTGAATGATTTTTTATTAACTATCCAGTTCCCTATGGGAAGTTATTGTACTGGGGTCGATTTTGCGAATCCCAAATTTTGACATATCTCCACGTTTTAAGGTCTCTAGAATCCAAATCCATCGTTTTTAGAGAGATGTCTGTTTGTGTGTATGTACGTATGTGCGGATGTACGTATGTGCATATGTGCGTTCGGAATTATTTTTCGTCTCGATTATCTCGAGAACCGAAGACCGTATTGACGTGGGACTGGTTTCATTCGACACGTAATTACGTAGCTTAAAACTGACGGAATGAATGAATCAGTAAAATTTGTTAGGCCGTTTCTTATCTAGAATGAAAAAACTGAAAAATAACTAAAAATTGCTTATTTTGAAACTGTTGAAACACACTATCAATTCAAGCAGATCTGGAAAACCTTCATAGTAATATTATTGTTATTGTGTGTTTTAGCAAAATTTTGATCAATGTTGTAAAAAATCTTATTTAAAACCAAATCAAGATTTATTTATATAACTCCAAACTTATATTATAAGGTTTGGTATGTGTGACGCTAATGCAGATAATATTTGGATATGGTTATAAATAATTTAATATTGTTAATAACAATCAAATATTATTTGTTGTAATTTGATATTGTAAATATGAACACATTTATAATTATTCAGTAACGATCAAACAGTCTTAGTAACGAATGATTATTATTAATAATAATAAAATACCCTCAATAATGCTTGTATATTCCGGAGGCGAGACGGAGGACGAGCAGGAGGACAAGAAGGGAGACGAGCGGGTGGACGATCAGGAGGACGAGGCTGCCGAGGCTTTGGTAGAGGACGATCAGGTGGGGGAGGCGTCTCCGCTACCAAAGCTTTTATGGTTAGATAAAAAATAAATAAAAACAGTATCTAGAAAAATATTAATTAATAAAAGTGATGATTAATAATAGTTATACATAATACAAACAAATTATAGCTTTTTTATTCACCCCACTGGGTAGTTAGCCGTTTGGGCCTCAAAAGTCGCATTTAGACCACATTTTTATTTTTTATTTTTGTAATCATGGAAAAATGTTTTGCTGGTTTCTCTTCAAAAATTGATAAGAATTCATAAATTTTATAAACATTTATTACTGTGTTGTGCAAATCAGGTTAAAAATTTATTTTTTATAAAAAAACATTAATTTTTTGACAAAAAACAGCTCCAAAGATTTTCAGAAACATGAAAACATCATGACAATGATAAGACGCGGCGATTTACATCTTCGTGATTCAAATAATATATTTGGTTCGCGTGATACAGGGAATAACATGAATGAACTTGCAGGTCATGATGACTTAATAATTTTTTATTTATAAAATAAATTTTTTCATAATCATTAGAAAATTTTTTTTTGTTTTTCTTTTCAAAAACTATTCGGAGTATTTAAATTTTATAATCATTGATTACTGCGTTTTGCAAATTGGGCTAACAATTATTGTTTATTAAAAAAAAAACCTTAATTTTTGCACTTTTTTTTAATAACTTAAAAATGTTTTCCACAATTTTATAAAAAATTGATGGAATTACAACAATGTTACTACGCGTCGATTGGCACCCTAATGATGAAAATCAGATGTTTGGTTCGTGAGATAAAGTGCATGACAGCAATAAACTTCAAGGGATGAAAACAGCAACCCCCCGATCACAGTTTCTAAAAATACCGGGTAGTTGAAAAAATGGTTTATCATTCCGGCTCATCACCCAAGGAATGGATTATACCATACTTAAACTTCTTAGAAGTGATGAAAACGCATCTTTACGTTCAGTGAAGACGTGTTATTGAGAAATTTCAACCTGCAATGCAGAATGCCATATGTTATCCCAGGTGACTCTAAGAAATTTACACTATTGAAATATATGGATTCAGATTACCAATTCAACTAAGTTTTCAAAATTGAGAGCTATACGAATATCTGGTTCCACCAACAACAGCCGATCATGTATGGAATATGAAAACCACAAGTCAGCTAGAAAAACCTCGATTTATTATTTTTGCTCTACAGACAAATCGAAAAGTCAGCAAATTTGATCATTGTGATATAACCAGTATCAAAGTAAATTTAAATGCAAAATCGCACTGATTATACTAATTGATTGTTCGCAACAAAGTGAAAATTCAGTTGGTATGAGGCTGAATATTAAAACATCAACAGAATACCTGCCTTAATAACAACTTATTGCTAACTTTTTCATGATTGTATAAAAGAGTATAATCCGTTCACAAGAACAGTTCAAAAACTTGTATTAAAAGCATGAAGGATATAAATATAGATTTTAAAAGTATAAAACTGTTAACCCTCAGTAAAAAACAACAAACTTTCATCATGGGTACGTTTAAAATCGACATGTGAGGATTTACAGGACTTGACAACTCCTTTATCATCAAGGAGCTAGCTTTTTTAAATGCATACAGAAATTTTCACCGACACTTTCAACTCAAACCTTGCTGCGTGCCCCACATTACCACACCTCCCTCCCAGCCAATCATCCTCTACGTGCCCCGTCAATTCAGACGCAACATGGAAGATAACTGTCGAGATAAGGCTCCATGCGGAGCACCCACCAACTGTGGCCGCATAGTGGCGGTCGTAGAGGAAATTTTTTTTAGAACCGGCTAGCTCACCGGGTCGTGGGCTAATCAAAAAAAAAACAAAAGGGAAGAAACCGGACTAACATCTTAAACGCGCACAAGCTGCGGAAGGGAGAAACCAATTAGACACTCGTATTAGATTTCACTTTATTATATGCACGAATCTATGCACAGTGGCATTAACCAAACTTATTATACACTGTGATCCCAAATATATTATCCAAAGCTTCACGATTACATCTAATCAGTGATTAACAATTGTAAGAAGTACATAAACAGATTCCGTATACCCAATTATTGCTTATTTCGTATTTCATATACTTAGTCATAACTTTAAAAACGACGAGGGTTTAGTTAGCTCATTTGAATCTTGTGGCCGCCGCTGATTTCCCATTTCCACTGGACGCCTTTTCCGGGACGAATGCTCTGGTAGACTCTGGTTGTCTGCTATGTGGCCCCGCCGAAGACGTTGCTTGCCACTGTCGTTGTTGCGAAACAGCGGTCCCGTGAAAACTCATTCGGGAAACCCACTCGGTACTGTGGTTTATTTAACAGAAATAATTCCACTCATCACTTCAACTGGCCATCGGCAAAATTGGAAATTTAACAACTCAAAACCAGAACTCTCCAAAAAATGTCTATCGCCCGATTCGCGAACTTGAGCATTATTTCAATCATTTCTGCAATACGCATCTAGTTCAACAAAACTATTTTTTTATTTCGACGAGAAGCAAACAATTCTCCTTTTGCGATGCAGAACTTTTCCATTCTCAGCTATTGAAATTATCACCGCTAGATTACAGTTCACACTCTGTTTGCAAGCATTATTTTGACAATCCCGCTTAAACAAGGTCAGAATTAAACCGAAAAACAAAGCACTTCCCATGGGGACTAATTAAATGGATGCCGCTTGTAGCATCAAAACTTGCTTCCTCGTCTTCACCAAGAAAAAAATCCGACCGTTCTCATCTCGATCGCACTCCCAACTCCCACACACATTTCACTCCGGGCTCGAGTCGGCTCATGTATGCCCAGATATGGCAATCCGCAAATTTGTCCAATCAGATGGACGACCGCACCGAAAGAGAGCCGCTTCTCACTCGATCACCTGAACTCACCACGCCTAGAACAAAGAAAAAAACACGTTTCTCACATCTCTCGAGAGACAGTGGTGGATTAGTATATCGGAATTTAGTAAAGCCAATGGTGATTATTTAACAGTGTAACGATGCAATTTAAATTGGTTCACATTTTGGTAGAAAATAAAAAATGTGAAATAAAAATGATCCGCAACAGAACGTGGGGACGAACCCGCCCTGAGACGAGTCTCTCCACAATAAAGCCTGGCTATGAATGAACTCAAAGTACTGGAAGATTTCATAGTTCGTAGGAGGTCAGGCAGATGTAGTTAAAACGTCTAAACGTCGAAATCATCATGCTCGCTCAAACGAACCTTGAGCGTTTAACAAAAGGGGATTCTTACGTGAAGCTCAGCAGATGTAGTCAAAACGTATTAACGTCGAAATCATCCTATGTTCAAGCAAATTCTTCGATACGGTATAACATTAAGGAAACCCTACTCAATCGACAGTTACGGCCGGAGTAAGCCTTCAGTACTAATTAGTCAAGCTGGCTTAAAACAGAAACGGAACCTATCGACGGCGGGGTATTGAGTTTTCATACAATATGAAACATGGGCGTATTGGTAATGTAGCTAATGTAGCAAGACAGAGAAAAAATGGTCTCACTTCTTGTGAGCCTAATAAAGGGACCCCCAAGCATCGTCACTTCCTTAGTTGTTTATGACTTCAAACCCTGATATTCAACATATAAAATAATCTCACACTATATACTTCACCAAAATATTTACATTATATACAGACGTCAACGCTCAACGCGGACTAGTTAAGGGACCGCAGAGGTCATCAATTTTCTAGAGTTTTGTGACTCCAAACCCAAAAAGATATACTGAAGCTATATGGACAGATACTAAATAATCTACGGCCCACCTATATACGTTGCAGATATATATACTAAGACAATACACGTCCACACTAATGCAACCAATACGTCACACGACGAGGCCATTAGAAAACTCATTGGACGACAAAACAAACTAACTAAGAGGGAATCATCCTTTAAAAAATACTAATGATATCTTCCACCTCACCTAATAATATCTAAACTTATTTTTATACAAAAATCAATATGACATACTTATATATGTACGATATATATACAGGTAGATATCAACAAAATATACAGGTAGAAGTTAACTCTTAATGTCCTGTGCGTGACATACACCAAGAGTTTTACCGGAGATATCCAGAACTTCATAGGCAACCTGTCCCACAGATCGAACAATGATCCCCGACACAAACTTCGGGGCAA
Source organism: Oxycera nigricornis (assembly GCA_963942545.1). Lineage (NCBI taxonomy): Eukaryota > Metazoa > Arthropoda > Insecta > Diptera > Stratiomyidae > Oxycera > Oxycera nigricornis. The sequence continues at coordinate 66,710,824 of OZ012663.1, read as the reverse complement.
GTTTAGCGGAGAACCGATCAACAGCCTTACTCAAGACATGATTATGAACATGCGGTACGAATTGGGGCAATGTCATGTTGTAATATCCAATCCATTAACTGTTTGATGTCGTCCATATCGGCAGCAGCACTTTGCAACAACGAGACATAAGTTTCACCACTTTGTCTGCCCAACAGAACTCTAATCTCGATGACGCCATGGTATGTAGTCGCACCCCATACAAGGACACCACCTTCTAGACCAGTGTTTCTTAACCTGTGTTCGATCGAACCCCAAGGGTTCGGTGAGTCGATCGTCCGGGTTCGGTGGAGGTCAAAACCAAAGATTAAATAACTATAAAATAACTATAAGATAGGACATAGAAGAGTTTACCGATTGTTTTACATTTAAAATATACACGGCTAGAAAAGGAAAGAAAGAAGAACAAAACATCAAACGCTCTTTAAAACATTTATATATGTAATGGTCATATACGTCATATTCTTTCTAGAAAACACGAAAAATTTGCAATCTTGTTTGCCTCTGTCTTAACTTATCCTTGATTAAACTTTGGTCAAAACACACCCAACTCTGACACGCCCCGCTTTTCCATCATTGGTTGCTTTTGATCATGCAACATCGGTTGGCATATCTGTGTGGCAGGGAATTTGGTGCGCCCAGTAGTCGAATTGTAACTCTCGTGGTGGTACGTTGTGTGATACATTTCTTAATTTTAATCCCTTCATACTATGTCGAGCAAAAAAAGAAAGTGGTCGGACGAATATGTACAATATGAATTCACATGTATAACGGAACGTGACGGGAGTCAGCGTCCTAACTGCAGGATTTGCAATGCCAAGTTGAGCAATTATAGTCTAGCACCGGCAAAACTAAGAGAACACTTCCTTAAGCTGCATGGAGATGGAAAATACAAGAACACAACACTCGCTGAATTCAAGATGAAGAGAGCCAGATTCAATGAAAAGGCTCGTCTGCCTGTTCTCGGCTTTGTACCTATCAACAAACCGATCCTCACAGCATCATACGAAGTTGCTTACCTGATCGCAAAGCAGGGCAAACCACACACCATTGGTGAAACACCCATAAAACCAGCTATGTTGAAGATGTCGAATATCATGCTGGGGAAAACGGCTGAAGTTAAGTTATCCCAAATTCCTCTTTCAAATAACACCATCAGCGACAGAATAGAAGACATGAGCAAAGACATCTTGGCTCAAGTGGTTGCAGATCTGATTTCAAGCCCGGAAAAATTCAGCCTTCAACTCGACGAGACCACAGACGTTTCTATTGTAAGCCAGCTTGCAGTATTCGTGCGCTATGTGAAAGACGACATGATGAAGGAAGATTTTTTATTTTGTAAGCCTCTTACTATAACAACTAAGGCAGCCGATGTGAAGAAGCTTGTGGATGACTTCTTCAAAGGCAACAATCTTTCGTGGGATATGGTTTCTGCAGTTTGTTCGGACGGAGCCCCAGCCATGCTGGGAAGAAAGTCTGGTTTTGGTGCACTAGTGAAAGCTGATGCACGACACATCATTGTTACGCATTGTATTCTGCACAGGCGTGCGTTAGCAATAAAAACTTTGCCTCCAAAACTGGCAGAAGTATTAAAAGTTGTAGTGGAATGCGTGAACTATGTGCGAAATTCGAGGTACTTTTGTACCATTCTAACGTTCAGTGGTTATCCCGGGGTGAGGTGCTGAATCGTGTTTTGCCATGCGTGTGGAATTAGCCCTGTTTTTGCAAGAGCACCAAGATTGTCATGCAGATTGGTTCAAAAATTCTGAGTTTATTCTCATTTTAGCGTACATGGCTGATATCTTTGCAGCTCTCAATTATCTCAATAAACAGATGCAGAAGAAAACCTGAAGGCTTTTCAAAAAAAGCTACCGTTATGGAAACGACGAACAGAGAACGATAACTTCGCAAACTTTCCCCTGCTAGACGACTGTGTAAGTAAGATCGTAGATGGTTCTTGAAATCGAAGACATTTCTGTACTCGCGAAACTGAAGCAAGCAATTGCCACGTATTTAGATGAGCTTGCAAAATCTCTCGACGGATACCTCCCTACAAGAGATTCATATCCAGCATGGGTGACACAGCCGTTCACGTTTAGTGTTGAGACAACAGATGTCAATGATGAATACCTCGATGAAATCATTGAAATTCAACAGAGCCAGGTTCAACAGCAAATCTTCAGAACAACAACGCTCTCAAAGTTTTGGTGTCAACAAATGGTGACGTACCCTGTTATTGCTAAGAAAGCTCTGGAGATTTTCATACCGTTTGTTACAACATATCTTTGCGAGCAATCCTTTTCGAGGATGTTGGACATAAAAACGAAGAAAAGGAATAGACTTTGTTGCGAAAATGACATGAGAGTGGCACTTGCCAAGATAAAGCCGTGCATTTCTGAATTAGTCTCTAAAAGACAAGAGCAGAAGTCACACTGATTTTCATTAAATATTCATTATTATGTTTTTATATTAAAAGCATTTTATAATAGTTTTGTTCTTTGTACGTGATAGTTTTGTTCTTTAATGGTTTTGTTCATTTTGTCCACCTGTGTATAAATATCCATGTTTTTAATTTGAAAAAAATTATATTCGGGTTCGGTGAACGCGCATATGAAACTGGTAGGGGTCAGTACCTCCAACAAGGTTAAGAACCACTGTTCTAGACTATATAGATGTAGTGACTCTTTCCGTATGTCATGAAAATAATAATTCGATACATCAGGGCCGTCAATGCAAAAGGGTTTTTCATCCGTGAATATTACTTTGCTCCATCTGGCACCCCATCCGATATGTTCCAATGCAAACTCCTTTCAAAGTTCTTTGTTTATTGCTGTCAATGCTGGTTTCTTCTTTATTTAAATTTGTTTCAATAGTGGACATTGCCGTAGTATCCGCCTTATTGTCCACACACTTGCAGAAGCACCTGCTTCTTCGCCAATTTTGCGTGCAGTTTTCGCAGAGTTCAATGCAAGTCACAGTATTTTCCTCCGTTCGCGCTCAGTTGTGGCTGTTTATGTGCATCCTTTGTAGTTTTCTCCGTAGCTTCCAGGATTGCTCAAAAAATGGCAGATCGCATCGGTGTTCCTTCCAATTTTTGTGGATATTGCCCTCGCGGAATATCCTTCCGCTTTTAAAGCTATTATTTTTCCCCTTACTTCCGAATTCAAAATTTTCCCACGTCCCATCTTCAATTGCTTCTGTAAAATGAGTTTTCTGTTCTATTTAACCAACACAAAATTTTGAAAACCTGAGAAAAGATTAGTGTACTTATGCTGTTGCCCGCCGAAAAATTCAGATTTCGTTAAAAACTCTCCCAATTCCACAACCAGCCAGTAATTGATTCCTTTAAAGGATGTAATTACCAAGCTATTGGAAAGTAATAAAACACTATTTAAGCAATTACGTTATATGCGACTAAGCCTGAAAATAAAGGCAAAATATTGGGTGTCCGTATCCAGTTGCTCGCTAGTGTATACAAATTGACTGGGCTGAAACATTCGGGGCTTATTACGCAAGTTGTATCTGCGTTTGCCCTTTAAGTAGAATTCTTGGAGTTTAGATTGAACTTTGATTTGAATATCGCGCAGTTTGTCATTGCGCTCCGTGACACTTAGTTAGCCATAAGCTGGAGAGGATAATCTACGTAAAAGAGAGTAGTCGGGGCCATGTCTAAAATCCTGAAATCTGAACACTACGTTCCTAAATGCAGCGCATATCTCCACCAAGGAACGGTCACAATTACGATGGTCGTCACCAATATAAGAGCAAAAAGCAGATAAAATGGATTGATTGGCACACTCAGAAGCGTTGGACTGAGGAGAATACTGAGGATTTAAAACTTGAGTGATATTGTAGTCTGACAGAAATTGCGTGAAAACTTTAGACACAAATTGCACTCCGTTATCGGAATAAATAAATTTCGGGGACGCCAAAAGTATGGAAAATATTTTCGGAAAAAACTTTGCAACGGATTCTGCAGTTGCTTTAGGCATAGCCATAGAAATTTGGAATAGTTGTCTAACACCACGAAAAGTTGAGTATTTCTGAACTTAGAACGGGGATATGGACCCAGAAAGTCAATGAACAGGCGTTGTAGTGGACGTTCAGAAATACGAATTTGTCCGAGCAGAGGACGTAGAGTTTGGTTATTAGATTTTGTCTGTTTGCAGACAGAACATTGATTAATAATACGGACTAATAATACGGACGTCGAGTTTGAGACGAGGCCAATAGAGATAACGACGCAATATTTCAGTGGTTTTATGAACACCACCATGTGCGGATACAGGGGGGTTATGACTGTGAGGGATTTTAAGTTGTTGGACACTGTCGGGCACCCACAGTTTAGTTTGAGGGATATTTACTTGGTCATCCGACATGACACCGGTATTAATATAAATTGTTCCGTTTTGCACCCAAAGATTAGAAACTTTATCGGGATTCTGATGTAGGAGATCGATAAGCTCTAGATATGAAGGTTCATTGAAGGCTGACTCAGGAATTAACGGATGCAGAGGAGCATCTTACGGAAGAATTGAAGCTTAAGTTTGGTCGGTGAGAGTAGAGATATTGCCGGCTACAATACCTTCATGTACGCGCGACAACGCGTTCGGGACGAAATTTACGGATCCTTTGCAGTGTTGGATTTGAAAGTCAAATCCTTGTAGTTTGAGACTCCCACGAGCCAGTCTGCCGGAAAGATCAGTTTGTCGCATCAGCCATTTGAGGCGGGTATGATCGGTAATGAAAGTGAAAGAAAACCCCTCAATATAGGCACGAAATTTTTTTACACTTTGAACAGCCGCAAGGCATTCGAGTTCAGTGATAGTATAGTTACGTTGGGCAGAATTTAATTTACTGGACATAAAGGCAATAGGATGCTCCTTACCATCCTCATCCTTTTGAAATAACATGCTACCTATACCGGTAGTACTGGCGTCGCACTGTATAAAGAAGGTTTTACCAAAGTCTGGATTAATCAAAACTGGAGCCGAAATTAAGGCTTGTTTTATTTGTGAGAAAGCGTTTTCGGCGGAGTCATTCCACTTAAACGGACGCTTACTCTGAAGTAAATCGGTTAGAGGCGCAGTGATGCTGGCGAAGCGAAGGATGAAACAACGATAGCAACCTGGCATTCCCATAAAACGCCGTTCGTCCTTAGCGGACCTAGGAGTGGGGTAGTCAACAATGCTAGAAATTTTATCCGAATCGGTTTCTAGCATACCGTCACTGACTATATATCCGAGATATTTGATCTCGCGTTGAAGAAATTTCCTTTTTTCTACGTATATAGTAAGGCCTGCAGAATTGAGAAACTGAGCCACTTTACTTAATAGATCTAAATGTTCCTCAAAGGTGGCATTGGTAATGACTAGGTCGTCTAGATAGACGAAAATTTTGTCATGATACTCGTGCGGAATGATTTTATGCATGAGGTGACACATAGTTTGTGGGGCGTTGCAAAGACCAAAAGGCATAACAGTGAAATGATACAGAGGACGACCAGGGACTGTAAAAACGGTCTTTCCGCGGGACTCCAAAGATAACGGAATTTGCCAGAAGGCGTCCTTGAGATCTAGACTGCTTATAAATTTAGTAGATTGTAGACGAGATAAGAGACCCTCAATTAGCGGAAGAGGATACGCATCCTTGATAGTGACTTCGTTAACCTAACAAGCGTCCAGACATAGCCGATTTTTACCGGGTTTGCCGACCATGAGCTCTGACTTTCCTATACAACGCCAAGTGAAAGCATTCGATCTTATTCTGAATATGACTGAGATTTAATAATAGGAGACACCGAATAGTGACGTTGTTTAACGGGTTTCGGCGTCCGTATTGATGGTATGACTCAAAATGGAAGTTTGTCTCAAACCACGCTTGTTAAAGGAAGGAAGGGTCTGGATAACAGATTGAAGATGCATTTGCTGCGCTGTAGTAAGGTGATGATACACATCGCGTTCAGAGCTAGACACAGAATTAAGTACTTGAATAAAAGGTAATTGAAAAGGAAGGATATTAAATACAATCCAAAAATCGATTCCAAGATTAACGGAATGTGCTAGAGAAGGGACTATTAAAAATCGAATGGGTTTAATTAAATTCCCGAAGGAGACTGAAGTGTCTACATACCCTAACGCGGAGACATGTTGTCCACAAGCAGTACTAATGTGATGTTTGGACGAATGCAGTTAAAGTTGTAGTTTGGATATGAGGTTTAAGGCCCCGTGACCTTATACGTCAACGCTAGCTCCACTATCGAGTAATCCAGAGAGTTTATGCCCATTAATGGCTATTTCACGAAAAGATCGGGAATCAGCAAAAGGATCATCGGAATATATGGAATGTATTACTGAACAGTTGGCGAAGTTTATAAAAATATAATGCCGTACGTGTACACCGACGTATGCGACTATTGGACAGTTGGCGATATTTAGATTTACTAGATAGATGAAATATATGAGGTGACGTTACGGAAACAGATCGTTATGTATGGACTCAACAGGTACTATAAAAGGTTTTAAATTTAAATTGAGATTCGTTTACATGATAACATCTCTAGTATAGGTGTCAGAAAAGGAAGGTACTGAATTTAGAGACGCGGATTTGCTTTGGGTCTGACTGGGATGCGTGGTTTTGATCGGTCTGACCGATTCAGAGGCATGGTGTTGGCGATGACGGAAATGGATCGATTCAACGCAAACGACACACTTCTTCGCCCATTTCCCGACGAATTGCACCGTTTCAGGGCGCCTTCGTGACCACAACCAAAACAGAAAAGTCAATTCACCGGGTTTGGACAATTTCCGAAGGAATGCCCACTACGCTTACCGTTCCAACAGATGACGGAGTTAAAGGAGGTTTTGGAAGAGCGAACTGTGAACTGATACGTCTGAAAGTCTGAGTGGATTACCGGAAGAACGACGAGAGTTGATAGGTTCGACATTTTGCGACCCGGACGTAAGATGAATTTCGTGCACAAAACGCCGCACGAAAGGAATATTCCGTTTTACTGGAGTGTTGATGTTCCATACACTCTCGACGAAAATATAATATTGAACTAATTCGCTAGTGTTGTTAAATGTACGACCAGCTAGATGATAGCTGAAACTAGGGTTGGGTCCATCAAACGTGATGCCCCATTTAAATATGGGTACATTATGACGAACAAATGTGTTTGATGTTTCTCTCACATGTGGAGCAAAACTATGTATATAAGGAACGTCTGGATACGTAGGAAGTGGAGATTGCACCTTCCCTTCAGGTTGTGTCGGACTTACATACTGAAAGTGTTCACCTTGCTTCAACATATATAAATCCGCAGTGTGGATAGGTTTTTCAGTCACAATATGTTTCGGACTGTTGAAAAGGATTGGCGCCTGACATTGTTCGGGCGGAATGTTTATCACCACGGATTGAGTAGGTGGGGCCTCCTACTTCAGACACTTGTAGGGAATGATTAATAGAAAAAGGATTGGACTCACTCCCTACCTCGAGGGATGGTCTGATTTACCGAGACGTAACCGGAGAAGACACCACTTTGGGCCAAAACGATTGGGGAATATCCATGTTTCAGGATAGAATGGTATAAAATTAAGATAGTAGTTAGTTATCACGTTTTGAGGTGCGTGATAGAGCGACTGAATGTTTGAGTGAGTTATAAAAAAAGGTTAATAACCCGGAACTTTTCCGAATTTCGACACCACAATAGAACTTGAAGTTAAAAATTTAAAAAGGCAGAAGGCCGAAACGTTTGGTTGTTGCGTGCCCAACATTACCACCCCTCCCTCCCAGCCAATCATCCTCCACGTGCCACGTATTAAAAGCATGAAGGATATAAATATAGATTTTAAAAGTATAAAATTGTTAACCCTCAGTAAACAACAACAAACTGTCATCATGGGTACGTTTAAAATCGACAAGCGAGGATTTACAGGACTTGACAACTCCTTTATCATCAAGGAGCTAGCTTTTTTAAATGCATACAGAAATTTTCACCGACACTTTCAACTCAAACCTTGCTGCGTGCCCCACATTACCACACCTCCCTCCCAGCCAATCATCCTCTACGTGCACCGTCAATTCAGACGCAACATGGAAGATAACTGTCGAGATAAGGCCCCATGCGGAGCACCCACCAACTGTGGCCGCATAGTGGCGGTCGTAGAGGAAATTTTTTTTAGAACCGGCTAGCTCACCGGGTCGGGGGCTAATCAAAAAAAAAACCAAAGGGAAGAAACCGGACTAACATCTTAAACGCGCACAAGCTGCGGAAGGGAGAAACCAATTAGACACTCGTATTAGATTTCACTTTATTATATGCACGAATCTATGCACAGTGGCATTAACCAAACTTATTATACACTGTGATCCCAAATATACTATCCAAAGCTTCACGATTACATCTAATCAGTGATTAACAATTGTAAGAAGTACATAAACAGATTCCGTATACCCAATTATTGCTTATTTCGTATTTCATATACTTAGTCATTACTATAAAAACGACGAGGGTTTAGTTAGCTCATTTGAATCTTGTGGCCGCCGCTGATTTCCCATTTCCACTGGACGCCTTTTCCGGGACGAATGCTCTGGTAGACTCTGGTTGTCTGCTATGTGGCCCCGCCGAAGACGTTGCTTGCCACTGTCGTTGTTGCGAAACAGCGGTCCCGTGAAAACTCATTCGGGAAACCCACTCGGTACTGTGGTTTATTTAACAGAAATAATTCCACTCATCACTTCAACTGGCCATCGGCAAAATTGGAAATTCAACAATTCAAAACCAGAACTCTCCAACAAATGTCTATTGCCCGATTCGCGAACTTTAGCATTATTTCAATCATTTCTGCAATACGCATCTAGTTCAACAATACGATTTTTTTATTGTGACGAGAAGCAAACAATTCTCCTTTTGCGATGCAGAACTTTTCCATGTTCAGCTATTGAAATTATCACCGCTAGATTACAGTTCACACTCTGTTTGCAAGCATTATTTTGACAATTCCGCTTAAACAAGGTCAGAATTAAACCGAAAAACAAAGCACTTCCCATGGGGACTAATTAAATGGATGCCGCTTGTAGCATCAAAACTTGCTTCCTCGTCTTCACCAAGAAAAAACCCGACCATTCTCGTCTCGATCGCACTCCCAACTCCCACACATATTTCACTCCGGGCTCGAGTCGGCTCATGTATGCCCAGATATGGCAATCCGCAAATTTGTCCAATCAGATGGACGACCGCACCGAAAGAGAGCCGCTTCTCGCTCGATCACCTGAACTCACATCGCCTAGAAAGAAAGAAAAACACGTTTCTCACATCTCTCGAGAGACAGTGGTGGATTAGTATGTCGGAATTTAGTAAAGCCAATGGCGATTATTTAACAGTGTAACGATGCAATTTAAATTGGTTCACATTTTGGTAGAAAATAAAAAGTGTGAAATTAAAATGATCCACAACAACCTCCATTCAGTTTTGCAACACTTTTCAGTGACGTGCAATGTCAAGCGCACTGGTTATATGAGCTCCATTATGGGCTTAAATGGGAAGGTGGACTAACTTCATTCTGGGAAACAAAACAATATCTACTCTTAAACATGAAAAATGCAACAATATATATCAAAGAATTAGAAAAAAGAAATTGGAATGTCAATAAGTTAGAAAATACTGCTCTGATATTTAACTTGGATGGATACGGATGTCCTCATCTGAATACACTAAAAAACACTATCCTCAAACGCAATGATGCTTACCAGAAACTAGATGTTGCGCAGAGCAAAATTCAATTTTGTTGAAAAAATATATTTCAAAAGCAAATCCAAATATTCAAAAATTAAAACCTCATTTGCAAATAAGTTGAAAAATTTCACATCATTTTATTTATAAGTAATTATTATTATTTTTAAAATGATTTTTAGACATGATTCAATTTTATGAAATTCCACATCATTTTGGTTGCCTGCGTCCCAGCTCAAAGCAAGCTTTCCAGCGTTGAAGTCTTTTATTAATTACCCTCTCGCTGCAGCTGCCGTAACGGGAGTAAGAATATTCACTGTTTGTGTCCTAGGTCTACAAATTTTGAGGTGGTATAGCGTGTCTCCATCTACGTGCCACCGGTAATGCAATACTTCTTACATATTTCCAAGTTCACGATTCTCACAAATGACAAAGATTTGGAATTCAATAATTCCGTTATTGACTCCATTATACATGTATGATTTGCTTCTAATAAAATGTTTCGGCAACTCGTCTATTTATATTAATTTATTATTATTTTCGGTTAAATGCTCTCATTCACAAGAATTCTTTGTACGATAACATGAAATACTTTTTATGTTTCAAATTCCAGAAGAATAATCATGAATTATACATTTCAGGCGGTTTAACATTTCTTTTCCCAACATAAGTATGATGAATTCACATTCAAAGTTATTTCGTCAACCACTAAAATTTTATCTACTATTTATGTTAATTTAAAAGTGAAAATACAATCACCTGCGGTTCAATTTTCTGATCAGATATTTTAAATTTTAAATTTTAAAATTGTTAAGTTCAAAATGTTGCAAATAAGGAAAGTTTCAAACAATAATAGCCAATTGCAGTAAAGTGTAAAACCTTTTTTTTTCATTTATTTCAAACGGAAAATTAATCTGTTAAAATTATTGAAATGCAGAAATTTCCAGACCTATTCGTGTTTTTTTCTTTAGACACTTGAAAATTCTCGTTCATTTCGACCAAATTCTTGAAACACTTATAGATGACTAGTTTATATCCGTGAAGTTTCCTTCGGTTTTTCATCCCCTTCCTCTTTCACAATCATTTTATTTGATAGCGATTTTCTATTCTGACTCTTTGGAGTCGAATGGTCAAGCTTTTGTTGAACTCCACAATGTCAAAATCTACACTATATTAATAACAATGGCGTCTATTGCAGCCAAAAAATGCTATTAACCCTTTCTCTTCTTGGTTTTCATTTTCGTTTATTGCGTGTGTAAGCGCTTTTCAACCATGCGCCTGAATGGCTTCCTTGGTCATATTGGTGATTAGTGCTGCCAGAAGTAGTTTACAAATAGATGCATATATTAAGATGCAATTTGAAGTTTCGATTGTAGTATGTTAGTTTAAAATGTGAAATTATACAATATGATCGTAGTTGAAAGTACAGGTTTTTGTCATTGTCAGACAGTGAAGGCGCAATTGTGCTTTTATAGATTTCGTGTGGAAATTATATATTAATTTTATGTAACTTTATTAAGGTTTTTTCAGTCAAAAACTGACTTAATGATTCGGAAAGCTACGATCGTAAGTATTCCGAATGGAGTTTTATGAACTCAAAAATCAAGTAAACAACTTGTACATCTACAGATGTACCTAATTGTATGGTAACTCTGTACAGCGTACACCGTACCATATATTTCTGTATAACTTAGGGGAAAGCGGGGTAATAGCGTACACTTAAGCCAGTTCGTTTATTTCTCCGTTAAAATGGCGATAAGAATAATATTTTTACTACTGATACTTAATTTAGTTATATTTCTACAACTTTCCTTACAAATACTTAATTTTTTTACTTCAAATTTTTTTAAATAAATTTTTTAAGAAAAAACTACATTTTACGAGATTACATCGAGTGTCGGGGCAACTCCGTACAACAGATGGGATAATACCGTACAACCACACATATTGTAAAAGCAGGGAATTATTACAAGAAATAAACCATCAGGCTATACAGAAAAGTCACTTTATTATTTTGAAAAAGAACATCATTTACAGAAGTGATTATTCATAATTATTTGCACAAAAATCGCAGATAAAGTTTTTTGCAGACTCAGCAGCACTGCACGCCTCGTGCATCCATCCAGAGCACGAACAACACCGAAACCGATCATCTGAAATAAATAATCACTGTCGTCTAGTCTTTACGAAAGCAAAACAATTCAAAAGTAAAATGCCATAAAAACCATTTGGAGCAATGCCGTACACTTTTGTACGACGTTGCCCCAACCTGAGCTTGTAGTAAATTTATAACATAACCTTCCAACTTTGTTGTCAACAGGTTTTCGTTGTAATGTCAAACTTATCTTGAGAAATGTCGATTTCTATAGTTTAAAAGCCACCAATTTATACGTAAAAGCTTTCCACTTACCTCTAAATTAGTGAAGATCAAAAATAGTTAGTAAAACCAACAAAACAAGACTTTCTATAACTGAACGCGTACCATACATAGAAGATGAACTTACTCAGTCTGATGAGTTTACAGTAACTTCCGCACGGCGTCAGCACTGACTAAAGGTTACAATCCCTATTCCCACGATTTCGATATTCCTGGTTACAATCCCTATTCCCACGATTTCGATATTCCTGGTTACAATTCCTATTCCCACGATTTCGATATTCCTAAAACCCGAGCTCGTATTACTTATCCATAATTGCAGAATCGCGTCTGCACCACACACGAGGATACCCATAAGTATCTTCGCGACGACACTCGACGTCATGTTACACTTAAGATAACCAAGTCGCGTTTGTCTTCATAAATGTCGTTCTTGTGAACTTCGTTTATGAAGACTGTCGCCATCAATGTTATTTATAGGTAGTGTAAATTAGAATATGATCTCCTTTTAAGTAGATTAGAGAAGAGTGCGAGGTTCCAGGAGAAGAATCCTCGCGTGTAATAGTCAGTCATATTTGAAGATCACGCGACTCTAGATCGCAAAATATATTATATTAAAAAAGATAAGTTTTGCGTTTAATTTTTTCCTCCTCCGAAGTACGGGATATATATATCCTCTATTTGTTTTAAATATTTGCGAAAGCAAATATAAAATTGGCGCAGTCGGTAGGATACGCGTGCGTTAAGAAACGTCGGTATTTCAATATCAAAACGCGTATAAAGATTTTGCGAATTATCGCGACTCTCGCTTCGGAAGTGAAAAACAAAAAAAAACGCAAAGCAGTTGCAAACAGTGCATTGTGCATAAAAACAAGTTACGCAAAAGTGTGCTCAGTTACAAATCACGAAAAGGTTTCGTGAAATTTTTTTTTTGAATAAGTGAAATAACCTCGAAGACAAGCAGCAACAAGGCAGAAGAAAGCAGAAGAATCGGAGGAATCAACAAAAGAGGAACCAACAGAACTCCAGAACAGACTGCCAACTACAATCAACCCCCAGGAATAGGACTAAGGTCAGGACGTTATTTTTCCAAAATTTAATTTTCATAATCTGCAGTGATTTTTAACGTAAATTTATCTAGTTTTTTTTATATCACAAATAAATGTACATATACATTTATACATATATATACATAGATTTTATCGTTTCCTTCCTTCTTTACCGTGTAAAATTTTTTGTAACATATACTAATATTGTGTCGACTCCCAAAAAGTAAACTCAAAGGACGAACACTAATTCCGTCTTATGTCCGATATAGAAAACGGTTCTGAATTCAATTTAACGGAATATATCACGCTTGCTAGACAGCAATCTTCCGCCCTGTCGGATATCGTCCAAATTTTTTTCAGTGAACAAACTCCTGATCAAAACATTTCTAATATGCTATCCCTTACCATTGATCCACTTAAATATCTAAGTAAAATTCCCGAATTTAACGGAGACTATCGAGATCTCCAGAATTTCATAGATCTAATCGATAAAGTTCACCCTCTGCTTACTAGATATGATCAAACCTCGCAAAGTATTTTTTCGGATCAAATAAAGTCCAAATTAAGAGGAAAAGCCAGAGAAGTGATCGAAATAAATGCTCACATAACGTCTTGGGCAGAAATTAAGACAACGCTAATCCAAAATTTTGGAGACAGATTAAATACCGAAGAACTGTTCGATGAATTGAGAGCATCTCAATTTAAAACGAACAGTGTTGATTTTTATAATGAAATAAAAAGTGTTCTTAGAAGACTTAACATCAAGTCCAAACAGACCCTTCAAGATGAAGCAGTCATACATAGCACTATTCAATCAAATAAAGCTTCTGCAGTGACAATTTTTAAAAATAAACTCCCAGAGCCAATGAGATCTATACTGCATTGTCGAAATCCCAGCAGTCTTGAAGAATGTATTAATATTCTCCACGAATGTGGCTACGCATTCCTAACTCCTACAACACAAGGTAGAAATAGTAATTTTAATTCAAATCGAAATTTAAATTTAAACAGGAATCTTAATCCAAATCAAAACAGGAATTTTAGTTCATTTAGGCCTAACAACAACTCAAACTTTTTCCAAAATAATAATCACAATCAACCTCATGATTTACAGCGTGAAATTTATAATGGCCCACTTCGCAGAAATTCCTACTCTAATAATCAAGATATAAATAATAAAAACAAAAATAATAGTAACAATTATCGTAATTTTCAATTCAATAATAATAGCAATGGTAATCAGAATCATAATAACAACAATAATACTAGACATAATAATTATAGACCTTTTGATAATTCAAGGTATAATAATAATAACTGGCAAAATCATCATTCCAATTTTCCCAAGCCTGAACCGATGGAAGTAGATCTGATAAGTAGCAAGAAAAAGGAAAAATGCCATTCGGAAAATTTTCGATCTCGAGCCTCCAACACACATTACCCTATATAGTTGTGAAAACAAAAACTTTTCCTTTAAAATTTATAATAGACACAGGAGCCACACATTCGATTATAAATCCAAATTTATGTCATCCAAAATGGAAAATAAATCTCGAGACGCCAATCAAGTTAAAAACACTAAATCATACAGTAGAAATAACAGAAAAAGTTAGAATACCTTTATTCGAAGAGCTTGGCAATAGTTCAGATAGAGCTGAATTCCTTGTTTGCCAATTTCACAATGAATACAACGGTCTTATAGGTAATAATATCCTAATCAAACTTGGAATAACCATCGATTACAAAAATGAGCAACTAATATCTAATCACAAAATAGTTCAAATTCATTTTGACTCACAAACATATATGAACAAAGAACTTTGTAGTCCCAGAGGACACGAGTACTTGGATATGAATATCCCCGTGAAACAGAAGAATGGTCTATATTTTGTCAAAGAACAACAAAGTAGAGATAATTCGTTCATTGTAGAAGAAGGCATCTACGATGTTCATAATTTCACTGTTTGTGCTAAGGTCAGAAAGTTGAAGGACTCGTGCATTACGCATGAAACTCTTGAACCTTTAGAAGTCGAAAAGGTTGACGAAAGAAATTTCAGCATTATTGAAAAAACGAACAGAGTTCCAATTCTAGAACAAATAAGATGTAATCACCTGAATTCCGAGGAAAGATCTTCACTTATCAACGTGATAAAAAACTTCACTGATATTTTCTATGATGAAAGTTCAGATCTAACTTTCACAAATCGAATAAAACATAAAATTCGAACAACTGATAATGTTCCAATCTTTTGTAAAGCTTATCGTTATCCTTACATTCACAAGGAAGAAGTTCAAAGCCAGATCCAAGAAATGCTGGATAAGAAAATAATCCGCCCTAGCAATTCCCCATATTCCGCACCTATATGGATCGTACCAAAGAAGGCCGATGCCAGTGGGAAAGCTAGATGGCGATTGGTTATCGACTACAGGAAACTGAATTTAGTCACGATTGACGACAAATTCCCCATCCCGAATATTGATGAAATTTTAGAAAAATTAGGAAATTGTCAGTATTTTACGACCCTCGATTTGGCAAAAGGGTTTCACCAGATTGAGATTGATGAAGCAGATATTCATAAAACAGCTTTTAGCGTCGAAAACGGGCACTACGAATTTTTGCGAATGCCTTTTGGTCTTAAGACGGCCCCCGCAACTTTTCAACGGTTGATGAACCAAGTATTGAGCGACTATATAAATAAAATATGTCTTGTTTATCTCGATGACATTATCATTTTCTCAACTTCCCTTCAAGAGCATATCGATTCTCTTCGCAAGATTTTTAAACGATTGAAAGAAGTTAATTTGAAAGTTCAAATTGATAAATCCGAATTTCTGAAACGAGAATCTGAGTTCTTAGGACACATTGTGACCCCAGATGGTATTAAAACAAACCCCAAAAAGATAGAATGTGTAAAAAAATTTCCGATCCCAAAAACTAGCAAACAAATTAAACAGTTTCTTGGTCTTACCGGTTATTACCGAAAATTTATTAAAGACTATTCCCGTATCGCTAAACCAATGACTCAATTTTTGAAAAAAGATGCCAAAATTGATATTTCCAACCCAGACTATTTAAACAGTTTTAAAACTCTCAGAACTATGCTAATAAATGACCCAATTTTACGGTACCCTGATTTTAACAAAATTTTCACTGTCACAACCGATGCCAGTCAATACGCACTTGGTGCTATACTCTCTCAAGAAAACCATCCCATTTTCTATGCTAGTCGCACCTTAAACGATCACGAAATTAACTATAGCACTATCGAAAAAGAGTTACGAGCCATAGTTTGGGCAACTAAATATTTCCGCCCGTATCTCTTCGGCAGAAAATTTATTATAGAAACGGATCATCGTCCATTGACATGGTTGTTCTCAATAAAAGAGCCCAATTCCAAACTTGTCAGGTGGCGTTTAAAACTTTCAGAATTTGACTACACAATTATTTATAAAAAAGGAACGAAGAACGGTAACGCTGATGCTTTATCGAGAATTGAAAAACCTGAGATAAATTTTGTGAAGAAAAATGAAGTATCCTCTAATATCCCTACTAGCAATTCCGCGATAAATGTGTTCAAAACCCAAATCATCTTAATTAAATCTAATTCAGGGTCTCTTAGAAAGAAGAATGAAAAAATATTCGATAAGTCCAGAACAACATTTTATATAAAGAACCTGGAAGAAGAAACGGCAATAACTTTACTGAAATGTCAATTTAACCCAAATGGACTAAATGCCATACTGATTGAAAATGAAGATTTCTTTAAAACGTTAGAGTTAGGTTATTTGAAACATTTTTCCGATAACAAAAAATTAAAGATCATACGTTGCACAAAACTGTTAGAAGATCTTAAAGATGAAGAAAGAATTTTCGAAGAAATTAGGAAAGAACATTTGAGAAATAATCATCGTGGCATCGATGAAGTAGTTATGGAACTCAAACTAAAATATTTCTTCCCTAAAATGAGAGAGCGCGTAAGTCAATTTACAAATAATTGTGAAGTCTGCAACTTAGAAAAATATGATAGGAAACCTATAAAGCAAAAATTTAAGATAACAGAGACACCCCATTCTCCTAGGGAAATCATTCATGCAGATGTATTCTACAGCCTTGATAAAATGCTATTTCTAACATTCATCGACAAGTTTTCGAAATTTGCTCAAGCGATAAAAATTATCGGCAGATCTTGGACAGAGTTCAAGAGAGCTACTCTCCAATATCTAAGTATTGTAGGTCATATCAATAAATTAGTAACAGACAATGAATTAGGAATCAAAGCTCTCCCCCTTCAGGAATTTTTCAAAGAAGAACAAATCGAAATTCACTTCACTTCAAATAATAATCATACTTCAAATGCAGATATAAATAAACTCCACAATACAATTAATGAGCACATACGTATTTTGAGGCATGATCCAAACAAAGATTTTGATACAGTAGAAGAAAAGATTTTGAAAGCAGTAAAATTTTATAACAACACCATTCATACTACAACTGGAATCAGACCTATAGACTTTTCTTCAGGCAAAGTGAACTCTGATGACTACCCAAACATCAGGGATAAAATAATAAAAGCAAAGGAAAAATACATCGCTAAATTAAATCGTAACAGAGAAGATGTAGATATTAATGAAGGACCAATATTTCTAAAAGAAACCCGAGGTGGTAAAAACCATGCAAAATTCCGTAAACTTAATGCAAATAAACTAGATGAAGACCATATAATAACGAATACAGGCCATAAATATTATAAATCCCATATCAGGAGAAAGAAAAAATATCAGGATATTGCAAATCCCACCATCAAATCAAATTTTAGGAAAACAAGAATTCGCAAACAATCGCAAAGTACCCCAAGTCAAACTTTAAAAATAGATACTACCCTAACTGAGGAGCAGAGACGCGTAATCGAAAAAGCAGTTAATGGTGGACCCCAAGAAGAAATCTTAGTATCTCGATATAATCTTAATATAACTAGGAGCGATATAAAAACCTTAGTTAATAATGCTTGGCTCAACGATCAAGTGATCAATTTTTATTTGAATTTAATTAAAGAACGTAGCGAAAACCAAATCTCTGGAAAACTCCCAAAGGTTCACGTAATGAATACATTTTTCATCCCTTGTCTTTTGAAACATGGTTTTAAAGCCGTTTCCAATTGGACCAAAAACGTTGATTTATTTTCGTTTGATTTAATCGTCATTCCTGTTCATGTAAACCAGATGCATTGGTGCATGGCCTTACTTAATTTCAATGAAAAATCAATAAAATATTTTGATTCTTTGGGAAACCCTAATCCTTCTATACTGAACTTGTTAGAAAATTATCTTAGAGAAGAAGCTTTTGAAAAACGCAAGCATTTATCTGATACATTCACATTTATAAAAGAAAGCGTTAATAACACACCGCGTCAAAATAATGGAAGTGATTGTGGAGTATTCAGTTGCATAATCGCCGAATACCTAACTAAAAGCAAAGAAATCGACTTTTCTCAAGAACATATACCATTCTTTAGACAGAAAATGATTTTTGAAATTGTACAATCAAAATTATTATCGTAAAAATTAAATCCCTACCTTCTCTTACTAACGTATAACTCTCCGCAGAGAAATCATTTGGACGATATCGCACAGGTGTTATTCGCGAGTAAGTTAAGCATATTGTCGAAGAATTTTCTTGACACTGAAGAACTAGCGTTCGTAGAATCCTTAGAAACTTATCAAATATCCTATAAAGACACGATCATTATCATTATCATCCTTTTGATCCCTCAATTTTCAAATGTATCACATTAAAAAAGTACTGGTAGAGTCTATCCCAAACAATCAAGGAAAATCCGTTGTTTTATCCTCAAAAAAAAAAAATTACTGACACACACAATATTGTATATGAGTATCCCGTAAAAAAAAATCTTTGTAACAACCCTGTAATTTTAAGAGACATATATGTTAATAATATCATGAATTCAATGCAACCTGTAATAAAGAAATTTAGAATATAGAAGAAATAAAAGAAATAGATACTGGTATAGTTCTCACCAAACCTTTAACAAAGACGAATGTCACTCATAACTGTAGCAAAGTCAATATAAATAAAATAGAAAATTACTTAATCAATTTAAAGGATGTAGTATTATTATTAAAAGTAAAACTTTCAAAAATAATGAGAAGAGAATTTACGATAAAGTCATTTTAGCCAATTTTGTAACAAAAAACAAAGGAGAATAAATTTATTGGAAATTTCACACTTGAAGATCTATACCTAGAAAATGTAAATAATAGAAAACTCTTGGATAAATTGAAATATAAGAGCCATAATCATAGGTTTATTAATTTTGGGATAAATTCAATATTAATGTTTTGCATTATATCAATATTAGTCATAAAAATATATAAATACTGTATGAGGAGATATAAATGTAAAAATTCTGTAAACATAGAACTTGTTTCGTCGGAGCCTCAATATAACGGTGGGGGGGTTACAATCCCTATTCCCACGATTTCGATATTCCTGGTTACAATCCCTATTCCCACGATTTCGATATTCCTGGTTACAATTCCTATTCCCACGATTTCGATATTCCTAAAACCCGAGCTCGTATTACTTATCCATAATTGCAGAATCGCGTCTGCACCACACACGAGGATACCCATAAGTATCTTCGCGACGACACTCGACGTCATGTTACACTTAAGATAACCAAGTCGCGTTTGTCTTCATAAATGTCGTTCTTGTGAACTTCGTTTATGAAGACTGTCGCCATCAATGTTATTTATAGGTAGTGTAAATTAGAATATGATCTCCTTTTAAGTAGATTAGAGAAGAGTGCGAGGTTCCAGGAGAAGAATCCTCGCGTGTAATAGTCAGTCATATTTGAAGATCACGCGACTCTAGATCGCAAAATATATTATATTAAAAAAGATAAGTTTTGCGTTTAATTTTTTCCTCCTCCGAAGTACGGGATATATATATCCTCTATTTGTTTTAAATATTTGCGAAAGCAAATATAAAATTACTAAACTCATATATTTTCAAAACGTAGCTGCAAAATGAGGTGTACCGCATTACCTCGATGTACGGCGTAGCCCCGCTTTCCCCTACTCATAATATCAATCATCTCTTCTGACTCAGTGATCCAAATGATCTAGATGATCCAAATGAACCATATCACTGATCTGGATCTTTTTACTGAGCCATATTCAAATGATCCATTCACAACAATGATATGTTTTTGCCACCTCTACTGCACTGTGATTTACGCTCACTTTTAGTTTTCAGATTTTTATTACAAACCTCGCGAGATTTATTTGATGAATTCTCAATTTGTGCAGCAATTCTACCGACTGTGCCAAATTTATTTTAAATTTAGTTTTATTCAAATTAATATCATGTATCTTACATTACTGAAATACAACTGCCCATCTGACTGATTTTACATTCATTACATCTTATAGTCAGGTCTTATCAATTTGCATTTTCAGTCAGGCTTGCACTTTGATCGATGTTCAACAATTTTTTTGATCGGTGTTTGACCATTAATACATGTTTTGAACATTTGTTTGTTGTTTGTGAGTCATGGTTAGTTACTACTAACCCATTTGAGATGTCTTCGTTTGTACATTAGTTCTTATAGATGATTACATATTATTCTTATCGTATTGAATATGACAATATATGTGTGTGTATGTATGCATATGTTACTCTAGATGCGTAGCAGACTGGTTGGTTGCCTTACGATAACACTGCACCAAGTGCGTAGCTACTGGCATCGGTGAAAAGGGTGAAAGCTTTATTAAAATTGGGAAATTTTAAAATTGGGTGGTTGTCAATGTTAAATTTTAGGGTTTCAAATGTTTGAATATATTCCGGGTTACTTATATTGATTTGATTTTCTTTTTTCAGATATTTGATCATTGGGGTCGGATTTTACACGTAATCCTTGACAAACTTCCGATAGTAACCAGTTACTTCGAAAAAACCTTTCAATTAATGTTCAGTTTTTGGAAGAGGATATGATTTTATACACTCTATTTTATTTGGATTGGGCTTCATTTTTGCAGCAGTTAGGACGTGACCTTAAAACTCCGTATTTTTTTAAAGATAGAACATTTGTCGAATTGGATTTTGAGATTATGCTTCGAGAGACGTTTGAATATTAGAGTTATATATTGAATATGCTCTTGTAAACTAGGAGAAAAGATAAAAATATCGTTTAAATAGGCAACACAAGTCTTATTGATATGTTCCCTCAAAATTTCATTCATTAACCTTTGGAACATGGATGGCATGTTTTTTAATCCGAAGGGCATTTTCATATATTCATACAAACCGTTATGAGTGATGAAAATTGTTTCTGCAATGTCATCAGGGTTCAATTTTATTTGGTGGTAACCCTTTGCTAAGTCCAAGGATGTAAAATATTGAGCTCGTCTCAATTTTTCTATAATACTGTCAATATTCGGTAAAAGGTTTCTATCATCCAATGTTATCTCATGAAGTCTTCTGTAATTCACCCAAACTCCTTGCTCCTGTCTGCCTGAATTATCCAGCTTATTTGCTACTATCACTATTGGCGAGGCACATCTACTGTTTGATTTTCTTATTATTTCCTGTTGCTCCATTTCCTCCACTTATCGTTGTACTTCTTCATGCTTCTGAGGTAGCCTATACAATTTAACATGTATCAGTTGGTCTGTAGCCGTCGTTATTTCATGTGTTATCGAAACCGTATTTGTAAGTTGATCTCATTCTCCGTATATTCACTTCTGAAGCTTTTTGAGTAGGATCTCCATTTCTCTGCGTTCCTCCTGATTTAAGTGGCTGAAGTTCACACCCCGCAAATTCAAACTGAGTTCAAGACAATCAAATGTTGCATCGTTCTCATCCAAAAAGATAGGAATTACAGTACCGTTTCTAAGGAAGTTCATAATTTTAACGATATTTTGCAATATATCCATTTCCTAAAGGATATCATAGGGCTTATCGCCTTAATTCCATTTATACCACTTGGTAGCACTAAATTGAATTCTCTTGGAATATCCGTAATAACTCTCTCTACCATTTCTGTAGTAACATTATTAATGGTTCGTAACCGCATACGAACTTTTTGTAGCACTTTAAAATTATTACATTTAACCTTACTTGAATTCATATTGCTCACTGTAGAGCCAGTATCTAACAGTTCCTTGCACTTCACGTTATTAATAATAACATCTACGTTACGAACATTATTATCGATATGATTTTGGTGATTAATTTGGTCAATATCCATCGGCTCAGGATTTTGAATGGGGTTTCGCATTTGTCCAGAGGGTTCCAAAACTTGACTTCTAAATTGACCTGAATTGGGGTTTTGTCCTTGTCTAAACCAATTATTTTGCTGGAAATTTTGGCTTTGCATATAATTGCCAGAATTTTGATTGCGATAATTATTATTCTGATTGAAACGATGGTGATTAGACTGTCGTTGACGATATTGATTTTGGAAAGTATTAGAGCTATTGTTGAATCGCGAATTGTTATGATTATTGTCACTGACACCGTGATCATTTTGATTATTACCGTTATTTCTATGATTATCATTGAATTGAAAGTTTTGGTATTTATTTGTGTGTGTATGTTATTTGTTGTACGTTATAACGTCTTTATCTAGGTTCTGGTAGTCATATTCGACATAAGAATATAATGTTTCTTTGATTTCATGTGAATTGAATTTGTCCCGAACTTCTCGCGATAAATTTCCCGACACTAATTGTTTAATTCTATTCACTAATAAGGAAGAATTTTTTGTGTTTCCTCTGAAATAGTTTCAATTTGCAAATTAAATCCAAAATGGAATTTACTTTGAGTTGACGGATTTTTCTTGATATTTCTTTATAACTTACTGCTATTCGGAAATGTTGCTTCAACAGGTTGCATGCGGATTCCCAATTTGCTGGTGGGTTATTTAATAATAGCTCGTCATCTGTTCCAATAATTTTATTGTTGAATATTGCTCGAAATAATTACGTTTTCCGAGCGTGCCGACAAATTCAAAAATTGCGGAAGATCCTGCCTTTTTTCGTCGAATGGTTTAAAATATTCGACTTCTTTGCTTCCTTGAAAGGTGTGTTCTCCGATCGTTCTATGGTTTGCGGATGCTAATCTTTCCAATGCTATTATCAGCCTTTCCGTTGTTGTGGCATCATTTTTGTATATTTTTCTTGCAAATTTTCGATTTATAATTTTGTAATACGAAACTTACCAAACTATCTTATGAAGAATGGGGGTTGGATCACTAAGAATGGGTTAGTGGGCAAATGGGCTCGAAAACTTTAAATCTTGAATTCACTTTTCACTTACCCTTCATTAGGTCGTTAATTTCCTTACTGTTCCAGTTCTACGTTAGTGCACTGTTGTGTTTCCCGATTGCTTAAATTATTATTTTAAGGATTCTTTCAATTTTCAAGAACCCTACCTACTGCGCCACTTACAACTTGCACCTTACAATATGAGAAAAAAATTAATTAACACACGTTTCTCGACGTAATGCTTTATTTAGGCCCACTCTTAAATGACTGAACACTATCTCATCACTTTCAGTTATATTTATCTTATCTCTATTTGCTGACAATGATGAACTAATCCCATCGCAACCTGTAAAATGTTTATGCACGTGTATTTCGATGGGTAGTTCGTAGATAAAATTACAAAGAATTTCTTGGGCAACTTTAAACAATCTGAAATTTGATGAGGTGGATACTTCAGCACTATAAATAAATGCTTGCTTAATGGGTATCCAACAGGGCGTGTAACCTGGATACATCACTTTTAGTTGGTGTCAATAATCAAAAAGTTACAAGCCGAAAACACCGACACCGAAAAAGGGTAAAGAACAATCTTTCGGACGCCAAAACTTCTATATTTTCACGTTTAGCGCGAAACATGTTTGGACTTTTTTTAAGGATAATTTTGTGACAAGTCATTTACAGAATTGACTGTTTCAATTACTGTACATTGACACGAGTTTCTGCATCCCAAATAGAGGAAGTCGCGTGAAAAGCTCATTTCTAGACCAAATAATCAGTTTCCGATGGCTAACCTTTCTTTGCAAAACTCACGAGGCATTTTGGACTCACAAATTTTATGTGGAAAGAGAAGTATGTCTGTATGTGAGCTTAAATTCAAGTTTCTGGGGTCGCAGCTTGTCAATGTTCTGGGCGCCATCTTGAAAACAAAAAAAATCCGAAGGCCGTATTTCTCGGAAACCACGGCTCCCACAAAAAAATTGATTATGATAAATTAGTGTGAAATTCAATCTACAGCAAGTTGAAAAGAGACAAGCCGTGAGGTGCGACCCTTGAGGTCTACACGTACAACTTCCCAGTAACATTTACATAAATATTAAAAATATTGAACACAATAATAATTATGGAAATAATAATACTTTTAATAATAAAAATGAACCTCTCATAAAATTTATTGGAATGACTTAATATTAATCGTAACATCTACGCGAGCGTCAATTGATTACGTAAAGATTTTCGTGGATTGGTTTGATTTAATATTCACGTGGATCAATCGGAGGGGGGACAGGTTACAAAGCCTTTTCTACGTTATTTGTTATTTTCATATCGATGCTTGAAGGACAAAACAGCGCTAGCAAAAATGAATGCAGTTTTTGTTATTACGACCACTGAAGAGATTTTGTCGCGTGATGGTCATTTTGAATAGGTGCGGTCAAAGCTGCTAGCACTGCGGCATAATCACTGAATTTGTATTTTTTCACGATTTTACATCAATGAAACTCATAATTATTTCTTGTTTTCTGTTGATTTTGAGAAACATTGATTATGCAGTCAAAAAAAGGTTCAATTGAATGTAAAAAGTAAAATATATGTATTACAAATGATGACGGAAGTAACTGAAATTTTACGAATACTAAAGAACAAAACTCCTTAAAACTACATTTTTTTATTTGATAAAAGCTTTTCAAAGCATATGATCTCAAAAAGTGTTGACTACAAAACATTTTGCCTTTCAAAACGTTGATTATCGCAATTGCAAATTTGATTTGATTTTTATTGGTTTTTAAAATTTAAGCAGTTTTTTTATTAATTAATAATAATAATTAATGTGAAGACTATTAAAAATCTCCGCAAGTTATGCAAATAATAATAAACTTTGATTGACTTTACAACAATGTCTTTAGAATAAGAGATTTAAGGTATGAAAATTCGTATGAACCCTTTTTACATGGTGACTTTGAATGATTTTTTTTATTTTTATTCAATTTGTTTTGAAATCATGAGAAAATATTTTGCTAGTCTCTACAGAAATTGATAAAAGTTTATAAATTTTATAAACATTTATTATTACGATGTTAATTTTAATAATTTTTAATTAATTTTTTTATGAAAAAAAATAATTTTCAATATGTTTTTATTAAATTAAAAAAATGGCCTTAAAGATTTTTTTTAAATTTAAAAACATCTTACAAATGTTAATACGCGTTGATTGACTTCTTATTGATGCAAAGATTATATTTGGTTCTCGAGATATAATGATTGACATGAATGAACATGAAGGACATGATGACTTTTAATGATTTTTAATTTTTAATTTAATTTTTTTTGTAGTAATGAAAAAAAATTTGGTAGTTTTTTTACAAAAAGTGTTTGGACTATATAAATTTTATAAATATTGATTACTGCAACTTGAAAATAAATTTAAAAATTTGATGTTTTTGGAAAAAAATCCAATTTTTTGCACTTTTTTTCAAGAAATTTAAAAACCGCTCCATCCATTTTTTTAAAAATTCGATAGAATCACGAAAATGTTAATACGCGTCGATACGCTAGATATATCGCATGACAGGGGTGACCTTCAAGGGGTGAAAACAGCAAACCCCCCCGACCGAAGTGTCCCAAAAACTAATCAGCACTTAAAATTGCAAAGACGCTTCGATTGACTCCTTAAGGGGGGGGGTAAGGTTTGTTTCATCTAAAAAATAGCTTTATTTCATGAATTTTCTTGGAAAAAATTATTACTGTAGGTTTATTTTACATAGTATTATCTAAAAGTACAACATGTGAAGAATATTTAAAAAAAATTGTCCAAAAATAGAAAGAAATAACGAATTTATTGTAGATCTCCGCAGGCGCCAAAAAAAAAAAGTTTTTGTGCGGTGACCAGCCTACAGCAACACTGGATCATCTGAAACCCAAAAATCAAAATTCTTTCCCAGTTTATTACTTTATCTCTCCAGTGACAACGAGTTTTTTTTAATTATTCAATTTTTTAATTTTTGGCACCATTTTTAAGCCAAAATAACGATTTTTGACGAAAAAAATCGACCTATTTGTTATTGTAAAATTGATAGGAACTTAATTTTAAAAAAAATATCAACGTCATATATGTGTGTGTGTGTGTGTGTGTGTGTGTGTGTGTGTGTGTGTGTGTGTGTATAGAAGGAGAAAGAGAACAAATCAGAAATTGTTGCAAGTCTCTTTAACCAGGCGTCTGCTATGTATAAATTACCAATCGGCGTTCATAAGCTCTAACTTAATAACGACTGAGAGTTTTCCTCTATTACTTATAGACGTTTCAGAAAACATGTGATTCGAAAGTCTGTGAATAATGCCTTTGGATCCTGTTTGTTTCATTTTCCCCTTGCTGTTGAGGAAAAAACCCTTCAATCTAGGATGAAAAACTCTGAGCTTGCATCGTTGGTGTGCGTGTGTAAGAACGTACGTAAGTACTTTCCAGGTCATGTCTTTCTACTACGATGTCTTACTGAAGTCAAGTTTTATTGACTTCGTTAAAGGGTCAATCGATCAAATTTTAACAGCTGCTTTAATTTCATAGGAAAAACGATTGTGTTTTAAATTTTTTCTGAAACAATTTTCAGGTGTTTAATAATTAAAAATAACAAATTTGATCATAGCTGTCACAAAACTCAAATAAATAAATATATATATATATATAAACATATATATATATATACATATATATAAATATATATATATATATATATATATATATATATATTATAAGTTATACCGAATAAGAGCTTGATACGAATAATTTTACCTAATTTCACTTATAAACTTCCCATTACAAGAGAATTATTGTAATCGCCACAAAATCGAAATTAAATTTTTGAACATATCTTCACGATAACAGGTCTTTAAAGTATATTTAGAAGGTTTTAAGAAAGAAGTATGTGTGTGTTCGTTAGATTTCAATTACTTAGATCTAAATTACTTAGTAACTCATCTTTGGGTTTTTACAGACAATTAAACCGATTATTGACTGCATATTTAAGACCAAGACCAACTGAAAACAAGCCGCGAAGTGCGACCCTTGAGGTCCACACGGTCAACTTCCCAGTAATATCTAGATAAACATTAAAAATATTAAACAAAATAATAATTTTAAAAATATTACTACTTTAAATAATAATAATAATGAGAGGTATTCATAGCAGCAACAGGAATGAGTTAATATTAATCATATCATCTACGGAAGGTTTTTTTTGGACTTCTATCATTTAAGCAGTTTTTTAATTTACACTAAAACACTGTAAAAACTATTAAAAATCTGCTCAAATTATGCAAATATTATAAAACTTTGATTGAATTTACAACAAATTCCTTAGAATAATAGATATAATTTAATGTCATTCGAATGAACCCTCTATACATAATAACTTTGAATGATTTTTTATTTTTTATTTAGTTTTTTTTTATAATCATGGATTATGGTTTTGCTGGTTTCTCTTGAAAAACTGATAAGAATGTATAAATTTTATAAAAATTTATTACTGTGCCGTGCAAATCAAGTTGGAAAATTATTTTTTATGAAAAAACCTTAAAACCATAAAAGCCTAATTTTTTGCATTTCTTTTATTAAATTAAAAAGGGGCTGAAACAATTTTCATGTTAAGTTGAAAAAGTTGCCACAATGTCAATACACGTCTATTGACACCTTAATGATGCAAATATTATATCTGGTTCGTGAGATATAGTGAATGATAAAAATGACCTTGGAAATCATGATGACTTTTAATTATTTTTTATTTGTAATTTAATTTTTTACGTAATCATGAGAAAAAGTTTTGATGCTGTTTCTACAAACATTGTTTGGAGTATATAAATTTTATAAACACTGATTACTATATTTCGCAAATCAGGTTATAAATTTATTGTTTATGAAAAAAAATCTAATTTTTTGCACTTTATTCTCTTAAATTAGAAAAACGGCTCCAACAGTTTTAATAAAAATTTGACAGATTCACGCAAATGTTAATACGCGTCGATTGGCACCTTAACAATGCAAATCGTATGTTTTGTTCGTCAGATATAAAGCATGACAGAAATGGCCTTGAAGAACATGATGACTGTTAATGATTTTTTATTTTTTATTTGATTTTTTTTGTGATCATGAGTGAAAAACTTTGATGTCATTTTCAATAGAACTGTTTGGAATATATCAATTTTATAAACATTGGTTACTGCGACTTGGAAATAAGGTTAAAAATTTATTGTTTTTGAAAAAACCGTTTTTTTTTGCACTTTTTTTAAAAAAAATAAAAAATGGCTCCAAGAAATTTTTAAAAAACTTGATAGAATCACAAAATTATAAATACGCGTCGATTGACACCTTATTCAAGAAAATCGTACCTTAGGTTCGCGAGATATAACGCATGACAGAAATGACCTTCAAACGGGCAAAACAGCAAACCCCCCACCACCGAACGAAGTTTCCCAAAAACTAATCAGCTCTTAAGATTGCAAAGACGCTTCGATTGACACCTCAACGAAGTCGATACGACTTTGTTTACGTGAGTTATCGTCGTAGAAAAAAGTGTCCACGAACGTACATACGTACGTAAATACACACACACACACACATACATCTCCCTTTCTAAAAACACTTTATATATACTCTATAGACCTCAAAACGTAGAGAAATGTTGAAAATTTCAATTTCGATTTTCGAGGCGATTACAAGAACTTCCCATATACTGGGAAGTTAATAAAACAAGCCGCGAAGTGCGACACTTGAGGTCCACATGGTCAACTTCCCAGTAATATCTAGATAAACATTAAAAAATGTGAACATAATAATAATTTTGTAAATAATACTACTTTAAGTAATAATAATGAGAGGTATTCATAGCAGTAACAGAAATGAGTTAAAATTAATCATATCATCTACGGGAGGGTCCATTAGTTACGTAAGGTTTTTGGTCGATGGGGACAGATTGATTTGATTGAATTTTGCCGCGGATCAAGCTACGTTGTTTGTTATTTTCACATCGATGCTAGAAGGCTAAAAGAGCGCTAGCAAAAATGAATGCAGTTTTTGTTATTACTCTCATTGAAGAGATTTTGTCGCGTGATAACCATTTTGAATAGTTGCGTTCAAAATTGTCATGACTTCAGCATAATCACTGAATTTAGGTTTTTTCACGGTTTTACATCAATGAGATTAATAGTTACTTTTTGAAAATTTAAATTTAAATAAATAAATTTTGAATATGCAGTCAAAAATAGGTTCATTTGCATGTAAAAAGTAAAATGTTTTACAAATGATGATGGGGGAAGTAATTGAAATCTTACGATTGCTAAAGAATGAATCTATTAAAAACTACAATTGCTCAAATTATGCAAATATTTTAAAGCTATGATTGAATTTACAACAATTTATTTAGAATACAAGACATAAAGTAATATCATTCGTATGAGCCCTATTTACATGGTAACTTTTAACGATTTTTTATTTTTAATTTAGTTTTTTTTCATCATCATGCAAAAAAGGTTTTGCCGGTTTCTCTTCAAAAACTGATAAGAATGTATAAATTTTATAAACATTTATTACTGTGTTGTGCAAATCAGGTTAAAAAAATATTTTTTATGAAAAATCCTCTAATTTTTTGCAATTTCTTCTATTAAATTGAAAAAAACCGGCTAAACTGAATTTTTATAATGTTAAATAAATCACAAAGATAATATTACACATTGATCCACACGTTAAGAGTGAGATAGTTCGTGAGATATATTGAATGACAGAAATGACTTTGAAGATCATGATGACTGTTAATGATTTTTTATTTTTTATTTAATGTTTTTTGTAGTCATGACACGTAAATTTGATGATCTTTTTACAAGCACTGCTTGGAGTATATAAATTTTACAAAAGTTGATTACTAAGTTCCGTCAATCAGGTTAAAAATTTAT
Organism: Oxycera nigricornis; assembly: GCA_963942545.1. Taxonomy (NCBI): domain Eukaryota; kingdom Metazoa; phylum Arthropoda; class Insecta; order Diptera; family Stratiomyidae; genus Oxycera; species Oxycera nigricornis. The sequence continues at coordinate 66,680,424 of OZ012663.1, read as the reverse complement.
TGTTTATGAAAAAAGACCTAATTTATTGCACTTGTTTTTGGTAAATTAAAAAACGGCTTCAACGATTTTTTTGAAATTTGATAGATTCACAAAAATGTTAATACGCGTCGATTGACACGTAAACGATGCAAATCGTATGTTTGGTTTATGAGATATTACGCATGAAAAATATGAACTTGACCTTTTTTTATTTAATTTTTTTTTGTGTCCATGAGAAAAAAAATTGATGAGATTTTTAGGAAAACTTTTTTCAGTTTATAAATTATATGAAGATTGGTTACTTCGCCTTGAAAATAAGGTTGAAACTTTAATGTTTTTGAAAAAACCGTAATTTTTTGCACTTTTTTCTTTGAAAAATTAAAAAACCGCTCGAAGAATTTTTTTAAAAACTTGATAGAGTAGAATGACCTTCAAACGGGCAAAACAGCAAACCCGCCGACCCAAATGTTTCAAAAACTAATCAGCTCTTAAGATTGCAAAGACGCTTCGATTGACACCTTAACAAAGCCGATACGACTTTGTTTACGTGAGTTATGCTCGTAGAAAAAAGTGTCCACGAACGTGCGTACGTACATACGGACAAGTTTTGAAAATGGCGATAACGCGACAGAATCTCTTCAGACGGCGAAATGACAAAAACTGCTTCCAATTTCGCTAGCGCCCTTTTGTCTTGCAAGTGTTAATATGGAAATAACAAATAAAGTAGAATCGGCTTAGTAACTTTAGAGAAAAAATTCTGCTGAAGAACTTATTAATCGATACTGTCAAAAAGTAGATGATTTTCTCATGAATATTACTACAGAAGACGAGTTCTTGGGTCTCTTACTACAACCCAGAAATTAAACCAAGGAATATCAGTATCCAAACTCTCTTGCTCCGAGAAAATTTATAACGGTTTCTTCCGCACAAAAGGTTATGCTGATGGTTTCCAAATTGTAAACAAATTGTAAGCTCAATAACAAGTCAAAGATCGAAATACTATTTGATAAGAAATTACTATTTATGCAGAAAATAATGTATAATTCCTCAGTCTTAGTTTAACTGTTGCAGTTTAAACTTACTATGCCAATCGAAATAAAGTGTTCAGATCATATTAATTCTCGCCTATTCCTTCGTTAAAAAATTGTTTGTAGTATACGGAAAATGTACATATTTCGCAAGGTGCTATTCACATAGAATTCCTTAATAGGGCACATACATCAAATCCGAGTCCTATTGTCAAACACTCACTTTACTTAAACAGTGCATTCGTACAGTCAAGCCTGAGCGAACAAAATTTTTTTCACATCACGACAATCCTCGCCCTCACTAGAGCTAGAAAACGATGACTCGCGGAAATTATCCACTCTTCGTCACCCCTATACAGCCCTAACTTGGCCCCACCGGATTTCCACCTTTTCCTTAGTTGAAAGAATACCTGAAAGTTAAAAAAAATTCAAACGATGATGAAGTCAAAGCAGCCGTGCAATCATAAGTTAATAAACAAAAGTTGGATTATTTCACCGACGGTCTGCAAAAATAGATTTCTCGTTTGGAAAGATGTTACTTTAAATGTTGATTATGGGCAAAAATTATGTTTTTACTTGAAAATTATTTATAAAAATTTTAGACATCACCTATCAATCTGCTCTCATATAATAATAATAAGAGGATGATACGATTAGTATTGACGCGTTCCACTTACTGCAATTTTTCATAATCATTATAATTTTTTTAAATTTATTTGAAAGAATGCACGTCGGGCCAAACTTGGAATAGTATGATGTTTAGGAAATGAAGGACCTCGACCAAAATCTGTAGAAGTAAGAAGATAAACAATCATATTGCTAGTTTAAGTACAAAATGTAATTCGACTTTATTGAATAACAATGAAATTGTACAGACTAACATAGACAGTTCGTCAAACCAACCTCTAGGAACAATACCTACTGCTCTACTTGACAACCAAACCGATACTGAAGCCCCTCCAGATAATCGGAATAAGGCAATACTCAACAATGACATATCCAAGACCACTGTTCCTGTACATTACCCGAACTCCTCTTCAAACCTACCCTTAATGCAAGCAAATCTTACTCCTTACAGTAATTTTTCCTTGGTAAAGATCTGGTGCCAGTAACGGAGGGGTCAATATTCCTTCCAATTACTTCCTAGATCCACTCATTCTCCCCGTAGTCAAAGCAACAAATAACACCTGCGATGATACTAAAGAAGATAGACCCTATCAAGACTTGGAGATCACAGGATTTACGAAAATGTCCATTTGTTCCTAAAATATATACATAAGGCTTCAGACTTTGCTTGTTTTAAGAGTCAAACTGAAACGAGTCTCAAAGTTCTTATTCATCCAGAGGCCTTTCCAATTGACTTCGATGCGTTGTCTACTGTTAATCAAATATCATGAGCAAATAGGAGTTTCTGCAAGTTAACTCAAACAAAAATTAAATACTTGCAGTTTCTATGTTAGGTCTAAACACATTTCTGCAGTTGAAAAGTCGAGAAACGAGCACAAAAAATACTTTTCCTAGCAATTTATCCTTGCAAGTCAGCCTCAAGCTTTTCCACCATTGTGGTGGAATGAGAGGCAAATTATAGAAGCTGCTTTTTGACGCAAAATGATGCCAGTTCAAAATCCTAGTGTTCACTAGAATTGATTGAGTGGCTTTTATAAGAAAAAGGAAATTCTCGACGAAAATTGGGCAATATATACAGACAACCGTAATAATCGCATTACTACGCAAAGTTGAGGGGGATGTGTTTTAATTGCAGTTAATACCAGCATGTCGAGTAAAATTGTCCTCATCACTCGTCATAAGAGTTTCCAGCATATACTTATCAGGGTTTTTTTTTGAGAAAAGCTACCTATACATCGACATTTCCTACATTCCTCTCAGAACTGATGAAGCTGCTTACTACGACCTATTCATGATAATCTATTCTTTCTCTGCCTCCCTAAATGATGGTGATAAAATAATATTGTTAGGTGGTTTCAACCACCCTGATCTATCGTTTATGACGGACGAATATGATAGCAGTCTTCCACCTATAAATTTCCTTGCTTCTTGTCATATGGATCTGATAAGTGCTTTTTCGGCAATGACTTACTGCATATCGTTCCCAGTCTCAACTAAAACGGTAATTGGTTGCATTTATTATTCACCAACCTTATGACGATGTAATGGTCAGTCCTACTAATGCTGCGGAGCATCTTTTCATTAACAACCTTTACCAAACGGCATTCACAGTTGAACTGTTCACTACTAAGCTCAAACTCCCATATCATACAATTGTGATATTGTATACAATGTTTTTTTTAAAGCAGACTACGAAATCCTTAAACTTTATCTTGACAGTGTTGGCTAGTTAGGCACGAGGATGTATCCTCATTTTACCAAATAATCCTGGACGCCGTTGAAAGGCACGTAACTAAAATTAAGAAACAAAAAAGGTATTTGAATCCTGGCTAGACAGAAATCTGCGCACACTAAGGAATGAGAGAAATAAAGTCTATACAGTACTAATGTTTAACATCAATGCTAGCAGAAATTTGAAAAATAGATATTTTTATATGTCAGAAGATTACAAAATCAAATACTGCGAGGCTTATGAATGCTACGTAAATTTAAATAGCGAAAACATAAGCAGAGACCCCTAAGAAGTTCTATGACTTTGTTAATCTCAAGAGAAAATCAACGGGGTATCCAGCGGTTATCCAGTTTCTTCTTCTTCTAAAGTAATTTGTGATCTTTTTCCAGACTATGTTCAAGAAAATTTTTCACCACCAAATATTGCAGTAGATACGAAGTCCTCTATAGTTAATCCAATGAGACTGATTTTGGACATGTATCTCTCAAGGGAAGATATTGCTCATGCTATTTACAACTTTAACGTTAATAAGAGTCCTGGTCCAAATTTACTATGCCCAATTTTTTGTGCTCCAGTGTGTGGACCAGCTTGAAGTATCTTTTCCTTTAATAAATCATTGACAAAAGGGAGTTTCCCAACTGAATGAAAATCCTCCCATATAATTTCTGTCTTTAAAATTGGTAACATGTACTTTGTCCGGAACTATAGAGGTATTGCCATACTATCTATAATCCCTAAATTATTCGAACAAATCATTTGTCGAGAACTCGCAGCTTTTATTAAGTCTCCTCTAAATGAACAACGACATGGGCCGATCATTTACAACCAATCTCATGGTTTTAGATTCTGATGTCCTATGAACTTGTGTAACCAAATTGACGCAATCTATACAGATTTTAGTAAAGCATTTGACAGGGTCGATCACTCTATTTTGGTTTCCAAATTGCAGAAAATAGGTATCAATGACTCTATGCTCATTTGGCTCAGTTCCTACCTACGATACCGAAGCCAATTAGTAAAATTTTAGGGATCTTTGCCCAAGCCACTTCTCGTAAATTTTGATGTGCCTCAAGGTTGTCACTTCGGTCCTTTGCTTTTTAATATTTTTATACAAGATTTATCTGAAAAACTCTCGGACGTATCACATCTTCTTGATGCTGGTGATCTGAAGATATATCACACAGTTAAGTCTCAATCTGATACTATTTTCCCTCAATCAAAATAAATTTCCCTCCAACAATGGTGTAATGTAAAGAAACTTTACTTAAACGTTGAGAAAGATCATGTAATGACTTGAACCTTGACCGATGTATACATTCTCATCAATACTCTTTTGTATAGGAAAGAAAACATTGTTGAACTTGGAGTTATTCTACACAAAAAACTGTGTTTCAATTGGCACTACGATATTATTGTCTCCAAAGCTCAAAAAAAGCTTGACTTTATTAAAGACGTACAAAAGGTTTGAAAATTGTGGTTAACTAAATCTTTATCTACCTCACTGGTTCGCCCATTACTAAAATATGCCAGTAATGTCAGGAATCCAATTTTTGAAGTTCATGAAGCTAGAATAAAATCAATCCAAAAACAATTCTTGTTGTTTGCTTTAAGATACCTCTATAGCCCTGATGAATTTCAATCTTGCCTCCTTATGAAGTTACATTGAAGCTTCTGGATTTGTCAACTCTTAAAGCCAGACGAACAGTGTTGTCCTATTGTTTTGCCTTTTGAAGATTGAGACGGCACTATAACCTGGCTGCTGGGTGACGAGAACCACTTCCGTGAGGCTGTCCTTGTAGGGCAGGTTTAAGGTTTTCATGCGTTTCCTGTACAGTTCTGGGCATTCGCACAGAAAATGATGGATTGTTTCTTTCTCTTATTCCGATTTGCAGATTCGACAGAAATCGTTAAAAAGAATGCCCAATCTTTCTGCATGTCTGCCAATCAGACAATGCCCCGTCAGTACGGATTTGCTTAAACTTAATGTTTCACGGTTCATATTGAGGAGCTGTTTGATGTATTTGGTGCTTATTGCGAGCCAAGTTGGCCTGGGTATCCTACAGGTTTCTTCCAGAAAAACTTAAATACCAGCTTGATGTAGGACAAAGAATGGCCGACTTGGGGTATATGTGTATACTGCTGGAACTCAGTGCTTGCTCTTGCTAGAGTATCAGCTTCACAATTTCTAGATATGCCCTGCTACCCAGCAAAACGTCACTTCACAGTGGAATGACATCAAGTTCAGTTGTGTGCGACACTCCATCACACTTTTGGATAAGATATACACGTTGGATAATGATAGGATAGCATCTTAACGTTCAGAGAAAATGTTTAAACTTTTTATGGAAATTTTCTTGTTTCTCAGCTAGTCAACTGCTTTATACATTGCGATGATCTCTGCTTAAAATCACTGCAGTGTTTTAAAAGTCGTAAAGATAGGTTTAGGCTTAGTGTTTCTGAGAAAACACCACAGCCAACTTTTCTATACATTTTAGAACCATCAGCATGGATGTCGGCCGATTCCTGCATCTCACTTCTTTCTAATGCCCAGTCCTCCCTGCTTCTGATGACTGAAATGAAAGCATGATGTAAGCAGGGAATCGGTATATTCTCTCCGGCGTTCTTTCATCCCTCCAAAGTATGGTGAAGTGACTTTTATTTCCCTAGTGCCAGAGATGCAGTGCTTTCAATCGAGTCGTAGAGCATTTGGCCTCCTGTCTTGTAAAGAGCTCCGTCGGGAGCCAATTCAATAGCATAAACAATGCTTTTGTCGAGGTGATTGCAATAGCTGCTATCATTCTGATCCGGTAAAGCAGGTTTGCGTTCGATGTTTTCCCAATAGCTGGCCACCAAACAACTGCGCCGTACAGAAAGAATGGTTCCACTTTTGCCACATAGATCCATGATACGATTTTGGGTTTCAATCCCCACCTGTTCTCAATGACTGTTTTGCAACAGTAGATTCCGCATGCGCCTTTCCACCATTGGCAAAACTTGCATTCCACGCGAGTTTGGTGTCAAGAATTAGACATAAATATTTGACCTAGTAAGATGGTTTGAGACTTATCTCATTGAGTTTAGGTGTAACAAATCGTGTAATTTTGTACCTTCTTGTGATGAGCACAAATTCCGTTTGCTGTGGATAAATCTTTAGATCGAACTATTTGCACCACTTGGTAGGAATACTCAGGGTCAAGTTTAGTCTTTCAGATAGGGTGGAATAAGGGACAAGAATAAGTGAATTTGCCCGATATTGCTATTGCAACATCATTAGCATAGGCTACGCCGTTGCAGCCAGTCGCTTATTTTTTTATAGTAGCTTGTCCATCACTTACTGAGTTCCATAGAAGGAGAGATAACAGCCCATCTTGAGAGGTGCGTTTGCAAGTCTCCTTCTTAAGGTGCTATTTCTTAGTGTGGAGTTGATTTTCCTGCTGAAGTTGTCGTCAATATTGCTTCCTCAAATGCTTTGCATTATGGCTCACATTGCTGAAAGCCCCTTCAATGTCTAGAAAAACCGGTTTCGTATATTCTTTGACGCCTAGCGATTTTTCGATGAAGCTGATAAGCGAGTGAAGAGGTTTTTCAACCGATCTCCCTATTGTTTATGCGTGCTGCGCATTGGATACTGGTTTAGAGCAACTCTCAGATGAATCTCTATCAGTGCTTCCAGAGTTTTCAGCAAAAAAGGGATGAGGCTGATAAGTATATAATCCTTCGGTGAGAAGTGAAATGTCTTGCCCGCTGTGTAAATCATCCGTAGACATGCTTTAAAAATGACGATTAGCCATGACAGTTGTGGTATTGGAGAAGTTTTGGGGACAGCTTCTTTTGTGGGTATCTTTTTGCTATAAAATACAATTAAGTTGAGGGATCTGTGGATATCCCTAGTGTACAAACCTAACCAAGCGGTCGAATCACAGATAATGTGGCGTGGAGAACAAGTCTCTCGGCCGATATTTACTAAGTGCGGAATATTAAACACAACGGTTTTCTGTATCGCGCGAGAGGATTGTTGAGATGCCTCGATCTCGCTACTATGGCGCAGCGTCGCGTGATTATTACTTCGCGTGTCTATGTCAGGAAAGCAAATCCTCCTCGATCTATATTTCCATTCTCCTTTTATACAATTTTACAAACTACCAATATGCTTACATACTAAGTTAATTTATTACCTAATGACTAAGTGCCCAATTTTTATTCTTATTACAAACAGTTCGATGATCTATTTGCCCATGCAGCAACATAGCTCATCGAATTTCATCATGTACAATGCACATCCATAAATAGAACGGTGTACCCACTTGACCTATGACGTGATGCATTTTCACACATTAGCCTGGTTAAGTATTTAGTCGATTCTAATCATAAATCGCTCACACTAATCGATGACATGGGGAAACCTATGCCTTGGCATAGGTTGTGTACATGATCGATGAGTGTAGCGGCAGAACACACAACACGTGCCGATCGATTTATGCATGAGCACTTGTTTACAATTGAATGGTCTATGACCTACTTTCTTATGTGAGCTAAATAATCTTACACTAGGAGACAATGAATGTGTCACACTATACTACATACTTCATACAAGATTATGATACACTATACCTTTACCCTTTTTTGACGAGTCTTATGCTCATTAAGACGAATCATTCGATCTATTCTGTAGTGCAATATGGCTTAATTCTATATTTGTGTATTGATTTATGTGTCCCTCTTTGTCTTATAGAACATTACTTTCATCTATTTTGATAACTTTATAAGGACCTATGTTTAAGGACCTTTGTTTGGTGGCTGGTGCTTTTTTCGTTTTTCTATTCTGATAAATACAAGGTCTTCTAATTTTATTTTCGCCGGATTTATGTCTGTCTCTTTAGTGCCTCTGTTTGTTTTTACTTTTTCTATGATAGCTCGCGCATTCGCTATTGATGTTCTCAATCTTACCCTTAGCTCATTTGCGTAATTGTCTAGATCGTAGACCCTATCGTTTTTTTTCGATTAAATCATTTGGTAGGTGGGGGAGTTTGCCGAATATTAGCTCGTAGGGGGTATAATTGGTGTCTACATGCGTTGTTGTGTTATATCCAAATGCAAAATATGAAACCCAATTGTCCCATTGATAATCATCGGCAAATGCATACATGTATTCATTAAGTACTCGATGATTTCGCTATACCACACCAAGAGATTGATGATGATACAGCGTTGAGAATATTTGATTTATGTGTAATAGTTCACATATCTCCTTCTTAAGTTTATTGTTAAATTTCGTGCCGAAATCCGATTTTAAATTTTTAAAGTGACCTTATTTTAAAATGAATTGATTGATTATACCTTCAGCGATTGTACGTGCTTCCTTATTTTCTAATGGGATTGCTACTCCAAATTTTTAAGTTCACAATTTAACGTCAATATATACCTATAGGAGTTAGATATTCGTAGTGGTCCTACTGTATCTATTTCTATTGTTTCGAAACTGGTTGTGGGTGTTCCGGTTTTTACCATTTTCTCCTTAGTGTGTCTTGTCTGCTTATTTATTTTACAAGCCGTGCAGTTTATTACGTGTGCTTTGACCATGCTGCTCATGTCTTTCTAACAGTAACGTTGTTTTAGTTTTAACAAAGTTTTGTGGATCCCTAAATGTCCTCCGTGTGGTGAATTATGACATTCCTCAATAATTTTCTTTTGCTCGATTTTATCTGTTATTCTTGTGGGTAGCTTATATATCATTATCTTCAATTTCCTACGCGTACTTTTTGTCCGAAGCAACTTATTAAATTCTTTCTTGATAATTTCTTTGTTTATATATTCGAATATCACGTTATCCTTTGACAGTGAGCAAATTCTAATAGTTTCTCCATGATGGAAACGTATTTTGCATTTGGATTATCGCTATTGTGCTTTTTAAAGTTTCTGGTACCATTTTTTTATTTTTATCTGCTAGCTTTCTTTTGGCTGAAACGGATTTCTCGCCAGATATATCGCTGCAATATATAGTTATCTCTTCTTTCGTACGTACGATGCTTATATTTTCATTATTATTCAATATTATAAATTTCAATTTAGTTATACCGGTAATGTCTGACAGACTCGTGCAGTCTCAACAATAGAGTTGCTCAGATTCTATGTTAGATTGGGTGCAGTTGCTGCTGCCTTGCTTCGTAATATTATCTTCATTTTTATTTTTATTTTCCATACCCCTTGTTATTGCTAGTAGCTTTCGTTTTGCTTTATTATTATTATTTTTTGGAGGAATCATTGCTTATAAGGTATCAGAGTCTAACTCGATTCTTGATAGGGCATCTGCATTTGTGTTAATGGAGCCTTTCTTGTAAGTGATTGTAAAGTCACAATCTGACAGATCGGCACGTATTCTCGTCAATTTAGATGATGGATTCCTATGGGTGAAGAGAGCAACTAGAGGTCTGTGGTCTGTTACTACCACGAATTTTCTTCCATATAAGTATGGTCTGAAGAAGTTAATGCCCCAGTGTATCGCTAGTAGCTCTTTTTCAATAATTGGTTTATTGATATCGTGCTTTGCTAAACTTTTGCTGGCATGTGAAATTGGTAAATCTGAACCTTTTTTACCTTGTGACAATACTGCTCCTAACGCGTAGTAAGACGCTTCTGTGGTTAGTTTGAATGGTTCATCAAAATTAGGGTACTTTAACACTGGTGGGTTTATTAGTTTGGTTTTCAAGGTATCGTATAATTTTTGACATTCATCTTCTTTTTTAGTAAAGAGTTGAGGTTTTTTGCTATCTGAGCCAAAATTTGGAATAAAATGCCTGTAGTAGTTGGAGAAAGCTATGAATCTGCGTACTTTGTCTGAATTTTTGGGTATCGGGTAGTTCTTAATTGTTTGATATTTTGAAGGATCCGTTTTTATTCCTTGTCCCGTTATCAGATGTCCCAAACATACTACTTCCGTTTTTAGTAACTGGCATTTACTTGGATTTAATTTTAGATTGTAATTGCGTAACTATTTATTACCTTACACAAGTTATCATTGTGATGTTTGATACTACACCCGAAGACTATTATGTCGTCGACATATAAAAATGCTTCGTGACTCAAACCACGGAGTGCTTTTGTCAACATACGCTGGAAACTATTAGATGATATTTTCAGTCCGAAAGGTAGTCTTTTAAATTGATAATGCCCATCTTTGGTAGAAAACGGCGTGATTGGTCTGGATTCCTTTTCAAGTTCGATATGATGAAAAGAATTGGTCATATCTAACGTGGAAAAGTACTTTGATCTACCTAATCTCTCTTGAAATTCCTCTATTCTAGTTAAATGAAATTTATCATTAACGATCTTATCATTAATTTTTCGGAAATCTACTACTAAACGCCATTTTGCTATATCGTCGTTGCTCTTTTTTGGTACCACGAGTAATGGTGAATTAAAAAGACTCTTTGATGGCTCTATAATGTCGTTTAATTCCAATTTTTCCAGTTATGGGATTTTGCCTTCTTGGGCATGTGGCAATTTATAGTTTTTTATATAAATTTGGCTATTATCTATTGTTTTTAGTTTCTGTTTGTTAAAATTGTTCGTTGTCAATTTTCCTCCTTCTAAATGAAATATGTCCTGATATTCCTTTATTATTGCATTGTCATTCGCTGCTTGTTTGTCAGGGTTGTCATTATTTATTACCGCAAGGAGTTTCTCTAGACGCCTCTGACTATAATTTTGTTTTCCTGCGGTGTATGTGTAGTATTTTCTTAGCTTCTTGACTTCTGCGTTAAAGTTTTTCAATACAACATGTTCTTCGGTGGTATTCAAGATTTTAATGTGGCGTACTCTTTTTGCGTGTAGGATAGTGTTCCCTATGAAAACTCTTTTCTCGATTTCTTTGTTTAGCACGATGTTGTCTTCTTCAATGTCCAAATCTATTGCTTTTATTGATTCTGTCCTGGCTGGTATTTTTACCTGAGCCATATTAATTTTGCTAGTGCTCATTGGTAGTATTATTTCATTTTTATTGACGTTGAATGCGATAGTGTTCGTTTCGTAATTGAACTTGCACATAATATGTTAAGAAACGAGAAGCAATAATGTATTTGTAAATCGTTTAATTATATTAGTATGGCAGACAAGCACGATTGATGTATGTGTGCGAGCTGTATTTCATTTTTATCTCTATCAGTTCTTCTTTACCGCTCGTACCGAGCAGTCAATAAAGTTTCTAGCTTTGAGTCACGCGTTTTATTTTAAGTCATTCCACTGCGATTATCAGGTTATGGGCTGACGTTTTTTTTGGCTTGAAATGTTAAAATTCGTGTAAATTCACTTATCCGAATTATGAATTGAGTAATTGTGAAGAGATTTTGTTGAGAATTTTTCATTCTAAAGGACAGTGAGTGAAATTTTCTTATTGGTTGCAAACGTGCACCATTGACAAACGTGAAAAAATGGCAAACGGACATTATCTCCCGCAATTGAACGCGTTGGACCGGCTTAGAGGTCGCGAAAATTTCGACACATGGAAGATTTCTGCGCAAGCGGCGCTCGAATTATCAGACTCGTGGCAATATGTGACCGGTAAACCGACTGAGACGGATGCAATGACGGCGTTAGACGGAGAACCCAAAGCGAAGGCAAAGTTGACCTTGATGATCGACCCGACCAATTACAGTCATATTCAAGCGGCGAAAACGGCAGAAGAGATTTGGCAAAACATCTGCAAAGCTTTTGATGATGGTGGACTCATGCGACGAGTTGGCCTTCTGCGCACGATCATCAATACGCGACTCGACAATTGTTCATCGATGGAGCAATTTGTCAACACAGTAATTACGACGGCGCATAAATTATTAAGTGCGAGTCTCAAAGTAGACGACGAATGGCTGGCGACATTCCTACTGGCTGGTTTGAACGACGAATACAAACCAATGATTATGGCGATCGAGAATAGCGGTACGAAAATCTCATCTGATTTTGTGAAAACGAAGCTGCTTCAATATGTGACAGCAGATTCAGCGTCGAATAATACAAACGCGCTGTATACGCGCAAGAACAATGTGAAAAACACAAAATTCAGAAAGTCAAGCAAACAAACGCAAAATGCTACGGGTAAATCAATGAAAAATGTGAAGTGTTTTGAGTGCAATCTTTTCGGTCATATTGCAAAAAACTGTCCGAAACGTAAACAAACAAACGCGAACGCGACAGCTAGTTTGATTTGCTGTTCGGCACGTCATACAAATCGAGACGACTTTTATATCGATTCTGGTGCGAGCGCGCACATGACGAACAATAGAGAGTTGTTCATGAGTGAACACAGACAAACAATAACGAAAACGGTGACGGTTGGTGATAACTCAGAACTCCCAGTTGAGAGTGTTGGCGTGATCAATTTGAAACTCAACCGCGGTGGAATGGACAAGATGTTCGCGACAGTGAACGATGTGTTATATGTACCAGGTTTGTGCACGAATCTTTTATCGGTTCATCAATTAACGAAAAAAGGCTGTTCTGTTATCTTCGATTTAAACGGCTGTTATATTATTGGAAAGGATGGCAATCTAATCGGACATGCAGAAGAAACGAATGGCGTGTATAAGTTAATGCAGTGCAAGAGTGATACCGCATTTTTATCAGCGACGAATGAACAGCTGTTGTGGCATCGTCGTTACGGACACGTTGGTCATCAGAAACTCTCCAGTGTCAGTGGAGGCAACATGGTCAACGGAATACGATTGTCGAAGGTATCCAATTCGCATTGTGACATTTGTGTTCAGGGTAAACAAATGCGACGACCATTCGGTAAAAGCACAAATGCAACGACCGAATTGCTTGAGCTGGTCCATTCTGACGTCTGCGGGCCAATGCAAGAAAGTTCGAACGGCGGAGCACTTTATTTCGTTACGTTCATCGATGACTTAAGTGGTAAAGTTTGAGTTTTCACGATGAAACGTAAATCAGAAGTCTTCGAAAAATTCAAGTTGTACAAGCCAGTTGCAAAACGTTCAACTGGCAAACGGCTAAAGGCATTTCGATCGGACAGCGGGCGCGAATACAACAATGGTGACTTCAAACGTTTTTTCGAAACAAATGGCATCATTCACCAGTTTTCCGTTCCCTACACGCCACAACAAAATGGCAAGGCAGAGCGAATGAACAGAACGCTGGTGGAGAAGGCGCGCTGTATGTTATTCGACGCGCAATTATCAATGCGCTTCTGGGCGGAGGCCATCAATACGGCAGCATACTTGGTCAATCGACTTCCGATCGGTCAGTCAAGCAAGACACCGTAGGAAATTTGGACGGGTAAACGTCCGAATGTCGCGCATCTTCGAGTCTTTGGTAGCAATGCTATTGCACATGTTCCGCAACAAAAACGAAAGAAGCTAGATCCGAAATCGAAATCATATATTTTTGTGGGCTACGAATTAAATTGCAAAGGCTATCGACTGTATAATCCTGAAACAAATGACGTGATTGTTAGTCGAGATGTGGTTTTCGTTGAAGATACGAAACCAACGAAGGTAAATATTGAGATCAACGATATTCAATTTTATCTTTTCTCAGAAGAAGATCCAATTGAAGTGGAGGAATCGGTGGCGAACGGTGATATCAATGGTGATGGTAGACGAGTGATACATGAAGCTGATGGAGCAGTGTCATCAGGCGCACTAGCATCGTCAAGGTGCGGCATAACGAACGACGCAGCGACAAGCGAATTAAAAGAAGTTATCACCTTGGACGACAGCAACGACGGTGATTCATTTGAGGAACAGGATTCGAACCAATCCATGTGGATTCCGCCGCGTAACGTGCAAATCAATAGCACTACTCACCGTCCACAAACGCGTTCACAATCACACGATCCGACATTGTTCGTCGCAATGTCCAGCATGAGCGACCCGATTACTGTCGAGCAAGCAATCTCCCGCAACAACGCAGCTGAATGGAGAGTGGCTATGGACGATGAATATCGTTCATTAATGGCAAATCAAACCTGGACGTTGGTCGATTTGCCAACGAATCGAAAGGCGATAAACAATCGCTGGGTCTTCAAGACCAAATACAACGGCAACGGCGACATTGAGAGGTTCAAGGCTAGACTCGTGATCAAAGGTTGCAATCAACGCAAAGGCATTGACTACGAAAAAACCTTTTCTCCTGTCGTTAGATATGGATCGATTCGATACCTAATTGCAATCGCGGCCAAACACAGCTTGATCATTGAGCAAATGGATGCTGTCACTGCTTTTTTGCATGGTGACCTAGAAGATGAAATTTTCATGAAACAGCCGGAATTATACGACGATGGCACAGGTCGTGTATGTCATTTAAACAAATCTCTCTATGGCCTGAAGCAAGCAAGTCGACTATGGAACCAGAAACTAGATGCGGCCTTGAAGGCTTTTGGGATGGTTCGTGCGCGATCTGACGCTTGTATTTACTTCACTCTACGAGATGGGAAAATTCTCATCGTAGCAATTTACGTCGATGATATGATTTTACTCTCCAATGATACGCCGTTGAAAAACAAACTGAAGGAACATATGAAACGAAATTTCGCGATGAAAGATCTCGGCAGCGCGAAGTTTGTTCTTGGAATGAATATCACGACAACGGAGCAAGATATCTCAATCGATCAGAGTCACTATATCCGAGAAATACTGGATCGATTCGGGATGACGGACTGCAGTCCAATCCCGACGCCTACCGACGTGAATCAGAAGTTGACACATGAAATGAGCCCGACGACGAATGAGGAACATGCTGAGATGGCAAAAGTGCCATACCAGGAAGCGGTTGGTTCATTGCTGTTTTTGGCGCAAGTGTCCAGGCCGGACATTCAGTACGCGACTAACAGCGTCAGTCAATTCAACAACAATCCTGGCAGGGCACATTGGACGGCAGTCAAGCGTATTCTGCGATATTTGAAATTCACGATTGATAAAAGGCTATCATTCAGTCGACGGATGTATGGCAAATCAACCAATTTGCACGGATATTGCGATGCGGACTATGTTAGCGATACTTGGGATCGACGTTCGTTCACTGGCTATTTGTTTTTACTCCAAGGCGGCGCAATTTCCTGGAATTCAAAGAAGCAAACCACAGTCGCATTATCTACAACGGAGGCAGAATACATGGCAATGTCACAGGAAGGGCAATGGCTAAGGAGCCTTCACAACGAGTTGTTCGGTGAGAAAATCACGTGCACGAATCACTGCGCCAACAAAAGAGCGATTCACCTTGCCAATACCACTGCCTATCATACACGCACAAAACATATCGACATTTGTCATCATTTTCTGCGTGAACAAGTTGCATCGAAGAGCATCCGATTTGAATACATCAACACAGCCGAGATGCTTGCCGATTTTCTGACCAAGTCGGTTACTGCAATTTTTCAAACTGCTGGAAGCAATGGAGCCAATTTAATTTAGTCTGATAAACGATTTAGTGGAGGTGTTAAGAAACGAGAAGCAATAATGTATTTGTAAGTCGTTAAATTATATTAGTATAGCAGACAAGCACCATTGATGTATGTGTGCGGGCTGAATTTCATTTTTATCTCTATCAGTTCTACTTTACCACTCGTACCGAGCAGTCAATAAAGTTTCTAGCTTTGAGTCACACGTTTTATTTCAAGTCATTCCACTGCGAATATCATAATATACCTATTATCCCGCTCGTATTTATTGGAAATGCCTCGTTTACAATGTGAAAAGAATCAGATATTTTGTTATTCTCTATGCGTAGGTCAAGGTGACTTCATTAGTGATTCCTGTTAGTTTGATTTTGTTATTGTCATTTTATTGATAGGTTATATTATTAAAAATGTCCTCTTTACAAATTGACACATTTGCTCCTGTGTCTCTTAAAAAATCTAAATATCTATTATTATTGTAGCAATATGATTTTATAAAATTTGTGCAGCTACGTGTTATTCTAAAGATAGTGTGTTCTTTATTTACAGAGTTTGATAGCTTTATTACGGGAGGACTTCTTACTCCTCTCCGGAACCTTGGAAGTTTTCCTGATTCGTCATTATGTTTATATTGCGTTGTCTATTATAATTGCTATTATTGTTATTATTTGTGAAATGATCTGCGCTTGTTTGTGTATCTATTATTTGTATGCATATTGTTCCTTGATTGACTGTTTCTGCTATTATTTCTGTTTGTGTATTGTTCGTTTCTATCATGAAATGTGTTATTGTTGTAACCTCGATTATTGCTATAGCGGAGGCTCCTATTGTTGTTGTTATTGTGACGATTATTTTGATTTGGAGTATAGTTAACATATCTGTTGTTATTGTTATTGTTGTAATGTTGTAAAATATTTAACACTTTGAGCAAACACTACTCCCCTACCATCTCCAAGTTCAATTTTAAATCCAGCATTTCTAAAGCCCTTCCATTATCCATCCCTAAATTGTGACGTGCATACAACAGTATAAATTAATTTTTAATGTAGCACGTATTTTAGGGTTAAGTATATTGTTGTAATGTATATGTTATATATTTATATTTTTACATGTTGACTGTGATTGCCTTACTTTGGCGAAATAAATAAATAAATAATTATAATTGTTACGCGGATTTTTTCTCTGATAGTGCATAAGATTACCAGGGCTTTGTTGTTCATTATTTTCTAATTCCAAGGATAACGTAATAGCATCATTCAGACTCTTTGGTCTAGATGAAAAAACCGTTTAAACCGTTTTTTAAATTGTCAGCGCGTAGGTGTCGTTAATGCCTGCTATGATTATTTTGTTTGTGTCAGAGGCTTGGTCTCCTAGGCCGAGAATTTGGAGTTATTTTAGTTCTCCTATTAGTGATAGAATTTTATCTTTATATGCTCTTACCCTAGACCCACTTTGGACAGTGTTGGTTGACATTGTATGTATTTGTAGGATATTTTTATTGATTTTGTATCTTTCAGATAATTCTTTTTGTAAAGCTTCGAAACATGTGATTGAGGTGCTATGAAGGGATGTTCTAAACGTGCTGCCAAGTTTTACATTGACTACAAATGTTATTAAGGACTCTCTCGCGGATGCTGTTAAATTCGCCGATAAAATTTCAATTATTCTCAAAAATGATTCTAATTCTTTAAATTTTCCGTCGAAAATTGGGATTATTTTAATTGCTGTTTCTATATTAAATTCTGCCATGGTTACCTTTTTATCTATTACGTCAGAGTTTTCTGAGTTTTCTACAGATTCAATGTCTATATCGTTCTTAATGTTTATATCAGAGGAACCTTGTACCTCTAATTGTGATAATAATTCTTTTTCTAAGTGATTAGACTCAACTATGAATTTTTCTTTAAATCCATTGCCTCTGCATCGGTTTCTTTGGCTTTTTTAGGAGTTCTAGCAGGTTTTTTTTATTTTTTAAGATTCCCAGTTTCTCTATCAACGTTTCTTTCTTTAACTGTTTATTTGAACTTTTCCTTAGATTTTCGACTGTTTTTTTCGTTTTCACTGACTATTTTTCGGATCTCGTCAATAAATTGGCAGTCAGTTGATTTAATTAATTTATTATTATTAGCATATTATTTGATCTTTTTGTGACATAATTTCTATTATAAAAAATACAATTATAATTAAAAATATTGCGGCTGTTGAAATTGAGTTGGTGTTTGTTTTATTTTGACTCCCAGAGCATTTGTTGAAGTTCCTTCTTCTGCTCTTCTACCGATATTTTAATTATCCGTTTCGATTCTGCACGTTCCCGCTTTAATTTTGTTTTGCGGCCTCCTCTTGGTCGACACTTTTATGCCATCGGTGGTAAGTCGTCGCTCTGTTTTAAATGATATCTAAATTCCCTGAACCGTCTTGGGTTGGGGCCTCTCAAGTCCAGTGTACCGAACGGTGTTAACACATTTTTCGGTGGCCTATCTGTGTTGGCTGCGCAGCTTGACTCGTATTGTTCGATGAGTTTCACGCATTTGTCGAATAACGCGTTTATCCCTTTTTTCCGGGTTTTTATTTCGCCTTCCTCTTCGCTTTCATCTGAAAAATAGACCTCTGGGATTTGCAGGCCTTCTACGTTGATCGTCTTTCGTTCCTTCTGGCAGGATTGCCATATGATGTTCGAAAAGTTTTGGGGACTGCTTCATTTGTGGGTATCCTTTTGCTATAAAATACAATAGTTTAAGTTGAGGGAACTGTGGATATCCCTAATGTGCAAACGTAACCAAGCGGTCGAATCGCAGATAATGTGGCGTGGAGAACATGTCTCTCGGCCGATATTTACTAAGTGTGGAATATTAAACACAACGGTTTTCTGTATCGCGCGAGAGGATTGCAGAGATGCCTCGATCTCGCTACTATGGCGCAGCGTCGCGTGATTATTACTTCGCGTGTCTATGTCAGGAAAGCAAATCCTCCTCGATCTATATTTCCATTCTCCTTTTTTACAATTTTACAAACTACCAATATGCTTACATACTAAGTTAATTTATTACCTAATGACTAAGTGCCCAATTTTTATTCTTATTACAAACAGTTCGATGGTCTATTTGCCCATGCAGCAACATAGGTCATCGAGTTTCATCATGTACAATGCACATCCGTAAATAGAACGGTGTACCCACTTGACATATGACGTGATGCATTTTCACACATTAGCCTGGTCAAGTATTTAGTCGATTCTAATCATAAATCACTCACACTAATCGATGACATGGGGAAACCTATGCCTTGGCATAGGTTGTGTACATGATCGATGAATGTAGCGGCAGAACACCCGACACGTGCGGATCGATTTATGCATATGCACTTGTTTAAAATTGAATGGTTTACGACCTACTTTCTTATGTGAGCTAAATTATCTTACACGAGGAGACAATGAATGTGTCACACTATACTTCATACAAGATTATAAAACACTACTCAGTGCTTAATAGATTCCCCACTGTATCTCAACAGGTGAAGCATTGTCCACTCCAGGGGATTAAAAAACATTGAAAGGAGCTGATTGCTTAGCGTAGGAGCCTGGCTTCTACAGGCACAGTCGATTACAGGCAGTTTGGGGGCGTATGTGGATCAGCTTTGTCAGCCACATCCTCACTACCCGGGAAATGCGTATCCACGAGAATGGACAACGTCTTGAAGGTGGATTTTGTCTAGACTCCATTTCCGGCTTTAACAGACCCTTAAAATGAGAAAAGCTCGTCATGACTTTAGGCAGATGACTGACATCCAATCCAATCATTGGATTTCTTAGCCCAATTGAAGGACTTTCTACATTCCCTCCGATGCTACGCAATGTCACTGCTCCACCATGGGGACTCCTATCTCCCTTAATCTTCGTTGGACTACATGCAGACCTTGCTGCTTCATTGAAGGCAGATGTAATGATCCCAACGGTTTACTCGAGACCGCATTTGTGTTCAATCTTTGGAGGTCCACCTTCAAGCGCAGACCCAAAAATGTGTTGGTGTTTGACCCAATCCAACATCTTATTGTTAGCAAAGGTTGGATTGATCGGATACCGCTCAGAAACCACCTTGAACATTATATTTAATTGATCGGAGAACGAGCAATCTTGTGATACGTGCCAAGTTTTAACCGCCTGGTGGAAGTCTTCATTAGTTAAAGTGATATCCAAAACTTTTTTACGGCTTGCCGTAATGAAAGTAGGATCCTCACCTTCGTTAATTGGGGCTAAGTCATGCAGCAGAATGACACCTAAACGATGCAAATCGTATGTTTGATTCGCGAGATATACGGCTTGACAAATATGACCTTGAAGATCATGATGACTGTTAATGAATTTTTATTTTTTATTTAACTTTGTTTGTAATCATGAGAATAAATTTTGATGATGTTTTTACGAAAACTGTTTGGACTATATAAATTTTATAAATATTGATTATTTTGGCTTGAAAATAAGGTTAAAAATTTATTGTTTTTGAAAAAAACCTTAATTTTTTGCTTTTTTTAAAAAAAAAAAACAGAAAACAGCTCGAAGAATTTTTTTAAAAACTTGATAGAATCACCTAAATGTTACTACGCGTTGATTGACACCGAGATAAAGGAAATCGTATGTTTGGTTCGGGAGGTATACGCATGACACAAATGACCTTCAAACGGGCAAACCAGCAAATCGCCCCGAACGAAGTTTCCCAAAAACTAATCAGCTCTTAAGATTGCAAAGACGCTTCGATTGACACCTTAACGAAGTCGATACGACTTTGTTTACGTGAGTTATGCTTGTAGAAAAAAGTGTTCACGAGCGCACATACGTACGTACGTACGTACACACACACACACATACATCTCCCTTTCTAAAAACACTTTATATATACTCTATAGACCTCAAAACGTAAAGAAATGTTGAAAATTTCAATTTCGATTTTCGAGGCGATTACAAGAACTTCCCATATACTGGGAAGTTAATAATATTATTCTTAGTTATAATAATGAGAGGTATTCATAGCAGTAACAGGAATGAGTTAAAATTAACCATATCATCTACGGGAGGGTCCATTGGTTATGTAAGGTTTTTGGTCGATGGGGACAGATTGATTTGATTGAATTTTGCCGTGGACCAATCTACGTTATTTGTTATTTTCACATCGATGATTGAAGGACAAAAGAGTGCTAGCAAAAATGAATGCAGTTTTTGCTATTACTCTCATTGAAGAGATTTTGTCGCGTAATGATCATTTTGAATAGTTGCGTTCAAAATTGCCATGACTTCAGCATAATCGCTGAATTTATATTTTTTTCACAATTTTACATAAATGAGATTAATAATTAGTTTATACATTCTATTGATAAATTTTGAATATGCAGTCAAAAATAGGTTCAATTGCATGTAAAAAGTAAAATGTTTTACAAATGATGATGGAGGAAGTAATTGAAATCTTACGATTACTAAAGAATGAATCTATTAACAACTACAATTTTTTATTTGATGAAAGCTTTTTAAAGCATATGATCTTGCAAAGCATTGACTATAAAACATTTTACCATTCAAAGCGTTGATTACCACGAATGCAAATTTGATTGATATTTTGATAATTTTGACAATTTAAGCAGTTTTTCAAAATATAAAGCCTGTAAAAACTATTAAAAATCTGCTAAATTATGCAAATATTTTAAAACTTTGATTTATTCACAACAATTTATTTAGAATAAAAGACATAAAGTAATATCATTCTAATGGACGCTCTTTACATGGTAACTTTTAACGATTTTTTATTCTTACTTTAGTTTTTTTTTTCATAGGCATGCAAAAAAGTTTTGCCGGTTTCTCTTCAAAAACTGATAGGAATGTATAAATTTCATAAACATTAATTACTGTGTTGTGCAAATCAGGTTAAAAAATATTTTTTATGAAAAAAACCTCAAGTTTTCTCATTTTTTCCTATTAAATTAAAAAACCGCTGAAACGGATTTTTATAACGTTAAAATAATCAAAGAAATTTTGAAACACGTCGGTTGACCCCTTATTGATGCACATATTATATCTGGTTCGTGAGATATAGTGAATGGAAGAAATGACTTTGAAGATCATGATGACTGTTAATGATTTTTTATTTTTTATTTAATGTTTCTTGTTATCATGAGAAAAAGTTTTGCTTGTGTTTTTACAAACATTGATTGATGTATATAAATTTTATAAAACTTGAATACTTTCTTACGTAAATCAGGTTAAAAAATTTATTGTTTATAAAAAAACTAATTTTTTGCAATTTTTTTCCTTAAATCAAAAAACGGCTTCCACGATTTTTTCCAAATTTTTCAAGATTCACACAAATTTTAATACGCGTCGATTGACACCTTAACTATGCAAATCGTATGTTTGGGTCGTGAGATATGTATAACGCATGACAGAAATGACCTTGAAGATCATGATGCCTGTTAATGATTTATTAGTTTTTATTTAAGTTTTTACGTAATCATGAGTGAAAGTTTTGATGTTGTTTTTACAAGCACTGCTTGAAATATATAAATTTTATAAAATTGAGTACTGTCTCTCGTAAATCAGGTTAAAAATTTCTTGTTTATAAAAAAACTTAATTTTTTGCACTTTTTTTTCTTAAATTAAAAAACGGCTCCAACGATTTTTTTAAAAAAATTTGATAGATTCACACAAATGCTTATAAGTGTCGATTGACTCCTTGTTCAAGAAAATCGTACATTAGGTTCGCGAGATATAACGCATGACACAAATGACCTTCAAACGGGCAAAACAGCAAACAATCCCCCCACCCCCGAACAAAGTTTCCCAAAAACTAATCAGCTCTTAAGATTGCAAAGACGCTTCGATTGACGCCTCAGCGAAGTTGATATGACTTTGTTTACGTGAGTTATGGTCGTGGAAAAAAGTGTCCACGAACGTACATAGGTACGAACGTACAAACGTACATACACACACACACACATACATCTCCCTTTCTAAAAAAACACTTTATATATACTCTATTGACCTCAAAACGTAAAGAAATGTTGAAAATTTCAATTTCGATTTTCGAGGCGATTACAAGAACTTCCCATACACTGGGAAGTTAAAAATATTAAATACTTTAAGAAAATTTCAATTGAAAATACAAATTGACAAATGCAACTTCTTTTCCAAACAAACAGAATACCTTGATTCTTTCAACCGAATGTATCAAACCAAACCCAAATAAAATTAAAGTCATAAAAAGTCTTAAAATACCAGGCATCAAAAAAATTAAAATCATTTTTAGGTATAACTGGATATTACAGAAAATTCATAAAAAACTACGCAAAAATTGCCCTTCCATTAACGGACAACCTGTAAAAAGTTAGAAAAATTAATACAAAAAAAACATAATAATTAATTACCCAATACTTCTTTACCCTGATTTTAAACAAACATTTGTGCTTACAACCGAAGCATCTGATAAAGCCATAGGCGCAGTTTTATCCCAAAATAGACATCGTCTTTCTTTTGCAAGTCGAACACGTAATGAACATGAGAAAAATTACTCAACTATAGAAAAAGAACTTTTATCAATAGTTTGGGCAACAAAATATTTCACACCATACTTATTCGGAGTAAAATTTGACATAAAAACATAACATAGGCTTTTAGTTTGGCTTAACAACTTAAAAGAGCCTAATAGTAAACTTCAACGATTGAAGATACAACTGAATGAATACAACTTTAACATCGAATATGTTAAATGTAAAGACAGTAAAGTCGTAGATTTTTTAAATCGCATAGATGCATACAATTATCAAATAGATGCATGAGCTACAAATATGGAATATGAAAACATAAATGAAAATGCAACAATTTATTTGGGAGAAGAAGATCAGAAAGATCTTATACCTATTAAAGAAGGTAACTTAAATATTTATAAAACCCGAATAATAATTGTCAGAAGAAAACAGAAAGAAATTAAAATGTTAAATAAAAAATAAAAATATACATCGATGAAACTGATTTAAATAGTGAAAACATAATCATTGACATACTAAGGAGATATATACCAGAATAAGGAATTGTAGGTAAATTTTGCGAACTGAATTAATAATTGTCAGCCTGTATTCGAATAATAATAATTAATGTTTCATAAAATGCCTTTGACCTATTAAGTGAAGATCACTGCTTTGAAAAAATAAAGGAGATACCTACAAAAAGTAATCGCCGTGGTATGCTTGAAAACTATGAAGAAATAAAAAATCTATATTATTACCATGAATTAATAAAATTAAAAAATAAGTTCTTAAATAATCGTTACATCTGTAACCGAGCTAAATATGACAGAAATCCTGTAAAACCTGAATTTAAACTTTCCGAAACACCCAGCGATATTAATAAAATCATACATATTGATATATTCCTTATTGGCAAAAAACAATTCTTCACAGCTATCGACAAATTTTCTAAACATCTTTACACTAAGGAAACACTAGATCGAGATGCTATTATATTCATTAGCTTTTTGAGAGAAAGAAACGAAATTCTAGATAAACCTTACAAAATAATCGCCGACAATGAATTCAATATGATTAACGTGAAAAATTACTTGAAAAAAGAAAACATCGAACCACATTTCACCTCACCCAAAGCTCATACAGGAAATGCACACAAGAATAGTTGTCATAGATCCTTATTTGAACAAATAAGAATATTAACATTAACCAAACCAGAATTAAACATTGAAGAAAAAATGCTTAAAGGAACCGAATATTATAATAACACAATCCATTCTGTAACTCAATGTAAACCTTTAGAAATACAACAAGGTATCAAAAATAAATCTGACATATTTAAACACAACACCAATAAAAAACAAAAATGGATACAGTATCATAATAAAAAACGCGAACTACCACAACAAATTACTCAAGAAGAAGTATACAAAAAAAACTAAAAACATGAAACACATAAGGAATAACCTAAATATCGTAATGTTGAAATAACCAAAAATAAAAACGATATAATATTTTTAAAAAAATAAACCCAAAACTAAAATCCATCAATCGAGAATAAAACAAATAAAAAAATTTAAAACACCTAAACAAATAATACCATATAATACAATTGATGAAAAAGCCAAAAGTTCAACAAATTCTTGAAGGACAATCAAACGAAGTCCTTATCTCAAAATTTAATTTAAATATCACACGGAGTGACATCCGTACATTAAATGGAAACTCTTGGCTAAATGACCAATAATTAACTTTTTTTTTTAACTTAATTTCAGAACGTAGCAAACTTCAAACTTCAAACTTTCTTTATACAATGTCTTGAAATAATCGGATATAATTCAGTCAGTCGTTGGACAAGGAAAATAGATATATTTTCATTCGACTACATACTTATACCAATACATATAAATCAATCACATTGGAGTCTTTTAAATATAAATCTTCGCGATACAATAAAATATTACGATTCATTACACCCACCTAACAATCATATATTAAATATACTTCTTGAATAATTGAATAATGAATCATTGGATAAATTAAATCAACCATTAAACACCCTCTTTACTACAGAAAATATCAAAACAAATCCCCTACAAGAGAGTAGTTTTGATTGATGGATCTTTACTTGTATTACTGCTAAATATCTATCAACAAATAAAAACTTAAATTTTTCACAACAAAATATTCCTTACTTCAGACAAAAAATGATAATCGAAATAACGAATGGAAAATTATTAAACTAATTATCATTATATTAAAATAACAGAACATATGAGAATAATTGACACAAATAACCATGCAATAATAAAATCAATGAATAAACAAATACAAATCAATAATGTATTCCAAAATAACCTTAATAAAATAATTCATAATATCAATCGAACTAATAATATGTTTATAAACAACATTAATAATGCTACTAATCAATTAAATAAAATCATTGGAAAAATACAACTCAATCATAACTTAGATCTGATAAAAGATGAATTAGAAAAAAATAATCGGTTACATAAATTCTGCTAAAACTGAAATAATGACCAAATACCTTTTAACTTACGATGAAATAGATTTTTATAACTAATCTTTCAACGAACTTAGAGAAATTACAATAAATGTTCTAATAAAAAATGGAATAATTATATTTGTGATCAATATCCCAATACTAACCCAACTTTTATTATCATATCATGTCAGACAAATACCAAATGTGAAATCAGAAACTTTAGACATAAAAATTAAAAATGTTGTATTACATAATGGAAACTATTATGAAACTGAAAAATATCTAAATTTACTAAATATACAGTTAACGTGTAAAACAATAAATTGTATAATTCGAATAGAAAATAAAACTAAGACCGAAGAAATCGGAAAAGGATTATTACTTTTAACAAATGTACAAAATAAAATAATTCAAAATTGTGACGAAAAAACTTACAAATCAAGTGGCACATATATAATTAGATTTAGTAACTGTAAAATTGAAATTATTGGAAAATTAAATACTAACGAAATATAAGAATTTCAACAAGTATTAACATTGGAACCAATTAAAAATATTTCCAATTATAACTATCAATTAAAATTAGAAAATATACAATTGCAAAATATAAACAATTTAAACAGAATTAATGAAATAGAATTCAAACATAAACAAAATTCAATCTTATCAGGTTCATTCTAAATATTATTAATATAGACAATAATTGTATTATCTTTAATACATTGTCAACTTCCCAGTATATGGGAAGTTCTTGTAATTGCCTCGAAAATCTAAATTGAAATGTTCAACATTTCTTTACGTTTTGAGATCTATAGAGTATATATAAAGTGTTTTTAGAAAGGAAGATGTATGTGTGTGTGTGTGCGTTCGTGGACAGTGTTTTCTGCGAACATAACTCCTTGCCCTTGCAAACTTAAGAGCTGATTAGTTTTTAGGATACTTCGTCCGGGGGGTTTGTTTATTTGCCCCTTTGAAGGTCATTTCTCCCATGCGTTATATCTCGCGAACCAAACATACGATTTGGATGATTAAAAAGTCAATCGACGCGTATTAACATTTGCGTGAATCCGTCGAATTTTGAAAAAAAAAATTGGAGCCGTTTTTTTAATTTCAGGAAAAAAAGTACAAAAAATTAGGTTTTTTTTCATAAACAATAAATTTTTAACCTGATTTACGAAACACAATAATCAATTTTTATAAAATTTATATATTTCAAGCAATGTTTGAAAAAATATCATCAAAACTTTTTCTCGTGATAACAAGAAACATTGAATAAAAAATAAAAACTCATTAACAGTCATCATGTACTTCAAGGTCATTTCTGTCATTCACTATATCTCACGAACTAGATATAATATTGGCATCATTGAATCGACGTGTAATAAAATCTTGGTGATTTCTTTAACATTTTAAAAATTCGTTTAAGCCGGTTTTTTAATTTAATAGAAGAAAATGCGAGAAATTAGGGTTTTTACAAAAAAATAACATTTTTTAACTTGATTTGCCCAAGACAGTAATAAATGTTTATAAAATTTATACATTCTTATCAGTTTTTGAAGAGAAACCGGCAAATTCTTCTTCCATGATTATGAAAAAAAAATATAAATAAAAAATCATTCAAAGTTACGATGAAAAGCATGATATTACTTTATATCTTTTATTCCAAATAAATTGTTGCAAATTCAATCAAAGTTTTAAAACATTTGCATAATTTAGCAGGTTTTTAATAGTTTTACAATCTTTTCATTAATAAAACTGCCGTAATTGTCAAAGTCATCAAAATTTCAATCAAATTTGCATTTGTGGTAATCAATCATCATCACCCATCCACCAAAAGCCTTACGTAATCAATGGATGCTCCCGTAGATGATATGATTAATATTAACTCATTCCTGTTACTGCTATGAATACCTCTCATTATTATTATTTAAAGTAGTGTTATTTTCAAAATTATTATTGTGTTTAATATTTTTAATGTTTATCTAGATATTACTTGCAAGTTGACCGTGTGGACCTCAAGGGTCACACCTCGCGGCTTGTTATTCTAAATATTGTAAAAACCGAAAAATTATTCATATGAATGTAACTTAACAAACCTGATGAAAGTTTTTAATTACCCTTAATAAAAATTGTTGAGGACAACAAAGATCTTAAGGAGGGAGGAGTTACAATTGATAAACAAGCTCCTAAGATTGATTACCAATCTATAAAGAACGTACGTTTCTTCTAAACATCCGTTGTATCAAGTCAGCATTATTAAATTCTTTTAACATATCCAATTTCATAAACATCATAAACTGAATATGCTGATGCATGATTTATACTATAAACTCTTTACACTAACGTATCAATTCATTGTTTACACAACTGCATCATCTCATATCTATGCTGATGTATCTTATAATATCATATTTCATAAAATGCTGATCTTATCTTTTTATTCCCTTGAATAAAATTGCAACTATGCAACTTTCGGTTCTGTTTTCCATCAGTATAAATACCACTTGATCATCCAGGTCAAGTTAGTTATTAGTTATTAATCCATCATCAATCGTGTTAGGTAATAGTCCATCATCAATCGTGTTAGTTGTTATTAATCAGTTGTCATACTTGTCAAATTATCAGTGAGTTATCAATATAATATATTATAAAGTGAATAAAGTATATTAAACAAGCCGCGAGGTGCGACCCTTGAGGTCCACACGGTCAACTTCCCAGTAATATCTACATAAACATCAACAACATTACAACAATGAGAGGTAATAGTAACAGGAATGAGTTAATATGAATCATATCGTCTACGGCCGGGTCCATTGATTACGTAAGGTTTTTGGTCGATGAGGACAGATTGAATATTCACGCGGATCAATCGGTGGGGGCTTTTTTGGTGTTGCAGAATTTTGTTGGTTTTCAAAATTTAAGCAATTTTTTTTAATTAAAAGATTATAAAAACTATTAAAAATCTGCTCAAATTATGCAAATATCTTAAAACTTTGATTGAATTTACAACAATTTTTTTAGAATAAAAGATATAAAGTAATAGCACTCGTATGAACCCTCTTTACATGGTAACTTTGATTGATTTTTTTATTTTTTATTTAGTTTTTTCATAATCATGGAATAAAATTTTACCGGTTTCTCTCCAAAAACTGATAGAAATGTATAAATTTTATAAACCGCATCACTGGGCTGTGCGAATCAAGTTAAAAAATATTTTCTATGAAAAAAACCATAATTTTTCGCATTTTCTTCTATTAAATTAAAAAAACGGCTAAAACGATCTTCTATAATGTTAAAAACTCTACAAAGATGTAAATTTGCGTCAGTTGACACCTTAATGATGCAAATATTATATCTGGTTCGTGAGATATAGTGAATGATGAAAATGACATTGAAAATCATGATGACTTTTAATGATTTTTTATTTTTAATTTATTTTTTTACGTAATCATGAGAAAAAGTTTTGATGATGTTTTTGCGAGCATTGTTTGAAGTACATAAATTTTATAAACATTAATTACTAAGACTTGACAATAAGGCCCTTTTATCTCTATGTCAGCGAAAGGTCGATTGTCTCTCGCAGGGGTAATTATCGACTCAAGGCAGGATTTCTTTGAAAAACTTTAGATTTTCAGGTAGTTATACGATCGCTTGAATCGTGAAGCTTGATGGTTGGACTTGTGGTTACTGTCCGATGTTTGGACAGTAACGTCACGGAATGAACGGCCAGCACCTACTGTCGGCGCCGTAGTTCTGGATCGGTAATCGAGGCGGTCTCCGTGGTAGCAATTTGTTGAGCCCTACGATTTAGTGGAGTGTACAGAGTCCCCATATTCCGCACACTCCGACCAGCGTTTCCCACACACTTGGTGCATTTTGGTTTGACCACCCCCGGAGTTCCACATACAAAGCAAAATTGTCTCTGCACTGCCTGAGAACATTCCATAGATGAATGCCCTATATCCTGGCAGTTTCAACACACTCGCAAATCCATACTCGGGCGTGCGCGAAATGTATTTGTTGATGTTGAAAGTGATGCCATCGATGAATGATCTTCAGTTTGTCGATATCTACTTGACGTGGAAGCCGGATAACGGCTCTGATGCACGATTTCAGGCTGGTGTCTGACGATGGCATTTACTTCTTGATTGGGATCGTCATAGTCACTGCAGATTTCCGCTACTGCATGAGAGCGTTTGCCTTGATTCTTTTCCAAGGCCTTACCGTTTGGGTACCACACCGTTTCTATTGCGACACACCGACGAAACAAGGCCTGGCTTGAATGAAATTCCACACCAGCCTAATGATTTCTTAAGCGGAGATCCATGTTCCGTAGTAGGATGCATTGCAAATCAATGTCAGGCAGAGTGTGCCTTAGTCGTAACGCTAACGCCTCCAAGGCATCGTGGAAATCTTGGAAGGGTTCACCTGGACGCTGTAAACGAGTATCCATAGCGCGTCTCTTTTCCACGTCCAACTGTTGACTCGCAAAACGCTTTTTTAGGGCACTCACTAAGTGAACCCACACCAGGATTGGCGTTTGCTCTAAATACCGCCAATACCACTCTTTTCCTGCCAGCAACAGATGAAAATCTAGGACGAGGGTCTCTCTTGACACGCCGTAGTTTTGGGCTAGAGTAGTGGCGCGGAACAGGAAACGCTCAACGTCTGCACCGCGCGAAGATCCATCAAATCTTAAATTCCATTTAGATGGTTGAAGTGAAATGGACGATCTGTTCACTGTAAGGGCTTGTGACACTTCCAAACGACAAAAATTCCTTCTATCACCAGCATTGTCCACAGGGGGCGTGCTTTGAGAAGAAAATTCTTCAGGATCAACCTCCTCTCCTGGCCGATCTCTAGGTAGCGGAGATGTGTGTACGCTACGTGGTTGAATTTCAGTTTCTGTGGGTGACAGGGTCATACGACCTAACCCTCGGGTTAGACGTTCGAGCCAAGAGTCATCTGACCTACGTACCGTATTTGGCATTGTGCCTATGATAAATGTCCACAAAGATTATTATATAATACAATCTACTTGCTATATGCGAGAGAACCAAAAAACTAAAAGTCGCGAATCAAATCCAAAAATTATGCTTTTATACTTCTCTAAAATTTCCAATAGCAAAAAATTCCATTAATGGTAGGATATGTATGATCAATGATTATTTCCGTCAATATAATTTTTTTCGGGCTCGGCACCAACACTAACATTGATTGCATGTAATGAAAGGGAAAGGGGTATTAAATGTTGAGGAAGAGAAACAAAAAAAAACGTAGATATTTATGAAAATTAATTGAAGACAGCGTTCTTTCCATATAAACCCGGGTGAAAAGGAGCTCTCCTAGAACTGTACTTCACTCGCAAAGTCCCGTCGTCGGCGGACACGGCTGTGTTGAGATCTGCTACGGATCTAACCACACACCGGATACGAGACGCTAGAAGGTTACTTCAATACCACGAAAGGGGCACGAGAAATTAGGAATGTCCTCTGATCCGAAGTGCTTAGTCTTCGCTAAGCTATCCCGTGAAAGGATATAAAATACACACATACCTGATAGTAGCACTCGTCACCAGATTATATGTTATGGTTCACCCGTCTGATCGATCCCTAACTATTAACATTTCAAGACAATGGGCGCCACTGCGACCGCAGTGACCAATATTATAAAAATGATTTTTGAAAGAAGAAAAAAGTGTAACAAAGTTTACATAGAAATTGACAAAATTTAATAAAAAATGAAAGTAATTTCCATAACTAAGATAAAACAAATGCAAGATAAGGGAAAGTAGAACTTATTTGAGAATCTAATGAATTTTTGAGTGAATCCGTACAATCAAATAAAATGCAAGAAAAATTAAATACTATAAATTAACTTCATCACTTATTCAAAGCCAACATTGGGCGCCATTTGTTGTGACCTCAGCGTATTGACACTGCGGCTGCGGAAATTTTATTTATTATTATTCCACCCCCTGTATAGCGCAACGATGCACAGTGGTCACTTTTGCAAATCTAGCTGGACAAAATTGAATTCTTTATTATTTTAAATTACCGTAACGACTATTTTATTGTGATTCTAGAAAGGTGACAATACTAGATCTAGAATAGATTATTCAAAAAAACAATGAATGAATAGAAATGAGATCAGGTTAAATCAGAATTTGTTGGATGATCATTTACCTGTAGGACTGATGATCCGTTTAGTTCTAATTTTCAAAGGATATAATTACCTAAGGATCAAATTACTGACTTGAGTAATTTTTAGTACAAGACTATATAAGCTGAATTTAATATTTTGCAGCTAGTTAACTTCTTGATTTCTTAGCTTACTTTGAAACAGAAGCTATACACTCTCTTTTTATAAGTTGTAACAAAGATAGTAGACCCGCAATTAAAAACAACGTCGACTAACGTCGTCTAGATATATTTAATATCCTCTTTTGAAGTATTTCTGTAAAAGTTTCACAACCAACTACTTCAAACAAGCTACGATATAATTGTTTTAGTAATGGAAGGTCAGTTCTCGCGAAGAACACTTTTTGAAATTTGGCGACACGAGAAGAGCTTTTCTAAAAGGAAAGAACGTATTTTCCATTATATTGTGGAAAAATGTTCTTTAGAGGATTCAAGCAGTTCCTTTTTTGATCATCTTAAAGATAATTCAACCGCATTTTGCTATTAAATCCAAAAAAATGGGTTGAACGCAGGTACTGCATTAAATACTTCTTGAAGGAAAACAACGAATGGCTTAACGGCAAAATATCATTTTGTCAAAAACAAAGTTGAAAGAAACTAGGATCTGTCATTCGCCGCTCTAAAAATTTCACTGAAAGTAGCGATAAATCTCACAAAGAAAATTAAAGCCTTTGATTGAAAACCACAGCACAAATGAGTTAGTCCTTGTTGCCCAGATGAAGCTACGAGCAAATGGCGAACGGGATGCTGCTACATTAGTGAGAATGTTATCCAGTGATTCGCTGAATTTACCCACGGAAATCAAGAAATCTTATCAAAGTTCACATGATAAGCTTCCCCAAAAAGTCTCGAAAGAAGAGGCATTATCCTTTTTCGTTAATAAGAAATTTTCAAAAGACCAATATATTTCTTTGCGACAAGTTAGCAAGGCACATAATGCAGACATTTTACCCAACTATTCAATACTTCTTTCAACAAAAAGGAATGCTATCCTGAAAATATTCTTATAACTGAGTTCTCCGGAGAAATTTCGTTACAGGCACTACTCGGTCATACAATACAACGTTTAGTAACAGCCCAAAAGGAAGTTCTACAGAAAGTGCAAGTAGGTACGAAAACAAGTTCTAAAGTGAGTGTTATTTTCATATGGGACTGCGATGGATCTAGTGGGCAAAGCCGAAACAAGCAGTTATTTTCAGTACGAAAGAAGGTGTGGACGATGATTTTATCTTTGTTGCATCTATTGTTCCTTCACGGATGGAAACTTATAGCGATGTGAATAACAGTGCCGCTGAAAAGAAAAAATTTTGTGGCAAAATCCGCTGCTTTCGTCTACGAAGTTTTGTCGACCAAAAAAAGTATTATTGAAGAAAGAGTGTGCAGAACTCATCATAAGTGAGGTCAACAGTATTAAAAGGCAAATGTCGGCTCTACAGCCAACTGTGGTAGTGTTTGAAGGCCGTGAAATATCTTTCAAACAGGAGCTTGCTTTGACCATGATTGACGGTAAAGTGTGCATTGTACTCGCTGGTCAGGTGAGTCAAAATTGCTACATATGCAGATCGACTCCCACACAAATGAACAACCTTCCCTTGGTAAGAAATAAATCGAAAAATGAGGAAACTTTTAGAATGGGACTATCGAGTCCTCACGCTTGGATCAAGTTCTTCGAATGTATTCTGTATATTTCGTATAGGCTGGATACAAAATCGTGACGTGTAAAAAAGAGCTTAGGAATCAGGTCGAGGAGCGAAAAAAATATGTTCAGAATCATTTGAAGAACGAAATGGGTCTTCTTGGCGATATACCAAAGCCAGGTTATGGATCAAGTAACGATGGTAACACAGCGCGTAGGTTTTTGAAAATTTCGTTCTGGCATCGACAATAACTGACGTAGAAGAAAAGTTAATTCGGAGATTCGGAGTCATTTTGAAAACGATTGCAAGCGGATTCAGCATAAATACAGTGGAATTTGAAATATATTGTTTCGAAACCGCTGACTTATATATACAAAAATAACATGAATATTATATGCCACAAAGTGTACGAATAATTCTCATACATGCTACACATATGATAATAGAAGCTGTACTTCCAGTTGGAATGATGTTCGAAGAAGCACTTGAGCACCGAAATAAAGACAGTAAATACATTCGAGAACATCACACATAACACATAAATTTTCAAGATTGGACACAATGACGGATTTAATCCACATGCTATTGATTTCATCAGATCCTATGATAAGCAGCCGTGAGATTGAGGAATCTACAACAGACGGCGGTGAGGACGATGTATAAAGTTTTATTCTAATAAGATTTTGATAATATATAATTGTGTGAATTCTAATATACCAAATAATTATAATATAAATATGTATATGAACAATTTGTTACTCTCTTATTTCTTTAATAATTTTCGATTCCAAAAGATTTATAATATAGATTTCAATCAGTTTGACTTTGGTCATTCAACTTGGCATTAACTCTTTCGAGGCAGACAGACATACAGACGAAAAAACATACATTACACTATCTAACATTGTAAAGAAAATACATCAAATAGTTCAAATTCAGCTAAATCAATCGAAATTCACGCACTATAAAGTCAAACGTAATTTTGTCCAGCTAGATTTGCAATTGGGTCCACTGTGCGATGCCGGCTAAAGCTCAGTGCGTGGGTATGGTTATTTAGGAGGTAAGACTAGGCCCGTGTCAATCAGTGTTGGTGCTGAGCCTGAAGAAAAAAAACGTAGGCCATAATATGGTGAAAAGGAAAATATATTTAAATAATTCAAATTAAAAAAAAACGGAATACTAAGGAAAAAAGTAATGTTTTAAAGAAAACTATAATAAAGACAATAATCGAAAAAATAATTATGATTAAAAGAAAATTATGATAACAAATCATAATAATAAAAAATAATTATGATTAAAAGAAAGTTGTAAAAACAGAAGAAGAAAAACGGAGAAGTGGAGTGGAGGCAACAACAAAATTTAATTTTATCCTGAATAATTTGTGGAACACAACTTACTCTGTCTGATGATGAGCGCTCTTCACCGCTGGTAGTTATCCTGAAAATCAAAAAAATATATATGGTGGCCTAACTTCACTCACTAACTTTCTTTTCTTGTTCGTAACCTTGACTAAACATTTTCAACATTTACTCATTTTTTCCCATCGAAATATTCGCACGTTCATTTATCACTTTTACTATCTAACCTGACGGATCTTTACAAATGCATTGCTCTCCTCAACTCGAAATTTCATTCTTTCAAATTCAATTGTCCTAATGCAAATCCTAAACGAAGATTATTTGTTCTAAATGTTTAATTTGTCAACTTTCCATGTGTTTGACTTTTTACCAAATAAACTAATAACTTATATAAAAAACATATCGTACAATTGCTGTTATATTCTTTTTTGTGATCTATTCTATTCCTTTCAATTATCGAAAGATCTCAATATAAACTGGGAAAAAACTGCTCAACGCGCTGATCCCGCATTAGACTAAATTCACGCCATGCACCAACGGTGTTCAGCATGGCCTTTGATGCTACCAAATATGTGCGTCTCCACGAGCCACTTTTTTGATAAGTCCATTCAGCTTCCAGTTCGACCACTATTTACTTTCACCAAAAAATTCTTTCGCGCGATCTTCCCTTTTTCCTTCTTCTCTCAAACACACTGACTGAACAAAAGAGTTCTGCACTTTTTTCTGCGGTATTTCTTTTCTTTTTCTCGAAAACTTTGGCTTCGTTTTTTCTTCTCTGCACTACCTCGCGCGGTATTTTGTTTCTGCCCAAAATCGATCTCCAAACCTGCTCCTTCTACAACCAACTGTTTTTATTTTTCGCGATCTTTCTTGTTTTTTCTTTCTTAATCGGACTCGACACCTTCTCCGTCCACAACCAACTGTCTGCCTCGTACTTCAGTTTTCCCACTCCATTCCCATCTTTTTGGGGCCGAGTGCAAAAGGTCCCGCTGGTTTCCAGTTGGATGCGGATTCCACATTTTTCCTGGTTGCCAGAGTGCATCAACCCGCTACTTGGCATTGACCTTTCATTCGCATTCCAACTGAAAGCTGATGGAAAAAAATGGGGATCGCATCGATCTCCTGATGGTTCTGAAGCAGCGACGCTTTCGAACTTTTGCCTTCAAAAAGATTGAAAAATTTTGGTTTTGTGTTGATCTACAATTGGACACATGGCTTATTTGGAGCGTGTCATTAGATCTACATCTTTTAAGAGCTGCCCCTTGCTTAAAAATTGAGGCTCTAAGGGATATTTTGTCCTTCTGGAAGAGACCATGAGGAGGTTAGTCTTTCAGCCTTTTGAAGACTTTGAAGGCAAATTTTCTGTTCTTGTAAACGGAAACTGAGGGGCTTTGCTGCTTCTTAATACTTGAAGTGGAAACGATGTTGGAGAGGGTGCCAGAAACAATGCGGAGCGGGTTGTCGCCGTTGCCATGGTGTTGCCACTAGCGTCAATAGCCTTACGTGAGAAGGTGCTTACCCCTGGTATAGCTGCCTTGGTGCATATACCCTTCGAAGAAGTGAGAGAGGTAGGCTGGTTGTTGTCCGATTGGACATTACGGTCTTCGTCACAGAATCCCGCATCACCTTCTTCCACTTTCCTTCCGGGTTAAGTGGTGAGTGGGGTAACTACTTTTTAAACTCATTGCCATTAAATCCTTCGCAGCCGTTATCTCCGCTTTTACCGTAACGTAGACAACAGTGGCATTAGCTTGAAAGCAATTTCCGCAAGATGTCACTTTTGCGTACTCAGGTGAAGGAATACCACAGCTACCAGCCCAAAGCATCAGATATAGTCGTTAAGAAGAGATAGTTGTTCGAGAACATTTGAAATCATGCCGTGGTTGATCATTTAGCGTCACCCAGGATTCACTACGAGGAGGCAAATACACTACATCCTTTACTTACAGAATACCAGCATCTTACTATGTAAGCAGATAATGAACCTGTTAATATGTTCTGTAACATCTTTAACATTTTGAGGAAATATTCAAAGTTCAATTTTAAAACCTGCATATAAAAAGTTCTCTGATGCTGGACTATTCCTAAACTTGTGACGTGCTTACAACAAAGTGAATTAATGTAAAGTGTAGCATGTATTTTAGGGTTCAGTATTTGTTATTGTATTTGTTATATTTGAACATTTGATTGCCGCGCTTTGGCGAAATAAATAAATTGTGAATATATATATATATATTTGTATTTATATATATCATAGTTTCTTCACGAAGATATTACGGAGACATCGTTGACTTAAAGGGTTGTTTTGTTGAAACTTAAATGTCAAAATTTGATGCTTTATGTCGCATTTATAAACAATTTTCTTCACAGGTCTTTTCTCTTGAAGTGGTGTTAGTTTATATTGTGAAATGAAATTATTTGAAATAATTTCAAAGCGTTCCTTCAAAATAAAGAATTGAAATTATACATTATGAATCACCAAGCTGCAGAAATTGATGGTCATGATGAAAGCTTCTGACTCTATACTTTTAAGTGATCAGTATAATACGGATCAAATTGTTGATCTAAGGATTGAACAATTACATTAACTGTTTATCATCACATTGTGATTCAATTTCGCAAATAAGTGCATTCTACAAATTTTTTGTTAATTTCAACTAACTTATACATGTTTCAGCACCTGCAAGCAGGGAAAGTGGATTTGTATTTCAAGAAACTGTGCTGGAATGTGTAGTGTATGGGGTGACTCGCATTTCAGAACTTTTGACAAGAGGGTTTTTGAATTTCAAGGCGCCTGTGATTACGTGCTTTCAAAAGGTAGTCTTCCCAGTGGGAACGGCTTTGATGTTACTATTCAAAATGTTTTATGCGGTACAATGGGCGTCACTTGTTCGAAGTCAGTCACAATATCGCTTAGTGGACAGATCATGGATTC
Source organism: Oxycera nigricornis (assembly GCA_963942545.1). Taxonomy (NCBI): domain Eukaryota; kingdom Metazoa; phylum Arthropoda; class Insecta; order Diptera; family Stratiomyidae; genus Oxycera; species Oxycera nigricornis. The sequence goes on along the minus strand of OZ012663.1, from coordinate 66,642,516 downwards.
AATCACACTGGGAACGACTCCTCTACTATTTGAGCATTTTCAAAGTAAGAGAACCATTCATATGAAATTCATATGTACGTCAGATAATGATCTCATTTTGTTTAGAAAAATTTTCAGATGCTGGTCCAAGTGAATTTGCCGTTTACAAGTCTGGAACAATGACAGCTGTCGAGGTTACTTCACTTGGGCTACAAATTAAATGGGATCATGGAACTAGAGTTTACGTGAGACTCAATGAAAATTGGAAAGGCAGAACAAGTGGTCTATGTGGCAACTACAATGGTGACATAACGGACGATATGATTAATCCATCAAAAGGATTAGAAACTAGCTCTTTAGTTTTTGGTCATTCATGGCGACTTCAAGAATTTTGTTCAATGCCAGTGAAGCAAACTGATTCATGTTTGCATCATCCCGAAAGAAAACTGTGGTCGTATAGTAAATGTGGAATAATTAGGTCTGAAATCTTTCAGGTAAAGATACACACCCAGCAATTTTTATATATATAAGCAATCTAAATAAATCATCTTCCTGTACATTATCAAAACGAATGAATTACAAGAAACCCGGTCAATTTTACGAAAAAATTTACGAAACCAATATTTTCACTGCTTATTTTCAGTGTACACTATAAAAAGTTCGTCGCTGGAGGTAATTTGATCCTCTCTTGTTTCGAGGAAAAATTGAAGATTATAATTTATATCAACTTAGGTGCTTCACGAAAACCTTGTATGATTTTCAGAAAATAGTAATACGAAAAAGCATAACCATGATTTCAAAAAATCAAAAAATCGTTTGTGTTGCCGAAAACAAATGCATCGAAATGTAACACGCTACCTTATTTTTCGATTGAGAAAATTTGAAACGTTTTGAAATGAGATAGTCAAAAAGCATTTTAAAGATGAAGCTCATATTTGCAATTTTATTTGTATGCATACCAAAGTTACGCAGAACCTTTATGCAAAATTGCCGAATTTGTCAGTGAATTGATAATGGAAAAGATTAAATAAAAGCCTTACTACTTTGTGAATAGATACGTTGGTCTGGTGTTGAAGATACTGAAATTTACTATTGGAGTCTCATTCAAAATTCTGTGCAGTTCCTCCTCCTCAAACTCATATCTGGCTGAAAGCATATCAACAATTGAAAGGAAGAAGAGTGTTCGCGCATTTCAAGCGCAATCAACTCGCTCTAACCAAGACAGGTGATGACCTTGCAATCGGAAGACATCTTCGGGTTGATCGCATTCATGCGCAATGGTATATGGCCCAAATTGATTTGTATTTTGCTGACCCGTCACTATTCAATAGCATAAGGTTCAAGGTCCTTCAAGGTCTTTAGACTTACGGTATCAATTCGGTTTTAACATACTTTAGCATTGAAATGGCATCCAAACGAGGCAACAAGGGGATATTTTTTAGTGTCTTTTTAAAGGAAGTTAGGTTGTTTTTAATTTTTTCCGGTAGTAGTTTAACGTCTCAAGAAACCGACGGAGTTTTTTAACTAAAGTTGGTTGTTTATATTTCTCACTAGCTTCTACTTTAGGCATAAAGAAATGCCATTTGGTTGATTCGGTGGACTTAATATTCGACCTCGTAGTCGTGGAATACGCACTTTGTTACGTAAAGAAAAATACCACGATTAATAACCAATTCTAGATGCTCGATGTGCTGCTGTGGAGTCTCGGTTACCCCAAAGATATCATTAACGTAATAAGTATGAGATTTTGGACCTCTTAGCACTTCGTCCATGAAGCGCTACTGTGAATTCATACAAGCCATAAGGGGAAATGACGACAGTTTTTGGGATGTCCATTTCGGCTTTCGGAATTTGATAGAACGCTCTCGAGAGATATTATTTGAGAAAAACTCACCAGCCGGTCAAACTTGCAGTGACGTCTTTTATGTGCCGCATCGAATATCTATCAAGAGTTCTTTTTACGTTAAGAAGCTTGAAATCTTAACAAGGAGCCATCGTTTCTTGGAACTAAAATAAAAAGACTTGTCTGGAAACTGTCTGATGGGCGACAGTAACCATTTTTAATAAGAAATTCGATTTCCCCTTTATCTGAAGCTAATTTTTCAGGAGCTAATTTGCGAGCTTTCTTGGCTAATAAAGGGGAATCGGTTGCTTTTTAATGACAGACATTGTGTTTTGCGTAGATTTATTGCGGAGGAAGAGTTTGTTATGTCGGAAATACTTTTTGATTACGCTAAGGTAGGGAGAGTTTTGAGCCACTGTCAAAATTGTAATGTGTTTGACAAAGGTCATAAAGCCTCCTGTAGAAAGTTTTGTGTATGGATGTAGTAAACGACGCTATTTGATGTCCACTAACAGATCAAAATAGTTTAAAAAGCTTGTAACGTTGGCAATACTTAAAAGTGAATTCGCGTTTTAATATTAAATTTATTGTAAGATGTTGATTTCTGACCCGTTAGTAGCGAAAAGTTTGCATGCACACGGGAAACGTTGTTTGGAATTTCATGTGAGTGGAACGAAGGAAACGTCAGCACTAGTGCCGACCATAAATATATATTTTATATATATTTTATCGGCAACGTGTAGGCTTTGGGAAATTGCGCTGGTTACCGGCAATTGAAACTGCGTCGGAGCTAGTTTTCCGACTGCATATGGTTATTAGGTTGCCAACAAAATAGCTGTATGCAATTTTTGGCTGAGGCACCGAATTTCTTGTATAGCAAATTTTGTTTGATTGGCTGCGGCTACGATCTTTACCGTCGTAACGGATTTATGATCGACAATGGCATTGTGAAGTACCGAGTTGAACACGATTCAGTTGCGGGCGTTTTTCATTTAATTCATTAATGATGAAGTCGGTGAGGGACTTGTAACCGCTGCAGCTGTAAGATTTTCGTACTTTTGCGATTTTGTCAGCCATTTTAGCCAACTGCTCAATGTCCATTGACTCAGATGTGCTCAGTATGGCTTGTGTGTTACCAAGGAGCGAAACAGACTTTAGCATGCTTTCCGAGAATTTATTTGCTTTTTTCTTGCATAAAGCGAAGGAGGTTTTGGTCTCAAATTTCCATGCCAGTGAGAAGATCGTGAATTTTGTCACCTTACATCGTACGTACAACTTTATTTTTACTCTTGATTCGAAATTGGGCTTTCATGCGAAAGAACTATAAAGGTGGACGAGCTCAGCAAAACTCTGGCATTTTAAAGGTTAAAATATCGTACAATCTTTCAGAAGAGTCAGTTTAGGCGTCTTTTCTTTTTTTTTGCCATTTTGTATATTCACAAAAAAATATTTGTGAATCGAATCGGGGTCACCACTTATTGGGTACACAAGCAGTGCGGCAACAAATCAAACGTGCACAGAAAATGCAATGAAAATTGCCTCCAAATACAATTAATGAAATTTTATTCTTTTAGTTAGAAACACAAGTCCATTACATTTGATAGAATCAGAACGAGTGAACATATAATATATAATGAGCTTGCCGTGCCACTCTCCTAATGGTGGCCAGTTCCCATACTCGGAGATGAATTTTGGCAGCCCTACAGGTTGTTTACAAATTTTGAAAATATTCTTAAAAAAAAACAATTCACTTTGAAAATTTTACGAACTGAGGGAGTGGTCAATAATTACGTAAGCTCATTCACTGCAATAACTCTTAATTCTTCAGTTACTTATAACCCTATCTGACGTTTGATTCAATACATTCATTTTATTGCGCATGAGGTGTTATTTTAACATCAACTGCAAAATGAGAAATTATTATTAGTCCTACTAAAGCAAATTGACGATTTTTTTATTTTGTAGAATAGTAATAAGATTTATGTTAATATAGCTGGGAAGTAGTCGATGCTAAACTGGCGAAGCCCAACTTGCCGCTTATTTCACTTAATTTCATATACCAAAATATCATTACTTTGCAATATTGTGCTGATTTTGTATTGCAAGATGTTATTGTAATCAATCGAAGTAAGATTCAATTGCTTCACGATATTGAAGAAACCTTCGGTTTGTATTCATTCGCATACAAACGAAGACAAATTGATGCTCAATTCATCCTTGAAAGCCTATCATTTTCAATTTAAGGGCTATTTTAGCAGTGTAAAAGCAGATTATTTTTAATAATCTTTTCGATCGGTTTAAATTATCAATATTGATAAGGAAGGCACTACACTCAATAAATTTACTCTCGTAATACACAAAAAAATATTTTTTTATTCATTTATGTGAGTTTTTATCAATGAAACTGCTGGTTGAAAAAATATCGAAAAAACGAGAGGGGTGTGCGCTGTTGATGAAATTTTCGAGATGGTTGGTCTCGAAAAAAATGACATAGTTTTAGGATCGGTATGTTAACAGCTATAGCGCTTATAGGGCGATTTTTTGGTTTTTGCAAAATTGACACAATGGCGGACATTTTTGGAAAAATTATTAAAAAACATGTTTTTTTCTACCGTTTTTGGCCAAAAAAATATTTCAAATCAAAATTTTGAAAAACCTTCTATTTGCGTTATAGTCATAAAATATGTGTGGCAAAAATTTGGTGGGAATCGATTCAGTAGTTCCCCAGATTTCATCAACACGGCGTCGAAAAACGTTGTTTCGAGAAAAACGCGGTTAAAGTTTATTTTAATGAACAATCGCGCCTGGGTGACAAAGTGAATGTTGCCCAAAGATACAGCTAGACTGTTCCGATCTTTAAGCCCGTTGTTCACTTTAGCTAGCTGGCCTGGCTGGCTGTGAATGATCAAAAAGGCACAGGCTTAGATGGAGCGCCACTCACTTTAGCGAGGCTGTGTGCTGAATTGCTGAATTCATTGAACTGTACGGGATGGCTTAGCTGGTACATCCAGGGTTCGAGCTATACCAAATACTCAGCTCATACTGCTCAAGCACACAGCCTCGCTGAAGTGAGTGGCATTCCATCTAAGTCTGTGCATTTTTTAACATTCACATTCAGTCAGCCAAGCCAGCCAGCTAAAGTGAGCAACGGGACAAATTAGCTCACAGCTGTTTGGATGTCAGTAAGGAAAGTAGAGTTGTAGTTTGTAAGGTCAAGTTTGCAAAGTGAAAGCTAAGTGATCAAAACATATGTGAATATAAGTGTGAAATTAAAATGACGACCGAACAAAAAGAGAAATTAATCGAATGTGTAAAATGGCACGAAGAAATTTACAACACAACCAATGAAAATTATAAAATGAACAAGTTGAAGGATAATTTATGGGCACAAATTGCAATGGAATGTGATTTGAAAAATGGTAAGTAGAAAAAATAAATACTTGTAATATATGACATAAATATTTCACATAAAAAGTGTTTATAAAAACATTAATATCTTGTACACATTACGGAATTGTAGCGCCCTAAAATTATAAATAAGAATAAAAAGGTTCTCTTCTCTTACGTATGCTGTTTATTATTTTGTTTTAATTTTCTAAATATCGATATTTTCAGAACCATTTGTTCTCTTCATCAGTGGTATATCACCGGTTTTAATGGTTACACATCAGGTTCTTAAATACATAGCATACAAAAGAGAAGATAACTTTTTTATTCTTATTTAAAATCAATATCTTCCTTTTCGAATCGCTTGAATCTGCCATGGCAAGGAACCGGCTGAAGAACAAAAGTATGTCATAAACTTTGTTCTTATCTCGAAAGCTTGTGTTGTACTTCTTCATTCACAATTCACACTGTTTTCAAACAATTGTTGATTGGAATCTTCAAAGCCATTATTTTCATAATCGTCTATTAGGTGTTCCAAAGTAGATTGTCCTCGTAAATAATTATGTAGTTGCTTTGATTATTATTTTTACTTTAGAGACGCTTACTTGAAAGGATTTTTTAAATATTCTAAATCTTGCGGATAATATTCCAAATGTGCACTCCACTGTTTGACGAGCTGTGGACAGCCTGTAATTAAAGATTTTATAATCGTCTTTTTGTTGCGTAGTGGTGTATTTCCCCGGAAAAGGTCGCATAGAATTCTTAATCAAAGGAAATGCTTCGTTGCCAATAAACACGTATGGTAAAGAAACATTGCTTCCTGATAATGAAGTATTGTTCCGTAAATTTAAAGCCTTCGAATGTATCCGTTTTCCAAAATTGCTGTTTGCAAAAATGCTTTTATCACTAAATCTTCCCTCGGTACTAATATCAATAAAGGTAAACTTGTAAGAAGCATCTACTGCAGCCATCAATACCACAGAAAATGTTTTTTTAACTTCCCAGTATATGGGAAGTTCTTGTAATCGCCTCGAAAATCGAAATTGAAATTTTCAACATTTCTTTACGTTTTGAGGTCTATAGAGCATATATAAAGTGTTTTTAGAAAGGAAGATGTATGTGTGTGTGTGTACGTACGTACGTACTTACGTACGTACGTTCGTGGACACTTTTTTCCACGAGCATAACTCACGTAAACAAAGTCGTATCAACTTCATTAAGGTGTCACTCGAAGCGTCTTCGCAATCTTAAGAGCTGATTAGTTTTTGGAATATTTCGGTCGGGGGGGTTTGCTGTTTTGACCCTTTGAAGGTCATTTCTGTCATGCGTTTTATCTCGCCAACTAAACATACGATTTGCATCATAGAGGTGTCAATCGACGCGTATCAACATTTTTGTGAATCTATCAAATTTTTAAAAAAATCGTTGTAGCCGTTTTTTAATTTAAGAAAAAAAAGTGCAAAAAATTAGGTTTTTTTTCATAAACAATAAATTTTTAACCTGATTTGCGTAAATAAGTAGACAATGTTTATAAAATTTATATACTCCAAACAATGTTTGTAAAAACAACATCAAAACATTTTGTCATGATTACGTAAAAAATTCAATTAAAAATAAAAAACTATTAAAAGTCATCATGATTTTCAAGGTCATTTTTATCATTCTCTATATCTCACGAACCAGATATAATATTTGCATCATTAAGGTGTCAGTTGAAGTGTATTAATATCTTTGTGAAGTTTATACATTATACAAACTCGTTTCAGCTTTTTTTTAATTTAATAGAAGAAAATACAAAAAATTATAGTTTTTTTCATAAAAAATATTTTTTGAACTGATTTGCACAGCACAGTAATAAATGTTTATAAAATGTATACATTCTTATCAGGTTTTGAAGAGAAACCGGCAAAATTTTCTTCCTTGATTATAAAAAAAAATAAATGAAAAATAAAAAAACATTCAAAGTTACCATTTAAAGAGGGTTCATACGAATGTTATTACTTTATTTTTTTTATTCTAAAAAATTGTTGTAAATTCAATCAAAGTTTTAAAATATTTGCATAATTTGAGCAGATTTTTAATAGTTTTTATAGTATTTTAATTAAAAAAAATTGCTTAAATTTTGAAAACCAACAAAATTTTTCAACACCAAAAAGGCCCCCACCGATTGATCCGCGTGAATATTCAATCTGTCCTCATCGACCAAAAACCTTACGTAATCAATGGACCCTCCCGTAGACGATATGATTCATATTAACTCATTCCTGTTACTGCTATGAATACCTCTCATTGTTGTAATGTTGTTGATGTTTATGTAGATATTACTGGGAAGTTGACCGTGTGGACCTCAAGGGTCGCACCTCGCGGCTTGTTATAATTAAAGTATGCTGACCTAGAGTTTATTAGCTTTTGTATAACTACATGCTCTCCATCCACTGCGGAAATGCAATGGGGAAAGTCCCATTTTACTTGAAATTGCTGGCTTTTCAAGCCAGAACCGTTCAGTTGGTTCTGGTAATTCTGTTGGCTGTATATTCAGCCATAAAGCATCACACACTTCTTCTATAATTCGACCAATTGTACTCTCTCCAATTCGATAAATAAAAGATAAATCACGAAAGGAACAGCCTGTTACAAAATATCTAAAAAACGAAGTAATAATATGATATTTAATGTATGTTAAAAAAAATTTCAGGTGAACATGCTAAAGCTATTTGGAAGAAATTGCGTGATTTGCACCGAGCAGCGTTAAAGCGACAAAAAACCAAAAGCGGACAAGCTGGCTCATATACAAAGAAAAAGAAATATCAGGACCAAATGCAATTTCTGAAGGAATTCACAACACAGTCACCAACATCAAGCAATGTCAGTAAAAATGCAGTGGAATTGAACTCGCTATCAGAGAGTCTTGATAGAGAAAACAATACAGTTTCATCTAACCCAGACAAAATCAAGTGAGAAACGCACTTTTAGGCCAAATAATCATCAATGGATTTTTGAGCATTGACTTTTCGTAGACCCACCTCAATGTGGGCTTCAATTAATGATCATCATTTGAGTGAAATCTTGAATGGAAGAAAAAGTGAAAAACTCTATCTCGGAAGCCATGGCTCTCACAAGAAAGTTGTCTATGTAAAATTTAATTTGCAGCAACTTGTAAATACATCACATCAACTTATTGTCAATAATGAAAGAGTTTTAAGTCAAAAACGTCACCCAAGCAGTTGCGACAATTCTTCAAGTCTCATAACTTTTGTTCTTTGTTTTTACTTTTGTCACAAAGCACATTTTATTTTGAAGGATCAGAAATGTACAAAAAATCCTAAGAATCGTTTTTTAATGATAGCTTTTTAAAGACTGCTAAGGAACTTTTAAAATACAAATCATTAAAAAAAAATGTGTTGACGAAGTTACAACTATTTAACGACACGTGGTCATGGCCGCGTTTTTCTCGATCAGCACGATAGCTCTGAAAGGTTTCAATTTATTTGTGTGTTGTTTTTTACAAATCATTCTTATTTTCTCTCTTTAGTCTGTTGGGTCATTTGTTTGGAAATTTTGTCTGTAACAACTGTATATTTTACATAAAAATCGAAAAAAATCAAGAAGCTGTTGTAAACAATTATCAAATCTGGTTCTAGCTTATAGTGGAAAATCTCTCGAAATTTTGTCTAATTTGAAAATAAATAACAGCTAAACAACTTTTAGATGATGCTATCATATTATACTACTTTTTCCTCAAGAATCAATATTTGATGGAAATATTTATATAAGTTTTAAATATACGCATTGAAACTTCCTTCCCATAACCTCGTTTTTGCAAACGCTGCGTGTATTTTACCATTTCAAATAATTTTGTCAAAAGTCGTTTGTAGAATCGTTTGTTGCAATTCCAAGTGGGGAATCTCAAGTGAATTTGGTTAAAATAAAGTGTCATTTATGTCTTTGTAGTTTGAATTTACCATTTCCTTTGACGAAATAACGCGAGGATACGTAGGCCCACAAATGTTTGGTCTGCCTTTCAATGTAAAATATGAAGCGTACATAGTTTTTCGATTTAAAATTTTCAGCAGAAATTTTTTTAAACCTGTTGAAATTTTCAATGTTTTTTCCTTGAAACTTGAATTTTTTCGTCGTCTTTGATTATAAATTGTACAAATACGTTGAAAGAAAAGTTTTTTTCAGTTAAATCTTCTCAAAACTGAACTTAAACATATAAGTTTCTCAGATATAATGCATCACCTTTAACGCCTTTTTCAAGAAGAGAAACAAATGGGGAGTATGAGGACGCCAGAGTAAACTTAAGCTCACAGTACAATTGACCACACATTGCAAAAAATGCCTGGCGGGTTGAAATGCAAAGCATGATCAAATATATATATAAAAAAAGCAGCGAAAAATCAGTTGTGACTTACTGATGGTGGTGGTGATTTTTTTTACAAAATGAATATCTACCGACACTAGACCTTAGCAGAGGTTGAAAAAAAACTGTCGCATGAGACATACTTGGCAGTTCACAACTCTACATGTTCTTGATGTTTAACTAAATAGCGTATTGTAGACTTAGTGGAACTAATTATTCATCTAGGGTTAAATTTATTATTTAACTGATTGTACGCGAGACTAACATCAAAGCAATTTTGGTGAAATTGGATCTCAAATAATCATTTCTAAAGTAAAAGCTGTAACCATCAAATTAATGAAAACTGCAGTAAACTTTTACAGTATATTTTATTACGTAAAACCGAAAAAAATAAAAATTACTTTCTTACAGCAATGTCATTCAGCAGCTCCAGTGGATTTCTTTCATGAAAGATGTATCTTTGACACATGTGCATGTGACAAAGGAGGAGATTGTGAATGTCTATGCACAGCTATAGCGGCATATGCATATGAGTGTGCATCCAAAGGAATAATAATTAAATGGCGATCACCTCAATTATGTCGTAAGTGTCCTAAAAGAATGTTAGTCAATGAGAACCATTAAAGATTAATTCCGTGTCAAAGGATGCGCTTTGTTATTGGAATCTTGCATTCAAATTCACGATTTATGATGAGAACGACACTCAAATTTTTATGATTGTTGATTAATGTAAAAAATAATATGCATAAAATTGAAGCCTTCATTCCTGCAAACATAAGCGCGAAATTAATTATGAGCAAATTGTTGAAACACGATACATTGCGTGCAAATGTTAGTTTAGCCGTAAAATTTGGGCTGACACGCAGAGTTTTGTTGCAATGTGTGGCCAGTTTTTTAACTCGCTTAAGTTTAAGTTGCTGAGGTCGCAATTTTATTTTCTGGGAGATATTTTGGAAAAAAGCGACACCCCCAAATCTCAGAAACAATGGCTCCCACAAAAAGTTCTTTGTGGAAAACTTGTGTAGAGTTGAATTCGGAGCAATCGACTTTCACGTCGGGGCACCAATGACAAAGTTTGAAGATATAAACGATATCTACAAAGAGGTGATCATCTTTCTTGCACCACAACTTCTTTGCTCTCATTTTTACCGTGAAAAACATCCAGGTTGATGTGTTTTCTTAGCTTTTTGCAACATGTAATATTCCCGATCGCAATCGTTAGCCCATCATTGAAGCGTTTATCGTTTTGGAAGACATGGTTGTTGATCATTAAAATTAATCTGTTGGGAATTTTCAACAGTTTAGGTTCTCCCTCGTTGCACCTTCAAGCCGAGTCACATTAAGTTCTGCTTTTGCAAAATATTAATTCCAACAGATTGGATAGAGCAAGTGGTTTGCTTCTTTACACAAGTTAAAACATTTTTAGGTTCTTGTTCCACCCCAGAAACATTGATTCTTGAATTTTCGAAGCCACGTTAGAACTTATGTTTATACCTTTAGACTGTGCAATCACGCTGAATCGTATGTGGGTGAAAACGAAAAAAGATAAACTTATTATTTTGCATTGATTTTGTAAATTGTTTGTAGCAAAGATCAATAAACTCATCAAATCTATCACCTACGTAGAGAGCAATTAAAAAATGCTGACCTATAGCTATAAGTACTGGTGAGTCTACATTTTTGAGGCGAAGCATTTCTTTTTCGAAAGCAAGGTCCGAGTTCATTTTTAATGTAGTCAAATTTGTTCCCCGTACAAAAACACTCGAAATGTTCTTAAGCTTTCGAATTTTTTTACTACCAGCTGTATTGCACTTTAGACATGTAGTGCTATAAAATGTCTCTTTCCGACGCAATGCAATTTTATATAAAAGTGCATGTCTTACTACTGTAGCACGTGTCATGAGTTAGTTGGGCAAGCTTGATCCCTTTCTGTAATTATAATAATCTCCCTCTCTTTTTCTACTAGCAAATAATTTTTTATGAAAAGTCCACATACTTTTCAGGTTTTGTAGCATTATTTTAGTGGTCTTCGCATGAAATAAATAATAAATTTTTGTTTTAATTTGCTAACAAGGTGTTTTCCAAGTGTCTTTAGTTTTTGCAATATTCTACATTTTATAAGAAGCTCTTATATTTTTCGTAATGGTTGGTATTTGTTTAGAATTGCGAATATTTTAGACACCGTTCGATATTTTCTTACTAGTGCCTTCTACTTTTGGATGTGTTTAATATTTTCAGCAAGTGCCTATAATTTTGGCATTAGAAATTTTTTATATCCGTAACCATCCTTTTGGCCACCAGTGCTCTTAACTTTTCATACTTACAAACGTAGTTTTAATCATCTTTTTAATCGTGAAATACCTAAATTAAGTATATATTGATCAAAACAGACAAAGCTGTAGAAAAAAGAAGTTCTCAAAATCTGAAACAAGATTGTAACATTATGCCCTTGATCTATACTATTTCAACCTGGGTGGGTTTTGTGAGGAATGTTGTGAGGTTTTACGAAATGTTAAAGCCGTAAAGATACAAATAACCGTTATCTTATAACATTTTTACACATTAATGTTTTGTTCTTTTGAATTTGTGAATTAATAACATTAACTTAAAAAAAATCTTAGTGTCATTGGAATCCACAATTTTTGACGCTTTTGCATGTGTTGATGTATTTTTTTAATAAATACATTTAAAAATTATATCTTCTTTTAACTCTTTTGTATATTATTGTAAAAGATAAAAACACTAAAGCAAAATTTACTTTAGCAGTTGGAAAAAGGTAAGAGCCTTCATATAAAAATGTGTCAGTAGTACGCACATCCAATGTACAATAAACTTTAACGCAATCAAAAGTTATCCAAATATGTTTGTCGTCCTTCGTCAGCCTATGTAAAATTTTATAACTTATATTTGGTATGGTTTTTTCAGCAATGCAGTGCCCTGGAAATCATTCTCGTTACAGTCCGTGTATATCAGCATGTCCATTGGAAACTTGCGAAAATTATTATGAACAGGGAGTAACTAAAAAGATGTGCAATTCTGAAGTTTGCGTAGAGGGCTGCGAAATCTCTCCTTGTTCAGAAGGATACATTTTTTCTAACTCATCCTCCATGGAATGTGTGTCTAAAAACAGCTGTAAGCCTATTTGCATGGAAAAGAATGGAAATATTTTTTATGAAGGTGATATAACGCTTTCTGATGAGTGTCACACGTGCCGATGTTCTCGTAAAAAAGAAATTTGTAGTGGTGCTCCATGCTCTAATATTTCTAACACTTCTACTGAAACAGCAGAGAAGCTAAAAATTAATTCATTGGAAGCAGATCACTGTATCAATGGATGGACAGACTGGATGAATTTGGATAAAGCTTCGGAAGATCTTGAAAGTGAAAAACCAGACAGTTTGAAAGTTAATGATATGGAACCTATAAGTAAGCTTTCCAATATTTTGTCTGTATTTGGGTTTGGTTCTTGCTCTCGTGATAATATGAAAAATATCGAATGCCGTGTCATCAAAAGTCATCAATCAGTGAATGATTCTGACGATAATGCATATTGTACACTTGATAATGGGCTTATTTGTGTTGGACTATGTCATGACTATGAAACACGAGTATTTTGCAATTGTAGTTTAACATCAGTTTCTGGTAGTTATACATATATTCATGATACAAACACAGTAGCACCGTCAGTTTGCAATGCGAGTAATTCTTACAAGGAGATAGAAGATGAATGTTACCGCTTCCAATATTGTGAGCAGCAGCCAGATGGCTCATGGCAATATCGAGAAAAAACTTGCGGCCCTACAATGATGTTTAACCCAGTTACAAAAAGTTGTGATTGGAAAAAAATCGTACAAAATTTAAAGCCTATATGTAAGAATTTATTTTATGCCCAAATGGCAACTGCGAGCACCGAAAGCCATATAACTTCACATTCAAGCATTCCACCCGCAGTGGAATTATGTGATCCACAGGTGCCCTACGCATCACATCCTATAGATTGCTTGAAATTTCTTCACTGCTCGCTAAACTTAGATCAAAGTTGGAGATACACTGAAAAGAAATGTGGGGGTGGCACAATGTTTAACCCATCTCAAATGATTTGCGATTGGCCTGTAAACGTTTTAAAAATTAACCCAAAATGCGGCACTCAGCAAGCACTATCAAACACAACTGAAGTAAAATATTTGCAATGTCCAAATGGCGAAAAAATATCACCATGTGCAGTTCCCTGTGGAAAAGCTTGCCATTATTATGAAAAAGTAATATTGTATGTCATGTGTTGTGCTACATTAAGTTATTTTTATACAGCAACTCTACAATAAGCAGCTTTGCCGACCATATTCGAAGTCCTGCAAACCAGGTTGTATGAATATGACGTTGCCATCAAAATGTAAAGACAATGAAGTGTGGCGTGACAAAAACACCTGTGTTGACGTCTCCGATTGCCCATGTATGACTCATTCAGGAAAATTTATCAAGGTAATTTTGCTTATTTTGAACTCAAATTTTATGAAAAACATTATAATTCAGTTGAAACGTTGGCTCTTCTATGCTCTTTTTGTGTTGTGCTATTATTAAGGTCCAAAAATTCAGGATACATTCCGCACTGTAAGCCATATGTGGCCTAAATACGACACAAATCGTACTATTGATTTGTTAGGTCTAAATAGACTTTCAAAGAAGAATCTTAACGGGTTACACAGTTTTTGGTGAACACGCAAAGAGAATGGCCCACCTGCCAGTAATCTTTGTTAGAGCTGCTGCAAAGAAATGAGATGGAGTCTGTGCATATGTCCAGCTTTAGATGATAGAAAACACAAACACATTCTTTCTCATGAAGCTGAGTGTTCTAGATACCATCAGAATGGACAAATTAGTAGACTTGCAAATAAGGAATAATTCAATAAAAAAGTGGAAAATATTTCTCTCATAAAAAATGAACCTTTAACCTAACTTGTAGAACACAGTAATCAATGTTTACAAAATTTATAAACTCAACAGTTTTTTAAAATACAGCATTTTTTTCAGGATTAAAAAAAATCAATTAAAAAATCTTTAAAAGTCACAATTCCAAAAGGGTGCATGCGAATAACATTACCCGATATCTGTTATCCTAAAGACACCGTTGTTGAGTCAATCATTGTTGATTAATATTGTCATGATTTCAGCAGATTTATAATGAACTTTATAGTAACCTGTTTTCATTTTAATGAAAAAACTGCTTAAATTTTGGAAAAAATTCTGTGTTTTTTCAATCAAATTTGCGTTTTTGGTCATCACCGCTTCGAATAGTAAAATGTTTTTTTGTCTGTACTTTGCAATATTATATGCTTTTGAAATCTTGATATGTAATACTTTTCATTTTTCACATGCAATTAAACCGATTATTGATTGCATATATAATGGTTCGCAAAATAAGAAATATTTAGTAGTCTCATTGATATAAGATCGTGAATAAATACAAATTCGGTGATTATGCTGGTTGGTTGGTTGTAGTGGCAGCCCCCTTTGCCAAAAGGCGGCTCACCTAGGCCACGATAGGCCCATTGTGATACCAAATTTCAATAGGGTGCGGCACTAAAACCTGTTGGGTGACGAGAACCATTTAGATTTTCGTATGAAGCCGGCTACGCAGCTAATATTCAAACTGGCTACTTCCGTGAGGCTGTCCAGGAAAGGTGAGCCTAAAGTTTGCATGCGTTTCTCGGATAGTGCTGGGCATTCACACAGAAAGTGTTGGATCATTTCCTCCTCCGCCGATCTGCAGCTGCGGCAGAAATCGTGGAAAGGGGCACCCAGTTTTCTGCGTGTCTGCCAATGAGACAATGCCCCGTCAGTGCGGATACGATGAAACTTAATGTTTCACGGCTCGTGTTGAAAAGCTGCTTGGTGTGCTTTGAGCTCAGTGCGTGCCAAGTTTGCCTGGTTGTCCTGCAGGTTTCTTCTAGCATCCAGGCCCTATTTGCAGCCTCTATATAGTACTGCTTGAAACTTGGCTTGACGGAGGCCAACGGATGGCCGATTTGGGGTGTTAGTGTATAATCCTGGAATTCAGTGCCAGCTCTAGCTAGGCATCAGCTACGCAGTTCCTAGGTAGATCACTGTGACCCGGCACCCAGCAAAGAATCACTTCACAATGGAGTGACATCGTATTCAATAGTGTGCGACATTCCATTACAATTTTGGATGAGGTGTACACGTTGGATAATGATTGGATAGCAGCTTGACTGTCAGAGAAAATGTTGAGATTTCTTATAGAAATTTTCTGTATTTTCAGCCAGTACACTGCCTTATGTATAAAGTTGACCTTTGCCTGAAAAACACTTCAGTTATCTGGTAGCCGGAAGGATAGTCTGAAACCTAGCTGTTCGCAAAAAACGCCACAGCCAATTTTTCCATCCATTTTTGATCCATCAGTGTAGATGTCGACCGATCCCTGTATCCTATTTTCTTCGATGATCCAGTCATCTCTGCTAGGGATGACGGACTTGAAACTGTGGTGGAAGCAGGGAATCGTAGAAGTGAGGTCTACTCTCTCTGGCGTTGGTCCATCTCTCCTTAATATGATGGAGTGGCAGATATTACCATCATGCCAGAGATTTAGAGCTTTCAATCGAATAGCAGAGCACTTGGCCTGCTGTTTCGTTAGGAGCTCCGTCGGGAGCCAATTTAATAGCATAAACAATGCCTTTGTCGGGGTAGTGCGCATAGCCCCGGTGATTGCAATAGCTGCAGTCCTCCAGACTCTGTTAACCAGGTTCGCGTTTGATGTTGTTGCAATCGCTGGCCACCAAATAACCAAGCCATACAGAAGGATTGGTTCCACTTTCGCTGTATAGAGCCATGATACAGTTTTGGGTTTCAGTCCCCATCTTTTCCCAAAAGCTCTTTTGCAGCAGTAGATTCCGCATGCCGCTTTACGCGCTCTTTCTGCTATGTTTGCTTTCCATGCGAGCTTGGAGTCTAAAATTAGACCTAAATATTTGAGCTGATGAGATGGATTGAAACTTGTCTCATCAAGTTTAGGTGGAACAAATTGTGGAACTTTGTATCTTCTCGTGAAGAGCACAAGTTCCGTTTTTGGCGGATTTATCTTTAGACCGCACTCTTTGCTCCATTTGGTAAGAATACCTAGGGCAAAGTTTAGCCTTTCAGATAGTGTGTTGACGAATTTGCCCGATATTCCTATTGCAACATCGTCGGCGTAGGCTAAGACTTTGCAGCCAGTCGTTTCTATTGTTTACAGGATTTTGTCCACCACTAAGTTCCATAGGAGGGGTGATAGCACCCCACCTTGCGGGGTGCCTCTGCACGTCCGCCTTCTTAGGATGCTGTCTCCTAGTGAGAAGTTGATGCTCCTGCTGCTAAGTAGTTGCACGATGAACCTAATCAGGTTATCATCCACATTATTATTCTCGTGCCTTCGCAATAGCCTTGTAGATGACGTTGTTGAATGCACCTTCGATGTCTAGAAAAACCGCCTGCGTATATTCTTTGACGCTTAGCGATTTTTTGATGAATCTGGTGAGCGAGTGAAGAGCTGTTTCAACCGATCTCCCTTTTGTGTATGCGTGCTGCGCATTAGAAATTGGTTGCAGAGTAGCTCTCAAATGAATCTCTATCAGCCGTTCCAGAGTTTTCAACAGAAAAGAGGTGAGGCTGATAGGTCTATAGTCCTTAGGTGAGGATTGGGGTGTCCTGCCCGCTTTTGGTATGAAGACTATTTTAGCTTCTTTCCACCGCTGTGGAATATAAGTCATCCGTAGACACGCCTTAAAGATGGCTTTGAGCCACGGTAGCGCTGTATTGATTCCCTGCTAGATCTCAACAGGTGAGATGTTGTCCATTCCAGGGGATTTAAATGGTTGAAATGAGCTGATTGCCCAGCGAAAGAGCCTGTCGTCTACAGAGACAGCGGTTGACAGGCAGTTCGAGGGCGTATGTGGATCAGCTTTGTCAGCCACATCCTCACTGCCCGGGAAGTGCGTGTCCATGAGAATGGCTAGCGTCTCGGAGCTGGATTTGGTCCAGGTCCCATTTGCGTCCTTGATAGACCGCAAAAATAAGGGGGTGGTCGTAATAACTTTTCGCAGACGAAAGACATCCTTGAAGTGTTCTATTTCTGCACAGAAACTTCTCCACGAGATGCGTTTTGCTTTTCTGATGGAGCTTTTAAACTCTTTCAGTTTAAGTTTATAACAAGACCAGTCATTGGATACTTTAGCCTTTTTCATTCCAATTGGGTCCCCCTCTCACAGCCGCTATCTCCACTCGTTGTGCAGTTTCCCTGACACCCCATAGTTGTCTATGCCGAAGCAGGGAGGCCATGCAAGGGCTGGCACATTCCCTTATGAGGATATTTGCTCAGAGCCAGGCCAGGAACTAATCAGGAGTCTGAACTCAACTGAACCTGCAAGGCCAGACTAGTGGCGACGAGTTTTGAACGTACCACAAGGCCTGCCAGGGTTTTACCGGGACGGAGGCAGCAGTAGCATCAGCCTGAAAGCCATTTCTGCAAGATGACACTCTTGCGTATGAAGGTGACAGAATACCACCACTACCAGGCCAAAGCATAAGATCGAGTCGTTTAGACGAAAGAGTAGTCCAAGCACATTCGAGGTCGTGCCATGGTAGATCATTTAGCGTTATCCGGGATGCACCACGAGGAGGCGATCTACCCTACATCCCGGTGATTATGCTACAGCCATGGAAATTTTGAACAAAACTATTCAAAATCACGCGACAAAATCTCTCCAGTAAATATAATAACAAAAACTGTATTCATTTTTGCTAGCACCTTTTTATCTTTGAAGCGTAGATATAGAAAATAGTAAGTAACGTAGGAAGGGCTTTGCAACCACTCCCTGATTTATTCGCGTGAATATTCAATCAAATCCTTACGTAATCGATATACGTTTCCGTAGATGATACATTTAAGATTAACTCTTTCCGTAATGTTATGAGTACCTCAGATTATTATTATTTTAAATAGCATTATTTTTTGGTGTATGATAATTTTGTTGGAAATTTATAATGATAACTTCATGTGCACACCCTCGATCTGCCGTGCAATGGTCAAACCGTCTAAATGACATTTTTCAAGATTTTAAGATATGTGCGTTTAGGGACATTATATCTTCCCTTCTTTCATATGAGCTTAACTTTTCCCTTCAAGAGTCATGACCCTGGCCATTCCATCTATAATACATCTTGCTGCCACTTTCACATAAAAAAACAAGCCGCGAGGTGCGACTCTTGAGGTTCACACGGTTAACTTCCCAGTAATATCTACATAAACATCAAAAACATTAAGCACAATAATAATTTGGAAAATAATACTACTTTAAATAATAATAATGAGTGGTAATCATAGCAGTAGCAGGAATATCATCTACGGAAGGGTTCTTTTGGATTTCCAAAATTTAAGCATGAAAACATTAACACTAAAACACTGTAGAAACTATTAAAAATCTGCTCAAATTATGCAAATATTATAAAACTTGGATCGAATTTACAACAATTTCCTTAGAACAAAAGATATAAAGTAATATCATTCGTATGAACCCTCTTTACATGATAACTTTGAATGATTTTTTCTATTTTTTATTGTTTTTTATAATCATGGAATATGGTTTTGCTGGTTTCTCTTCAAAAATTGATAAGAATGTATAAATTTTATAAACATTTATTGCTGTCTTGTGCAAATCAGGTTAAAACAAGCCGCAAAGTGCGACCCTTGACGTCCACACGGTCAACCTCCCAGTAATATCTACATAAACATCAACAACATTAAACACAATAATAATTTTAAAAATAATACTACTTTAAGTAATAACAATGAGAGGTATTCATAGCAGTAACAGGAATGAGTTAATATGAATCATATCGTCTACGGGGTGGTCCATTGATTACGTAAGGTTTTTGGTCGATGAGGACAGATGGAATATTCACGCGGATAAATCGGTGGGGGCCTTTTCGGTCTTCAAAAATTTGTATATGCAGTCAAAAATAGGTTCAATTGCATGTAAAAAGTAAAATGTATTACAAATGATGATGGTTATTGAAATTTTACGATTACTAAAGAATCAATCTACTAAAAACTACAATTTTTTATCTGATGAAAGCTTTTTAAAGCATATGATCTTGCAAAGTATTGACCACAAAACATTTTGCCATTCAAAGCGTTGATACCGAAAATGCAAATTTGATTGAAATTTGGGTGGTTTTCAAAATTTAAGCAGATTTTTTAATTAAAAGACTATAAAAACTATTAAAAATCTGCTCAAATTATGCAAATATTTCAAAACTTTCATTGAATTCACAACAATTTTGTTAGAATAAAAGATACAAAGTAATATCGTTGGTATTAACCCTCCTTACATGGTAACTTTGAATGATTTTTTATTTTTTATCTAGTTTTTTTCACAATCATGACATAAAATTTTGCTGCTTTCTCTTCAAAAACTGATAAGAATGTATGAATTTTATAAACTGGTATGTTATCACTGTGCAGGTTAAAAAAATATTTTTTATGAAAAAAAACATAATTTTTCGCATTTTTTTCTATTAAATAAAAAAAACGGCTAAAAAGAATTTTTATAATGTTAAAAACTTCACAAAAATGTTAATACACGTCAACTGACACCATAATGATGCAAATATTATATCTGGTTCGTGAGATATAGTGAATAATAAAAATGACCTTGAAAATCATGATGACTTTTAATGATCTTTTATTTTTAATTTGATGAATATTTTTTTTTGCTCAGTATTTTTAATATTTATGTAGATATTACTGGAAAGTTGACCGTGTGGACCTCAAGGGTTGCAGCTTGCGGCTTGTTAAAAATTCGAATGATTCACAAAAATGTTATTATTAAATGTTATTTGTTATTTAATTTTGTACGTAATCATGAGAAAAAGTTTTGATATTGTTTTCACAAACATTGTTTGGAGTATATAAATTTTATAAACATTGATTACTTTATTCCGCAAATCAGGTTAAAAATGTATTGTTCATGAAAAAAACCTATTTTTTTGCACTTTTTTCTCGAAAAAATTTGTTTAAAACTTGATAGAATCCCATAAATTTCAATACGCGTCGATTGACCCCTTGATCCAGGAAATCGTATCTCTGGTTCGCGAGGTATAACGCATGACACAAATGACCTTCAAACGGGCAAAACAGCAAACCCCTTCGACCAAAGTTTCCCAAAAACTAATCAGCTCTTAATATTGCAAAGACGCTTCGATTGATACCTCAACGAAGTCGATCGGACTTTGTTTACGTGAGTTATGTCGTAGAAAAAAGTGTCCACGAACGCACATACGTACGTACACACACACACACATACACACACATACATCTCCCTTTGTATAAACACTTTATATATACTCTATAGACCTCAAAACGTAAAAAAAATTTGAAAATTTCAATTTCGATTTTCGAGGCGATTACAAGAACTTCCCATATACTGGGAAGTTAACAAGTGGCAAACCATCTAAAGTACTTTATACGGTTTGTCCATTGTACAGCTATACAAATCAGAAGGAAAATAAACGTCTATAAGCATTTGGTTCGATTGTCCGTTGCATCTCTACACTACATGCTATATGAGGTGCAAATGCGAAACAACTTAAAAGATTTTCATTTCTGCAGTTTGCTGTTCTGCCATGTAATGGCCAAACCGTCTAAATGTAATTTCCTCGATATCGAGATAAATGGCTTCAAACATTTCGCGTGAACTGCCAATCTGGTTCCAGCCTTACGCGGCCATATATTGCATATGCATTTACACAACTTGCTCTACATGCGGACTATTGTACCTTGCCTTGAGTGAAAGATAAAGACCTTGAAATGAATTTTACTGCGAAATGTTTCCGCATTGGGCGTGAATGTTCTACATTCCTAAAAGAATTTGCCAAAGAGGACAATGAAGGAGTAAAGAGATTAGCAAAACATGGAAAATTAGAATTGCTGGTAAAAAAAGAATAAAACTGTTTTTTTTTCAAATGAACATAAAGGAAAGAGTTTCGTAATGTATTTCTCGCTTACTTATTAAGGATGCAGATGAAAGATTGTTATAGGCATTTAAACGCATTATGTTTCTGGAGTGCATTATAAGCGGCATACGAAGATCATGGTTTCTACTATACGGTTATGGTATTTTGACGCCTTAATTATTAGCGCGAGTGAAGTGAAATTGAAATGAAGAATAGTGAGTCAGTTGCTTGTTTTTTCCCGGGAATGTTCGAGTCCGAATATTGTGAAGAAATGCAAGAAGATTCAATTCTTATTGACTTAACGACTCCGGACTCTGAATCCGAACTTAATAACACAGAAAACGAAAGGAGTGTAAAACAAGACAAGCCGGGAGGTGCGACCCTTGAGGTCCACATGGTCAACTTCCCAGTAATATCTACATAAACATTAAAAAAATTAGACACAATAATAATTTTGAAAATTATTTTAATTTGAATAATAATAATGATAGTACTCATAACAGTAATTGTAATGAATTAATATTAATCATATCTTCTGCGGGAGCGTCCATTGATTACATAAGGTTTTTGGGAAATGGGGCAGATTGATTTGATTAAATATTCACGCGGATCAATCGGTGGGGGCCTTTTCTACGTTATTTGTCATTTTCATATCGATGCTTGAAGGACAAAAGAGCGCTAGCAGAAATGAAAGCAGTTTTTGTTATTACGCCCACCGTAAAGATTTTGTTGCGTGATGGTCATTTTGAATAGTTGCGTTCAAATTTGCCATCATTCCGGCATAATCACAGAATTTATATTTTTTCACGATTTTGCGAAAATGAGATTGATAATTATTTCTTATTTTCTGTTGATCTTGAAATGCCTGAAACCATTTTTTATAATATTAAACACATCACAAAAATAATTCATACAGTTCTATTGACACCTTAGCTATGGAAATATTATATCTGGTTCGTGAGATATAGTGAACGACAAAAATGACCTTGATGGTCGTAATGACTGTTAATGATTTTTTATTTTTTATTGTATTTAACATTTTTTGTAATGATGACAAACAGTTTTGAAGGTGTTTTTACAAACACTGTATAGATTATATAAATTTTATGAACATTGATTACTGTGCTTCGCAAAACAGATTAAAAATTTATTGTTTATGAAAAAACCCTAATTTTTTGCACTTTTTACCTTAAATTAAAAAACGGCTCCAACAATTTTTGTAAAAATTTGATAGATTCACAAAAGATTCAAAACTCGTCGATTGACACGTAAACAATGCAAATTGTTTGTTTGGTTCGCGAGATATAACGCATGACACAAATGACCTTCAAAGGGGCGAAACAACAAACTGCCCCGTCCGAAGTGTCGCAAAAACTAATCAGCTCTTAAGATTACAAAGATGCTTCGATTGACACCTCAACAAAGTCGACTGGACTTTTTTTACGTGAGTTATGCTCCTAGAAAAGACTGTCCACGAACGTACATACGTGCGTACGTACATACACATACACATACATCTCCCTCTCTAAAAACACTTTATATACATATGTTGCGGATCAATTCTCATTTTAGTCGTTCATTTTTTTTCATTTCTTCCAAATTGGAATATATTCAATTTTCCCTCAGTACACGTCCAAATAATCAGCATTGGCAGTACTAAATCCCAACTTAGTAATCCACCACACGCGCTGTCTCTCTTGCGAGGTGAGTTTAAGTGATCGAGCGCGAATCAGTTCACTTTGCATGCTGTCGCCCTCTGATTGGCCGAAGAGATTCTGACATATTACCATATATGGTAATAATTGGAGCAAAAATGCTTCAACGGGTGATCGCGGTGGAAAAAAATGTAGGAAGTGAGTTGACGAGGGAGTCGAAGAAAAGACGTGGTCGCTGAAGGAAGAAAATTCGGTTTGTTTTTTTTTGGAAAAAGAACGCTTGCACGCAGAGTGTGAACGGGAATATAGCGAAAACGATTGAAATAATGCTAAAGTTCGCGAATCGCGTGATATACGTTTGTTGGAGATTTCTGGTTTTGGAGTTGTTGAATTTCTAATTTTTGCGATTGGCAGTCGAAGTGAGGAGTGGAATTATTCCTGTTAAATAATCTACAGTATCGAGTGGGTTTCCCGAGTGAGTTTTTATGGGACCGCTGTCTGGAAACAACGACAGCGACAAGCAACGCCTTAGGCGGGGGCCACATAGCAGACATGCAGAGTCTAACACAGCATTCGTCCCGGAAAAGGAGTTCAGTGGAAATGTGAAGATTCCTGCGAACGGCCGACAGTAATAAAGGAAATTAAAATCAAAAAAAAAGTAACTATCTCATGTACTCACGGAAATTGATTAGTCACAAGAAACATGCATTATTATGGCAAAAGATTTTTTTTAGTAATCATTAGGGAAAGTGAATTAATGTAAGATTTTGAAATAACGTAGGCTGATTGTAAAGCGCTGTTCAAGTGAATAGTTTATTTGACATAATTTAAAAAACAAAAAAAAAAAAACGTTCCTGTAATTTATCGTATGCAAATAATTCAAGAAATGTATGTGATCTAGCTTCGAAATACCAGTTCTTAGGCATTTCATGTGTATTTAGCTTTCTTTGTAATAATACGATTATAAATAGTAAGTTCAAACGGGAAGCAACTTGCTTTCAAACTGTAGAAATTTCTGTAGATTTTTTTTTGACAATGTGAGAAATTGTTAACCAGTAACTTCATATTGTATGTGTTAAGAATTATGATAAAAAAAAAGAAATTTTTTTTATATATATAAACATAAGTGAAATAATATGAAGTGAGTTTTTTTTTGGTTCTCCTCTCCTCAGCATGTGCGCGATTGGGTTTTGTCCGGATATAAAAGTTTTTTGTCGATGTGCCTTTTATTAGCCCACGACCCGGTGAGCTAGCCGGTTTATAAAAAAACATGTTATCTATGGTCGCCTCTATGCGACCACTGTTGGTGGGTGCTCCGCACGGGGGCCTCCTCTCGGCGGTCATCGTCCATGGTGCATCCGAAGTGGCGGAGCACATGGATGGTGATTGTCTGGGATGGAGGTGAAGGAATGCGGGGCACGCAACACATGGCGCCCAAGCGTTTCGGCCTTTTGCCTTTCTAAATTCTAAATTCTAACCTCTAAATTCATAGTGTTGTCGAAATTAGGAAAAGTGTCGGGTAATTCGCGTAGTTTGTTTGAATCGGGATTGTGATTATCTCAATCACACCCAGTAATCGCTTCCACGTTTGAAACCGTCGCAATCCCTGTTTCGACACACTTCTATTAAATTTATAAAATAAATTCACTTTTAACTTGTAGTCGTCGGATAATTTGTTCGAATCGTGAATCATCTCGTTTTACGTACTTCACATTTTGTTGTGACACACAATTTAAGTGTCTAATTAAATTTTGTATCTGATCACGTATTGTCTGTTGGTGGGGAGACCAAATATATCTTTATAAAACAAAAATACCAATAATAATCACTTCATGTTATTCCGATTCGTATGTGAATCGACACAATAATACTAAGTCATACTTTTGTAAACCACTGTTGTAAAAACTTTTGTAAAACATTTATGTAAACACTTTTGTAAAACAAATTATGTAAAAACTA
Source organism: Oxycera nigricornis (assembly GCA_963942545.1). NCBI lineage: Eukaryota > Metazoa > Arthropoda > Insecta > Diptera > Stratiomyidae > Oxycera > Oxycera nigricornis. The sequence goes on along the minus strand of OZ012663.1, from coordinate 66,617,327 downwards.
TGTACAATAATTTAAGTCAAAAATTTATGTAAATTCATGTAAATCTATTGTAAACCACTCACACTCACCCTCATACAATCGGTTTCGGTAGTACGCGTTCAGTATCTTCGCCGCGTTTAGTATTTGAACATATCGCCCATTGGCGTTTAATTGATATAGTTAGCGTATTTTTGTGGCGTTTCGCTTTAAGCGAGTAATTTGGACCGCCTTTTGAGTTAGGCAGAGTATCGTTAAGTTGTAATATAATATCGTGTACTTTAGTATCGTATAATATCGTATCTTATAATATCGTTTCGTGTAATATTTTAATACCTTATTCGGTAAAATAACTTAATCTTTTTATATAATCCGCGCAACCATTTAGTCGCTCTATCACTTAACACTACACATACTATCTAATATCTTAATCTATATATATCATTCTATCCTGCAACATGGATATTCCTCAGGCATTCTGGCCCAAAGTAGTATCTTCTCCGGTTACGTCTCGGGAAATCAGACCATCCCTCGAGTTAGGGAGTGAGTCCAATCCTTTTTCCATTAATCATCCGCTACAAGTGTCTGAAGTGGGAGGCAGTTCCCCACCTAATCAATCCGTGGTGATAAACATTCCGCCCGAACAATGTCCGGCGCCCCTCATTTTCAACAGTCCGAAACACATTGTGACTGAAAAATCTATCCACACTGCGGATTTATATATGTTAAATCAAGGTGAACCCTTTCGGTATGTAAGTCCGACACAACCTGTAGGTGAGGTGAAAACTCCACCCCCTATGTATCCAGACGTTCCTTATACTCATAGTTTTCCTACACATGTAAGGGAAACCTTAAACACCTCTGTCCGTCATAATGTACCCATATTTAAATGGGGCATTACGTTCGATGGAACCAACTCTAGTCTCAACGCCGAGACTTTTATATTCCAAGTCGAGACTCTCTCTCGCACATATCAGGTTTCGTTTGCAGAACTCATCGCGAGTTTCCATTTATTAGTTCGTGGACCAGCAGCGGTCTGGTATTGGAAATATCTCCAACTACATCCCCAGTCCTTTGATTGGGACGGCTTTAAGGCCGCTTTTCTGAGTCGATATGGCTCTCTTACCTCCGATGTGGATATCCGACGACGTATTGACGCGCGGATTCAAAAACCTTCTGAAACCTTCATTGAGTTCTTTGATGCGGTTGAAGGACTGACCCTTCAGCTTCGGCATCCATTACCGGACACTGACCTACAAGTCATCCTATATCGCAACATGTCCACCCGTCTGAGCGATCATTTAGCTGGTCGCACCTTTAACAACACTCGCGAACTAGTCCAATGTTGTATTTCCGTCGAGAGTGTATGGAACATCAACACTCCTGTAAAACGGACTATTCCTTTCGTGCGGCGTTCAGTGCACGAAATTCATCTTACGTCTGGGTCGAAAAACGTCGATCCTATCAACTCTCGTTGTTCTTCTGGTAATCCATTCAGACAGGCAGACGTATCTCCTACAGTTCGCTCTTCCGAAACTTTTTCTAACTCCGTTATCTGTTGGAACTGTAAGCGTAGTGGGCATTCCTTCGGAAATTGTCCAATTCCGGTAAATCGACTTTTCTGTTTTGGATGTGGCCACGATGGTGTCCTGAAAAGTAACTGTGCTAAATGCAATCCTTCGGGAAACGGGCGAAGGAGTGTGTCGTTCGCGGGGAATCGATCCACTCCAGTCATCGCCAACAACATGCCTCTGAATCGGTCCGACCGAATAAAAACACGTATCCCAGTCCGACCCGAAGCAAATACGCGTCTGTAAATCAGGTACCTTCCCTCTCTAACATCTCTATGAGAGATGTCACCATCCAAACGGACCCCAATATCAATTTAAAACCTGTTGTGTTACCTGTTGAGTCCATACATAGCGATCTTGTTTCCGTGACGTCACCTCATATAGTTCATCCCTCTATTAAATCTAAATGTCGCCTACTGTCCAATAGTCGCCTACGTCGGTGTAAACGTACGGCATTATATTTTTATAAACTTCGTCAACTGCGTAAGGCAGTACTACACTCCATATATTCCGATGATCCTTCAGCGGATTCCCGACCTTTTCGTGAAATAGCCATTAATGGGCATAAACTCTCTGGGTTACTCGATAGTGGAGCTAGCGTTAGCGTTTTGGGTCATGGGGCTTTAGACCTTATATCTAAATTACAACTTTATCTGCATTCTTCCAACCTCCACATTAGTACTGCTTCTGGACAACATGTCTCCGCATTAGGTTATGTAGACACTTCAGTCTCCTTCGGAAACTTAATCAAACCCATTCGATTTTTAGTAGTCCCTTCTCTAGGACATTCCGTGTATCTGGGCATCGATTTTTGGAACGCATTTAATATCGTACCTTTTCAGTTACCTTCTCTACAAGTACTTAATACTGTTTCTAGCTCTAAAGGTGATGTGTATCATCATCTATCTACAGCGCAGCAAATGCAGCTTCAATCTGTTATCCAGACCTTTCCGTCCTTTAATGAGCGTGGGTTGGGAAAAACTTCTCTTTTGAGTCATACTATCGATACGGGTTCCGCTAAACCCGTTAAACAACGTCACTATTCAGTGTCTCCTGTTATTCAATCTCAGCTATACACCGAATTAGATCGTATGCTTTCTCTTGGCGTTATAGAGGAAAGTCAGAGCTCATGGAGTTCTCCCGTCACTTTGGTCCGCAAACCCGGTAAAAATCGGCTTTGTCTTGACGCGCGTAGGGTTAACGAGGTCACTATCAAGGATGCATATCCACTTCCGCTAATTGAGGGTCTCTTATCTCGTCTACAATCTACTAAATTCATAACCAGTCTAGATCTCAAGGACGCCTTCTGGCAAATTCCTTTATCTATGGACTCGCGCGAAAAGACCGCTTTTACAGTCCCTGGTCGTCCTCTTTATCATTTCACTGTTATGCCTTTTGGTCTTTGCAACGCCCCACAAACTATGTGTCGACTCATGCATAAAGTCATTCCGCACGAGTATCATGACAAAATTTTCGTCTATTTAGACGACCTACTCATTACTAGTGCCACCTTTGAGGAACATTTAGATCTATTAAGTAAAGTAGCTCAATTTCTCACTTCCGCCGGCCTTACTATTAACGTCGACAAAAGTAAATTCCTTCAACGCGAGATCAAATATCTCGGATATATAGTCAGTGACGGTATCCTAAAAACCGATTCGGATAAAATTTCTAGTATTGTTGACTACCCCACTCCTAGGTCCGCTAAGGACGTACGGCGTTTTATGGGAATGGCGGGTTGGTATCGTCGTTTCATCCTTCGCTTCGCCAGTATCACGGCGCCTCTAACCGATTTACTTCAGAGTAAGCGTTCGTTTAAGTGGAACGACTCCGCCGAAAACGCTTTCTCGCAAATAAAACAAGCCCTAATTTCGGCTCCAGTTTTAATTAATCCAGACTTTAGTAAACCCTTCTTTATACAGTGTGACGCCAGTACTACCGGTATCGGTAGCGTGTTATTTCAAAAGGACGAGGATGGTAAAGAGCATCCTATTGCTTTTATGTCCGGTAAATTAAATTCGGCCCAACGTAACTATACTATCACGGAACTCGAATGCCTGGCGGCTGTACAAAGTGTAAAAAAATTTCGCGCCTATATCGAGGGGTTTTCTTTTACTATCATTACCGATCATGCCAGCCTCAAGTGGCTGATGCGGCAAACTGACCTTTCCGGCAGACTGGCTCGTTGGAGTCTCAAACTACAAGGATTTGACTTTCAAATCCAACACTGCAAAGGATCCGTAAACGTCGTACCAGACGCGTTGTCGCGCGTACATGAAGGTATTGTAGCCGGCAATATCTCTATTCTCTCTGACCAAACTTTAACTTCAATTCTTCCGGAACATGCTTCTCTGCATCCTTTAATTCCTGAGTCAGCCTTTAGTGACTCCTCATATCTAGAGCGTATCGATCTTATACAGCAAAACCCCGATAAATTTTCTAATATTTGGGTACAAAACGGGAAAATCTATATTAATACCGGTGTCATGTCGGATGACCAAGTAAATATCCCTTAAGGCCATGCCTAAGGCAACTGCCGAGTCCGTTGTGAACTTTCTGTCCGAAAATATTTTCCATACTTTTGGCGTTCCTGAATTTATTCATTCCGATAACGGAGTGCAATTTGTGTCTAAAGTTTTCACGCAACTTCTGTCAGACTACAATATCACCCAAGTTCTAAATCCTCGATATTCTCCGCAGTCCAACGCTTCTGAGCGTGCCAATCAATCCATTCTATCCGCTATTCGCTCTTATATTGGTGACGACCATCGTAATTGGGACCGTTCTCTGGTGGAGACATGCGCTGCATTTAGGAACGTAGTGCATGAATCCACTGGTTGTTCACCGCATTTCCTAATGTTCGGATTTCAGGCTATTAGACATGGCTCGGATTACACCCTCCTACGTAAATTATCTTCTTTAGCTGACGGTCAACTAAGTGTCACGGAGCGCAACGACAAAATGCGCGATATTCAAATCAAGGTCCAAGCTAAACTTCAAGAATCCTACTTGAAGGGTAAACGCAGATACGATTTGCGTAGTAAGCCCCGAATGTTTCATCCCGGTCAAGCTGTACATGTCCGTAATCATGTCTTGAGTAAGGCTGTTGATCGGTTTTCCGCCAAACTTGCCCCGAAGTTTGTGCCTGGAATCATTGTTCGACCTGTGGGACAGGTTTCTTACGAAGTTCGGGATATGTCCGGTAAAACTCTTGGTGTATGTCACGCACAGGACATTAAGAGTTAACTTCGATCTGTATATTTTGTTGATAGCTATCTGTATATATATCGTACATATATTAGTATGTCAATTTTTTGGTGAGTTTGTATATATCGGTAATATTTAGTACAGGACGTGGTCCCTCATAAAATTAGTAGTCCAGTGAGTTTTCCTAATGGCCTCGTCGTGTGACGTAACGGTTGCATTAGTGTGGACGCATATAGTTAGTTTGCTTCGTGATCCAACGAGTTTTCCTAATGGCCTCGTCGTGTGACGTATCGGTTGCATTAGTGTGGACACGCATATTAGTTGGTTTGTTTCGAAGTCCAATGAGTTTTCCTAATGGCCTCGTCGTGTGACGTATTGGTTGCATTAGTGTGGACGGGTATTGTATTAGTATATACATCTGCGTCGCATATAGTTAGGTTGTACCTTGTTTAGTATCTGTTCATATATCCTTAGGTTGAATAATTGGGTTTGGAGTCTTAAAATGCTAGAGAATTGACGACCTCTGGGGTCCCTAAACTAGTCCGCGTTGAGCGTTGACGCCTGTATATAATGTAAATATTTTTGGTATATCTAGTATCATATTATTAATAATTGCTCACAGGAAGTGAGACCATTTTTTTGTAGTATAACCATATCTCTTTATCTTTCGAATATTACCCATTTTACCTATCGGAATCTTATATTCCTCATCTTTTCATCTTCGGTATACAACCGTTTCAGTTGCTAGGCAACTTTCTTAGGGGTAGGGGGGGTTCATATTGAACTCAAAATGTATGTATTTGTCTTCGTCTTTAAGTTCTGGTTTGTTTCTTTGGCTGATTCGAGACTGGGGTTGAAGTCTGTCAGGTTAGACCTGAGGTTCTCTATGGGGTTTCAATACAGAGGGCAACGGTCGATCCTTTGTAGTTAGTACAGCTCAACCCCAGTGTAAAACTCGGAAGGTACACCATTTCGTTTTTCAGTGTCGTGTATTGTCCCAGATATCTTGTCGTAACATTATCTCTGATCTGTAATAGCGGTTTCATTACTCATCTTTTCAACACGCCCGTGTTTCATTTTGTTTGATAACTCAGTAACCCGCCGTTGATAGGTTCCGTTCCTGTTTTGAGCTATTTCGACTATTGAGGTAGTTTTGAAGGCTTATTTCGGGTAAAACTGTCGATTGAGTAGGGTTACCTTAACGTAATACCGTATCGAGGAACTTGCGTGAACATGTATGATGATTTCGACGTTAATACGTTTTGACTACATCTGCTGAGCTTCACGTAAGACTTCCCATTTTGTTAAAAACCCTCCTGGTTTGATTGAGCGAGCATGATGATTTCGACGTTTAGACGTTTCGACTACATCTGCCTAGCCTCATACCAACCATGAGATCTTTCATTACTTAGAGTTCATACATAGCCCGGCTTTATTGTGGAGAGACTCTTCTCAGGGCGGGGTCGTCCCCACGTTCTGTTGCGGATCAATTCTCATTTTAGTCGTTCATTTTTTTTCATTTCTTCCAAATTGGAATATATTCAATTTTCCCTCAGTACACGTCCAAATAATCAGCATTGGCAGTACTAAATCCCAACTTAGTAATCCACCACACGCGCTGTCTCTCTTGCGAGGTGAGTTTAAGTGATCGAGCGCGAATCAGTTCACTTTGCATGCTGTCGCCCTCTGATTGGCCGAAGAGATTCTGACATATTACCATATATGGTAATAATTGGAGCAAAAATGCTTCAACGGGTGATCGCGGTGGAAAAAAATGTAGGAAGTGAGTTGACGAGGGAGTCGAAGAAAAGACGTGGTCGCTGAAGGAAGAAAATTCGGTTTGTTTTTTTTTGGAAAAAGAACGCTTGCACGCAGAGTGTGAACGGGAATATAGCGAAAACGATTGAAATAATGCTAAAGTTCGCGAATCGCGTGATATACGTTTGTTGGAGATTTCTGGTTTTGGAGTTGTTGAATTTCTAATTTTTGCGATTGGCAGTCGAAGTGAGGAGTGGAATTATTCCTGTTAAATAATCTACAGTATCGAGTGGGTTTCCCGAGTGAGTTTTTATGGGACCGCTGTCTGGAAACAACGACAGCGACAAGCAACGCCTTAGGCGGGGGCCACATAGCAGACATGCAGAGTCTAACACAGCATTCGTCCCGGAAAAGGAGTTCAGTGGAAATGTGAAGATTCCTGCGAACGGCCGACAGTAATAAAGGAAATTAAAATCAAAAAAAAAGTAACTATCTCATGTACTCACGGAAATTGATTAGTCACAAGAAACATGCATTATTATGGCAAAAGATTTTTTTTAGTAATCATTAGGGAAAGTGAATTAATGTAAGATTTTGAAATAACGTAGGCTGATTGTAAAGCGCTGTTCAAGTGAATAGTTTATTTGACATAATTTAAAAAACAAAAAAAAAAAAACGTTTCTGTAATTTATCGTATGCAAATAATTCAAGAAATGTATGTGATCTAGCTTCGAAATACCAGTTCTTAGGCATTTCATGTGTATTTAGCTTTCTTTGTAATAATACGATTATAAATAGTAAGTTCAAACGGGAAGCAACTTGCTTTCAAACTGTAGAAATTTCTGTAGATTTTTTTTTGACAATGTGAGAAATTGTTAACCAGTAACTTCATATTGTATGTGTTAAGAATTATGATAAAAAAAAAGAAATTTTTTTTATATATATAAACATAAGTGAAATAATATGAAGTGAGTTTTTTTTTGGTTCTCCTCTCCTCAGCATGTGCGCGATTGGGTTTTGTCCGGATATAAAAGTTTTTTGTCGATGTGCCTTTTATTAGCCCACGACCCGGTGAGCTAGCCGGTTTATAAAAAAACATGTTATCTATGGTCGCCTCTATGCGACCACTGTTGGTGGGTGCTCCGCACGGGGGCCTCCTCTCGGCGGTCATCGTCCATGGTGCATCCGAAGTGGCGGAGCACATGGATGGTGATTGTCTGGGATGGAGGTGAAGGAATGCGGGGCACGCAACACATATACTCTATTTACCTCAAAACGTAAAGAAATGTGAAATATTTTAATTCCGATTTTCGAGGCGATTACAAGAACTTCTCATATACTGGGAAGTTAAAAATGAGTGTAACGTTTTGGGTTAGTAAAAAAAAGTAGTATCATAGAACCGATAAAAAAACGATCATTGTAGAGAGGATAAGCATTCCTCTAAGGTAAAGAAAATTACAAAATAAGACACTTAGTTTTTTGGAAAATGATGAAGGCTTGTTAGTGTGATATTTCTTTAAATGAAGTTTACTTTTGATAATTATGAGTAGTTTATTCGACTTGTGTTAGCGGAGGAAGTCCTCACACGGAAACAAGCAATCGAAGTATTGAACATCTTACTCAGCCTGACGACGTTTTAGACATATGTAAGTAAATCACTGCTAAATTTTTTTCTGTATTTCTTCAATTTTTATTTGTTCAAAAAAGGATTCAAACGCAATACCGAAGTTTGCCGATATCGTAGAGGCCAGATTTAGTAAAGGATCTACTGACATCCAATATAAAACAAATTTCAACGAAAACTGTTACACAGTAGCGAAGAATGCCGCCAAGCTCAGAACGCGATTCCATCCATTCAGCGATAATTTTAACAGTCAAGCCCGAGGAATATCAAAAGAAAAAAATCAAGCAATTATTATCCAAAATACCAAAAGATCGTCAACATTTTTGGAAAAATCTACCCACATATACGCTGAAAGGAGATGAGGATCAACGAATTTATATAAGTTTAAATATATATGTGTTGATTAGTATGAAAAACAAAAACACCAACAAACTTGTCTTTATTCTTATAAATTAATAACATGTCAAACATTTAAAAACATCTGTTCTTTTCATATTTAAATGCCTACTGAAAAATGGGCAATGGTCAAAATCACACAATTATTTGGCGACATTATATCGTCTCTTTCTTTTATGAACTTAACATTTTGTTCCACTTCCATTCCCTTCAAGAGTTATGAATCTGGCCATTCCATCTTTAATACATCTTGCTACCAATGTCACACAAAAACATTGTATAGCTGTACAAATCAGAAGGAAAATAAACGTCTATAAGCATTTAGTTTGATTGTCCGTTGCACATCCACCCTACATTCCGCATGAGATCAAACGACCCAAGAGCATTTGAAGCGTTTGTACGTTGTTTTCTTAGGCAAGTTATCCTTTCACGCACACTGGACAAAACGTTTAAATGCTTTTAGACGGTTTGCCGTTGTATCTGAAGATGTGTTTCAAGCGAAAAAAAATAATCTAAAATCGCATTGGCGATTTTCGTGAATCTTGAATTCATGTTGCATTCTTTACAAACAAATTTGGTAATGTAGGCAAGACAGAGGAAATGCGGAAGCGTTTTCACGCGAAATGTTTGAAGCCTTTTATCTCCATATCGAGAAAATTACAGTTAGACGGTTTGGCCATTGCACGGCAGAGATAACAGCTGCACTGCAGATGTTAACTTCTATTTGCAGACGACCATCTGCAAGTATGAGTTTGGAATACCAAAAAGACCATCGAAGCTCGCAGTTTGCATTCCACAGTCAAAGTGTGTGCATATTTACTGAAGTTAATTATATACACAGTAAAACCCAGTGCAATGTGCAGTTACATTGATATTGTCGTGGGAATATGTGCACTTATACGGGTTGTGCAGATAATAATTGCATAATTCCATGTTTTTACAGATGTATGGAGTTTCCGATAAGTGCATATTTGTTGCAGTTACCCAGTTATCGATGAAAAAAATGAAATGAAATGAATTTTAGAATATACACTTACTACGAGACCTTATCGAAGCTTCATTATTAGTACACATCAAGTTGTCTGTCTTTGTCTAAACAGTAATAAAACAACAATGGAATCAATTAAAAAAAACAGTTCATTGCCGATTTCAATTAAGCGTCAGAATTCGGGCTATAAAAGTCGCTAAACTTTTTTTGAACAATATTACTACTACCCATGCCTCCAGTTGTTCTTTAAGTGACACCATAATATCAGTGTCAGCTCCTTTCCATTCAATATAATTCCGCAATACCGAAATCGCCAGTATCGCATTTTGTATGCTGAGGAGTGTAGATTGTAGGAGTCCTCCAAACAAACGCATCTTCTTCGCTGTCACTGTTGCAGGTCTCCAGTGAAATTTCTTGTACTATTTCTTCATCTGCGATATCACCGAAGCATGGAATTTTTGAGTCACACATGACATGTTGTTCAAACTGTTCTGTTGACATCGGATAGTCTATTACTTCATGATCTTCACCATTATAATACCCAAAAACTGCCTTACGAAAATAACTTGAACAGTATTTGGTGTAACTAGCCATAAAGAACGTATCGCTCTAATATAGACACTTATTTCGAAAATTCCTTGAGTCATTGTCTGTTTTCAATAGACAACAGCTGTCTTCGCACTATATTTTGTCTGTAATATGCCTTGAAGCAGCTAATAATGCCTTAGTCGAGTGATTGTACTAGTGGTGTCGTGTAAGCAGGTTTTGTAATGAATATGTAGCAGGAGTAGCGTACGCAGGATTTTGATAAGGGGGGGTCGTATTTTTGAAGTCTTAACTAGGTACGTTTGCTAGTGCTTCGGTGTAGATATGAAGATATAATTATGGAATCATACTTACGAGTAATCATACTTCTTCACCGGTCAAAGTTGGAGTCCTCCAAAAATAATTCTGGCAGACTTTAGCCCGATGGCATTGATTTACTTGAATCATTCATGATATTTTCATTCAAATTATAAAATTATGCGCTTGACGTGTGAAAGAATCTACACTGTATTTGTAGACTTCCTTGGAACCGTAAAGTGTATGTTTGTAAGTACTTATATTGAAACGCCTTCAATACCTACAGGACAGAATAGAAAGCAACTAATGAAGTAAATTCCGTGGAAAAGTGAAACTGTCACTGAGCACAGACAGAAAATTATCGTAATCAGGGCTGGCTAAGCTTGTTTGCAGCCCACGCAGAGAAGCAACTCTGCGCTCTCAAGCAAATTTGTCGTCATCTTCACGTAACGCATGAGGTAGACTTTTTGTACGCGGTTTTTTTTAATGAGGTGTCCCCAATAGGCCTAATCTTTACATTACAAATCATATGACAAAATATAAACAATCCATTTTTTGAGGGTTCTGATCAAAGATAGAAAGAAACATTCAAAAATATAACTGTTGCTACTAATATATGGGTGCGAATTAAATAAATTACACTTTTCTGGAATTTTACTTCGAAAACGTTCAATCAGGTGACCATATTCTAATGTTCCCACCAACTCTTTATCTACATATAAAATTGCTAGGCTTCATACAATAAGTAAAAGATAACGGCACACACGGATCCAATTTGTACAAATTATGTCCGTATCACCCCTAGGTGAGATCTCTAAAGCACCATAGGCCGTAAAGCAGGCCCATATGGGTTTTACTGTGAAATATATGAAAGATCTTATTGCGTAGAGATACTTAACCTCACTCAACTCTCACGTTCCAGAGTGTCTCGGTGAAGAATTGTTAAAGTGGGTGACTAGTGGTTAACGCTAGTTCAAGGCTCCTTGTCGACAAATAGTTTTCGGGAATGAGATCTGATGCCGCACTATCATTTCACTCAGCTGTGAATGAGAACTTGAATCAAATGAGGGTAATATCACGGGTGAGCGTGTTCCTGACCAATTCACATCCAAATGTTCCATTGGTCAAGTAAATGAAATAACTCTAATATTGCCTGAAGGCCCAATTTTGGCGGCTGCGCCATCGATTATTATTTTTACCAACCTCTTCCCAGGCAATGACGAAGCTTCATGTAAATATGCTTGAGACATATAATACATATCATTCGAATCTTCGAATTTTTTAAATTTACGCCAGGTGATCAAAGTTTTAAATTGCCGATAATGATACAACTTAGTATTCAAAACTCATCTAAAGTAACGGTGAGAAACAGTGTAAAATGGGATTTAAATTTTATGTCCAAGCATAAAACAGAACGCTTCGCCGGATAAAATTATAGTGAAATATCTAAGCGATGATTTTTTTTTCATTAGCTCATTTAACACATCTTCTGTAGATGGAGTGAGATCTCTATGAATATTTAGAAGTGCCAATCCATTTAGCCCTTCATTGCTGGTGGAATTTCGCAAGTATGTTTGAAGTCGTCGTAATGTTGAAAATGATCGTTCGTTTGTACACGTAGATACTGGAAGGACAGCCAATATTTCTAGCGATTTTGATATATTCGGCAAAACGTTTGAATTACACATGCTTAACCCATCTATGGCCGCTTTTCGGCGGTTTACTATTTCAAGATTCCCTATCTTTCTGTACCACAGAATCAACTCAGCATTCAATTCTTCTTCAGGGGGGTTGAACCCGTAGACCCCACCCTTGGGTACGCCACTGTGTAGCAGCCTATCGTGTTCACCGCAGCGAGGCGTTGCATGCAATTGTAGCAGACTACGGTGTTCACCGCAGCAAGACGCTGCATATAGTTTTAGCGTTAGATTAGTTAGTCTTTAATAAGTTATATAACACAGCGGTCTTATGAAGAATAAAGAACTGCTAAGAATCACACGCATTTCGAGCAGTGTGGCAGCCTACCGTGTTTACCACATCGAGACGCTGCACGCAATTGTAGCAGACTACGGTGTTCACCGCAGCGAGACGCTGTAAACAGTTTTAGCGTAAGATTAGTTAGTCTATAATAAGTTGTATAACAGAGCGGTAGTATAGAGGACAAACCGCGAGGTACGACCTTGAGGTCCACAAGGTCAACTTCCCAGTAATATCTACATAAACATCACGAGCATTAAACACAATAATAACTTTGGAAATAATACTAATATAAGTAATAACAATGAGAGGTATTCATAGCAGTAACAGGAATGAGTTAATATGAATCATATCGTCTACGGGGTGGTCCATTGAGTACGTAAGGTTTTTGGTCGATGAGGACAGATGGAATATTCACGCAGATAAATCGGTGGGGGCCTTTTCGGTCTTCAAAAATTTGGTACATGCAGTCAAAAATAGGTTCAATTGCATGTAAAAAGTAAAATGTATTACACATGATGATCGTTATTGAAATCTTACGATGACTAAAGAATAAATCTACTAAAAAATTCAATTTTTTATTTGATGAAAGTTTTTTAAAGCAAATGATCTTGCAAAGTATTGACTATAAAACGTTTTGCCATTCAAAGCAATGATTAACGCAAATGCAAATTTGATTGAAATTTTGTTGGTTTTCAAAATTTAAGCAGTTTTTTTTAATTAAAAGACTATAAAAACTATTAAAAATCTGCTCAAATTATGCAAATATTTTAAAACTTTGATTGAATTTGCAATAATTTTGTTAGAATAAAAGATACAAAGTAATATCGTTGTTATGAACCCTCCTTACATGGTAGCTTTGAATGATTTTTTTTTTTTATTTATTTTTTTTCATATTCATGAAAGAAAATTTTGCTGCTTTCTCTTCAAAAACTGAAAAGAATGTATAAACTGGTATGTTATCACTGTGCAGGTTAAAAAAATATTTTCTATGATAATAAAACATAATTTTTCGCATTTTCTTCTATTAAATTAAAAAAAAAAGATGAAACGATTTTTTATAAAGTTAAAAACAACACGTAAATATTTGTACACGCCGATTGACACATTAATCATGCAAATATCATATTTGGTCCGTGCTTTATGATAAAAGATAAAAATGACCTTGAAAATCATGATGACTTTTAATGATTTTTTATTTTTAATGTAATTTTTTACGTAGTGATGTAAAAAAGTTTTGCTGATTTTCTTACAAAAACTATTTGGAGTATACAAATTTTTTTATATATTAATCACCGCGTTTTGCAAATCAGGTTAAAAACTTATTGTTTATGGGAAAAAACCTAATTTTTAGCACTTTTTTTAATAAATTAAAAAACAGTTCCTAAGATTTCTTTAAAAAATTTAAAGGATCGCACATATATTAATACGCGTCGATTGACTTCTTAATTATGTGAATCGTTTATTTGGTTCCGGATATATAACGCATGGCAAAAATGACCTTCAAAGGGTCAAAACAACAAACCCCCCGGACCGAAGTGCCCCAAAAACTAATTAGCTCTTAAAATTGCAAAGACGCTTCGATTGATTTCTCAACAAAGTCGATACGACATCATTTACGTGAGTTATGCTCGTAGAAAAAACTGTCCCCGAACGCATGTACACACGTACACATACATACTTCTTTCTAACAACACTTTATATATACTCTATGGACTTAAAACGTAAAGAAATGTTGAAAATTTCAATTTCGATTTTCGAGGCGATTACAAGAACTTCCCATATACTGGGAAGTTAATAAAATTGATAGAGCTCTGGATGAAATAATACTCAATTTTCATCCATTAATGAAACTTTTGCAGCTAAAGGTTCATCACTGAATGGTCATGATGACGATCGCCTAGGCAACATGGAAAAAGCTCTAGCGGAGATGGAAAAAAAGGTCTTAAGGCAAAACTCGGAATCATTAAATTCTGCTGTAGCCCAAGTTAATAGTGCTAAAGACAACTTCGAGAGCAGATTTACTGCTGTATGTGATAAAAATTATAATAATAGTAAAAACTGTCACATACCCGTGAATTCTGAGTTGTTGTTACACAACGAACTGATGCTTGGCGAGATTTAAAGTGTAATCATCAACTTCAATCACAGTTCTCTCAGCCGTACAAAGGATATGGCCACATTTCCAATAAAAAAGTCTCTCAAAACATTAAATATACAAATGTCTGCATCTTCACCGAAAAAACATGCTACTTGTACAAGGAAAGTCTTCAGATTCGGAACCTACTGGCCAGAAGATGAATGTGATAGACGAATTGAGAAAATTAGAAGTTGTAACTCTAATTCAAAACAACATTCCTCTGCCACACATCGAAAGGACGCTCATATGCAAGAGTTTTTTGTCAAGTGAGCTTCGAGGACTGCTGATGTAAAATGGATGCATCAGTACTTAGTGACAAAACTTTTCCTGGATGTCTGCGTCGTCGAATCATTCAAAAATCGATGCAGCAACAAGAAGAGTTCCGGCAACATCTTCAAAATTTCCGTTCCATCACGATACGCGAGTTAAAATTGAGAAACAAACTCCTAAGCTTGATGACCAATCTATAAACAACGTACGTATCTTCTAAACATCCGTTGTATCAAGTCAGCATTGTTAAATTCTTTTACATATCCAATTTCATAAACATCATGACTTCATTATGCTGATGCATGATTCATAATATAAACTATTTCCACTAACGTATCAATTCATTGTTTACACAGCTGCATCATCTCGTTTTATGCTGATGTATCTTATAATATCATATTTCATAAAATGCTGATCTTATCTTTTTATTCCCATGATCAAAATTGCAACTATGCAATTTTGGGTTCTTTGTTTCCCATCTGTATAAATACCACTTGATCATCCAGATCAAAGTTAGTTGTTAGTTCTTATTCAATCAAGTTGTTAGTTCTTATTCAATCAAGTTGTTAGTTCTTATTCAATCAAGTTGTTAGTTCTTATTCAATCAAGTTGTTAGTTCTTATTCAATCAAGTTGTTAGTTCTTATTCAATCGAGTTATTAGTTATCGTTCAACCAGCAAACGTGTTAGTTGTTGCCTATTGTTCAAAACGTATTCATCAAGTTAATAAAGTGTTCTTTTAAAATAATAATTAAAGTGTTTTTAATTAGTAATACCAAGTTTGGTATTTATATATTTTTGTGATAGTAAAAGTGCAAAAACATAACTGGCGCAGTCGCTATTCTAAGTTGGGAGGAACCTCTTAGAATATAAACGAACCTCATTGAATTGGAAAACAATTCAAAACACAGACGAAGAAAATTCGTTGTGTTTAACAAAAGTGATTAGTGAAAAAACTAACTAACTCCAATCATACGAAGAAAATTCGTATGATCTAAAAACAACTGGTTTAAAGTGTTAAATTCAAATAAGTAGATTGAAGAAAATTCAATTGAAAAACTGAATTTAAAAACACCAAACCATAATAACTCAACAAAACCATTATAATAAATAACAAATAATATAAAAAATTATAAAAATTTGTGATAAAATAAAATAAAAGTGTAAACTGAATTTACAATCATCAAATCGTATCCTGTACACAACACAATAAGTCACATTCAAAATATATAAAATGGCAAACGAAAAAAACCAGCATCCAGCGAATCCTTTGGAACTGTCTTTTGAGGAGCTTATTAAGGAAGCTCGACGTCTTCCAATTTATACTGGAAATAATTGTGAATACGATCTCAACACATGGATAGAGGAAGCAGATACTCTTCTCAGCCTAACCCAAGGAAACCAACAGACGTATATATGTAGACTTATTCTTCATAAACTTCAAGGTCCTGCGAGAGCTGCTGTACAAAAACTCACCGAACCCAATTGGGCTACTGTTAAATCTCTTCTTATTTTTACTTTTGGAATAACTGATAGTTATAACAATATTGTTACTAACATACATAAAGTAAATAGTCATAATAAAAATATTGATGACATATATAATTCATTAAATAACCTTTTGAATAAATTAAATACTAAATACATTCAGGATTCTCAAAAACATTTACACACTGAATTTTCCCCTATTAGAAATGAAAATCTTGTTCTTAATAAATTTAAATCTACATTGCCTGAATATAAATCATATCTTTTGGAAATGAAAAATTGCATCACATTAGGTGAAGCTTACAATTTATTAACAAAAATAAAACAAACATACGATGATGGAGAACATTTTACCATTAAACATAATAACTCATACCAACATAATAAAAATAATTATGAACATAAAATTCAAAATAAAAAAATATAATAATAACCCTAATCAATATAACAATTTCAACAATAATAACAAACGATATAACAATAATCGGTATAACAACAATCGATACAACAATTATCCTAATAATAATTACAGTAATAAAAACTTCAGAAATTTTAACAACAACAGATTTTCAAATAGTAATAATAATCGCTATAATCAACAATATAAAAATAATCGTCCAGAACCAATGCAAATTGAAAATTCAGATCGATACCGACAACGATTTATTAACCAAAACCAAAAACCAGAAGCAATGGATATAAATTTTCATCAAATTGCCTCGGAAGAAGTTGTTTACCAATAGTAAATCTAACAATCAATAATAAAACTATTCCTGCCTTAATCGACACTGGTGCATCCGTATCCAGCATTGATAAAAATTGTTTTCCCGAAATTTCTAAAATCATATTAAATAAACCAATAACAATTGAGGGATTAGGTAGAGAATACCATATAACCGAAAAAAAACCAATATGCCTATTGAATTTGAGTTACCCGAAAATCATAAAATACTTTGGAATATAATGAACTTTCAAAATAAAAATTTCAAAGCTTTAATTGGACAAAACTTGTTACATCCGCTAAATGCAAAACTTAATCTAGGTGAAGGTAGTATGGAAATAAACGGAAAACGTTTACTCTTTACATATGCCGTTCCTGAAGAAATAAATCTTCAATACAAACTAGAACCATTAAGTGATGCCAAGGATAAAATCTTCAAGGGATTAAACCAAGAAGAAGTTTCCGCTTTAAGAAACATCATCAGAGAAAATGATGATTTGTTCTATAAAGAAGGAGATAATCTAACATGTACAACACAAACTAAGCACGAAATAATAACTACATCCAACAAACCATTATATTCGAAAATTTATCGATTTCCTCACATTCACGAAAACGAAGTTAATACGCAAATTAATGATATGCTGAAACAAGGCATAATTCAACCTTCAACATCCCCTTACAATGCTCCAATATGGGTTGTGCCGAAAAAAATGGACAACTCTGGTAAAACCAAATGGAGAATCGTAATCGATTATAGGAAACTCAATGAAGAAACCATTGATGATAAATTTCTTATTCCTAATATTGAAGGAATTTTCGACAAACTTGGAAAGTTTCAGTATTTCACAACTTTGGACTTGGCGAAAGGCTTTCATCAAATTGAAGTCAGCGAACATGACCGAAATAAATCAGCCTTTTCAACTCCACAAGGACACTATGAGTTCATTCTTATGCCCGTTGGATTGAAAAATGCCCCATCAACATTCCAAAGAATGATGAATGAAGTACTTGAAGAACATATTAATAAAATATGTGTCGTATATCTTGACGATATACTAATTTTTGCAACTTCACTCCAAGAAATGGAGAATAATATTAAAAAAATATTAAATACTTTGAGAAAATTTCAATTGAAAATACAAATTGACAAATGCAATTTCTTTTCAAAACAAACAGAATATCTTGGACATATTCTTTCAACCGAAGGTATTAAACCAAACCCAAATAAAATCGAAGTCATAAAAAATCTTAAAATACCAGACACCACAAAAAAATAAAATCATTTTTAGGTATAACCGGATATTACAGAAAATTCATAAAAAACTATGCAAAAATCGTCCTTCCATTAACTGACAACCTGAAAAAAGATAGAAAAATTAATACGGAAGATCTTAATTACAATGCAGCTTTTGAAAAATTAAAAAATATCATAATTAATTACCCAATACTTCACTACCCTGATTTTAAACAAAAATTTGTTCTTACAACCGACGCATCTGATAAAGCCATAGGCGCAGTTTTATCCCAAAATGGACATCCTATTTCTTTTGCAAGTCGAACGCTTAATGAACATGAGCGAAATTACTCAACTATTGAAAAGGAACTTTTATCAATAGTTTGGGCAACAAAATATTTCAGACCATACTTATTCGGAGTAAAATTTGACATAAAAATGTGGTCTAAGTGCGACCCTCGAGGCCCACACGACTAACTTCCCAGTGGTTGAATAAAAAGCTATAATTTGCTTTTATTATTAATTACTATTATTAATAATAATTATTATTAATAATAATTATTATTAAACATTATTATTCTAAATTAATATAATTACTGTTACTATTTTTATCAATTTTTTATCTAACCATAAAAGCTTTGGTAGAGGAAGACGTCTCCACCACCTGGTCATCCTCTACCAAAGCCTTGGCAACCTCGTCCTCATCACCCTTCTTGTCCTCCATCTCGGCCTCGGAATCCACAACTATTATTGAGGGTATTTAATTATTGTTTAAAATAATCATTCGTTATTAAGAATGTTTGACCGTTACTGAATAATTATAATTGAATTTATATATACAATATCAGATTATAACTAATATTATTTGATTGTTATTAACAATATTAAATTATTTATAACAATATCCAATTATTAGCTGCATTAGCGTCTCTACTCCCATTCACCCAAACCTGATAATAAAAGTTTGCAATTTTATAAATTAATCTTTTTTTTAAATAACATTTTTTACAAATTTGATCACAATTTTGCTAAAACGCACAATAATAACAACATTACTACGAAGGTATTTGGTATCTGCACGAATTAATAGTGCGTATCAACAGTTTAAAAATAAGCAATTTTTAGTCGTTTTTTCAGTTTTTTCATCCTAAATAAAAAACGGCCCAACCGATTTTGCTGAAAAGTCATTCAGTTCTAAGTTACGTAATTACGCGTCGTTTAAAACCAGTCCCACGTCAATCCGATGTTTGGTTCTTGAGATAATGGAGACGAAAAATTACTCCGAACGCACATACGTACATACGCACATACGCACATACGCACATACGCACATCCGCACATACGCACATACGCACATACGCACATACGCACATCCGCACATACGCACATACGTACATACACACTCACAGACATCTCTCTAAAAACGATGGATTTGGATTCTAGAGACCTTAAAACGTGGAGATATGTCAAAATTTGGGATTCGCAAAATCGACCCCATTACAATAACTTCCCATAGGGAACTGGGAAGTTAAAAACAGACCATAAACCTTTAGTTTGGCTTAATAATCTAAAGGAACCTAATAGTAAACTTCAACGATGGAAGATAAAACTGAATGAATACAACTTTAACATAGAATACGTTAAAGGTAAAGACAATAAAGTCGCAAATTTCCTAAGTCGCATAGATGCAGACAATTATCAAATAAATGCATTAACCACAAATATGGAATATGAAAACATAAGTGAAAATGCAACAATTCATTCGGGAGAAGAAGATCAGAAAGATCTTATACCTATTAAAGAAGGTATCGTTAATATTTACAAAACTCAAATAATAATTGTCCGAAAAAAACAAAAGGAAATTAAAATATTAAACAAAAAAAGAAAAATATACATCGATGAAACTGACTTAAATAGTGAAAACATAATCATTGACATACTAAGGAGATACATTCCAGAAAAAGGAATTATAGGTATATTTTGCGAACTAAATGATACTAAATGGAACAAAGTTCAATTAATCATTGTCAGCCTGTATTCGAATAATAATAATTTACGTTTCATAAAATGTAGCAAGCATGCCTTTGATCTATTAAGTGAAGATCAATGTTTTGAAAAAATAAACGAAATACATACAAAAAGTAATCACCGTGGTATGCTTGAAAACTACGAAGAAATCAAAAATAAGTATTACTACAATGGATTAATAAAATTAATAAATAAATTCTTAAATAATTGTGACATCTGTAACCGAGCTAAATATGACAGAAATCCTGTAAAACCTGAATTCAAACTTTCCGAAACACCCAACGATATTAATAAAATCATACATATCGATATATTCCTTATTGGCAAAAAACAATTCTTCACAGCCATCGATAAGTTTTCTAAACACCTTTATACTAAGGAAACACTAGATCGAAATGCTATTACATTCATTAGCCTTTTGAGAGAAAGAAACGCAATTCTAGGTAAACCTTACAAAATAATCGCCGACAATGAATTCAATATGATTAACGTGAAAGATTACTTGAAAAAAGAAAACATCGAACCACATTTCACCTCACCAAAAGCTCATACAGGAAATGCAGACATGAATAGTTGTCATAGATCTTTACTTGAACAAATTAGAATATCAACATTAACCGAACCAGAATTAAATATCGAGGAAAAAGTACTTAAAGCAACCGAATATTATAATAACACAATTCATTCTGTAACTCAATGTAAACCTTTAGAAATACAACAAGGTATTAAAAATAAATCTGACATATTTAAACATCTACATAACAAAAAACAAAAATGGATAGACTATCATAATAAAAAACGCGAACTTCCACAACAAATTACACAAAAGGAAGTATACATAAAAAACTTTAAACATGAACGACACAAAGAACAACCTAAATATCGTAAAGTTGAAATAACCAAAAATAAAAACGATGTAATATTAATAAAAAATAATAAACCCAAAACTAAAATCCATCAATCGAGAATAAAACGAATAAAGAAATTTACAACACCTGAACAAATAATACCGTACAATACAATTGAAGAAACAGCTAAAATTCAACAAATTCTTGAAGGACAATCAAACGAAGTCCTTATCTCAAAATTTAATTTAAATATCACACGAAGTGACATCCGTACATTAAATGGAAACTCTTGGACAAATGATCAAATAATAAACTTTTACTTTAACTTAATTTCAGAACGTAGTAAACTTCAATTAAATTCACCAAAAGTGTACTGTATGAACACTTTCTTCACCCAATGTCTTGAACAAACCGGATATAATTCAGTCAGTCGTTGGACAAGGAAAGTAGACATATTTTCATTCGACTACGTACTAATACCAATACATGTAAATAAATCACATTGGACCCTTGCAATAATAAACTTTCGCGATAAAATAATACAATACTACGATTCATTACACCAACCTAACAATCATATATTAAATATACTTCTTGAATATTTGAAAAAAGAATCATTGGATAAATTAAATCAACCATTCAATATCCCCTTTACTACAGAAAATATCAAAACAAATTCCCTACAAGAAAATAGTTTTGATTGCGGAATCTTTACTTGTATAACTGCTAAATATCTATCAACAAATAAAAATTTAAATTTCACTCAAAACTATATTCCCAATTTTAGACAAAACATGATAATCGAAATAACGAATGGAAAACTATTGGACTAGTTAACTTCATATTAAAATAACAGAACATATGAAAATAGTTGACACTAATAACCATGCAATAATAAAATCAATGAATAAACAAATACAAATCAATAATGTATTCCAAAATAACCTTAATAAAATAATACAAAACATTAATTAAACTAATAACATGTTTGCTGATAACATTAATAATACTACTAATCAAATAAATCAAATCATTGCAAAAATACAACTTAATCATAACTAAGATCTGATAAAAGATGAATTAGAAAAAATCATCGATAATATAAATTCTGCTAAAACTGGAATAATGACCAGATCCCTTTTAACTTACGACGAAATTGATTTTTATAACTTATCCTTCGACGAACTTAGAGAAATTACAATAAATGTTCTAACAAAGAATGGAATAATTATATTTGTGATCAATATCCCAATACTAACCCAACCTTTATTATCATATCACGTCAGACAAATACCAAATGTAAAATCAGAAACTTTAGACATAAAAATTAAAAATGTTGTATTATATAATGGAAACTATTATGAAACTGAAAAATATGTAAATTTACTAAAAAAACGAATTAACATGTAAAACTAAAAATTGTATTATTCAAAAAGAAAATAAAACTAAAACCGAAGAAATTGAAAAAGGATTATTACTTTTAACAAATGTACAAAATAAAGTAAATCAAAATTGTGACGAAAAAACCTATAAATTAAGTGGAACATATATAATTAGATTTAGTAACTGTAAAATCGAAATTAATGGAAAATTATATTCTAACGAAATAAAAGAATTTCAACAAGTATTAACATTGGAACCAATAAAAAATATTTCCAATTATAATTATCAATTAAAAATAGAAAATGTACAAATGGATAATATAAACAATTTAAAACGAATTGATGAGATAGAATTCAAACATAAACAAAATTCAATCATATCAGGTTCATTCATAACATTATTAATATCAACAATAATTGTATTATCTTTAATATATTGTTATTTTAAATATTGTAAAAATCGAAAAATTATTCATATCAATGTAAACAAACCTGATGAAAGTATTGAATTACCCATAATAAAAATTGTTGAGGACAACAAAGATCTTAAGGAGGGAGGAGTTACAATTGAGAAACAAACTCCTAAGCTTGATGACCAATCTATAAATAACGTACGTTTCTTCTAAACATCCGTTGTATCAAGTCAGCATTATTAAATTCTTTTACATATCCAATTTCATAAACATCATGACTTAATTATGCTGATGCATGATTCATAATATAAACTATTTCCACTAACGTATCAATTCATTGTTTACACAGCTGCATCATCTCGTTTCATGCTGATGTATCTTATAATATCATATTTCATAAAATGCTGATCTTATCTTTTTATTCCCATGATCAAAATTGCAACTATGCAATTTTGGGTTCTTTGTTTTCCATCTGTATAAATACCACTTGATCATCCAGATCAAAGTTAGTTGTTAGTTCTTATTCAATCAAGTTGTTAGTTCTTATTCAATCAAGTTGTTAGTTCTTATTCAATCAAGTTGTTAGTTCTTATTCAATCAAGTTGTTAGTTCTTATTCAATCAAGTTGTTAGTTCTTATTCAATCGAGTTATTAGTTATCGTTCAACCATCAAACGTGTTAGTTGTTACCTATTGTTCAAAACGTATTCATCAAGTTAATAAAGTGTTCTTTTAAAATAATAATTAAAGTGTTTTTAATTAGTAATACCAAGTTTGGTATTTATATATTTTTGTGATAGTAAAAGTGCAAAAACATAACTCGCGTGGTTATTAACTAAGTCGAAAGGATTGAAATCCAACCAAACGTGGAATGGTATGACGTATAGGAAATGGAGAAGTACAACCAAAGTATGTAAAAATAAGAACATAAACAACAATTTTACTAGTCTAAGTAGAAAATGTAATTCGACTATATTGACTGAAGTTGATATCATACAGATAAACAAAGACAGTTCTTCAAACGGACCTCCCCAAACAAAACCCACTACCCTACTCAACAACGACATATCCAAGACCCCTCTTTCTATACATTCGACGAATTCCTCTTTAAAACTACCCTTAATTCAGACAAATCTTACTCTTTACAGTAACTTTGTCCGTGATGATGACCTGGTTCCAGTTATGGAGGGGTCAATAATCATTCCTAACACTTCAACATCTAGTAAGCCGGCGAATGCTGATCCAGGCTTTCTTGATCCACTCATCCCCCTTGTAGTCAAAGCAACTGTTAGCTCCTTCGATGATATTGAAGGTAGATATACCCTCTCAAGACTTCGGGATCACAGAATTTACGAAAATGTCCGTTTGTTCGTAGCATATATGCATAATGCTTCAGACTCGACTTGTTTTGAGGGTAAAACTAAACTAGTCTGAAAGTTCTTATCCATCAAGAGGGCCTTCCAGTTGACTTGGAGGCGTTAAACCTGCTGTTCATAAAATATCATGAGCAAATGGGAGTCTCTGCAAGTCAACTTAAACAAGAACTAAATACCTACAGTTCTTATGTTAGGTCTAAACACATTTCTATGCTTCAAAAGTCGAGAACCGATCTTAAAAAATACTATTCTTAGCAACTCATCCTCGCGAGTCAGCTTCAAACTTTTCTACCATAATTGTGGTGGAATGAGAGGCAAAGTAAATAAACTCTTTCTTGACGCGAAATCTTGCTGGTTTAATATCCTAGCGTTCACTGACACTTGGTTGATTGATTCTTATAAAAACGAGGAAATTCCCGACGAAAATTGGACAATATATAGAGACGATTGTGATTATCGCATTACTACGCATAAGTCGCGGGAGAGGCGTTTTAATTGCAGTTAATTCCAGTATGTCGAGTGAAATTGTCCACAATGCTCCTCATAAGAGTTTCCAACATATGATTATCATGGATCCTTTTGAAAGAAACTACCTATAGATAGGGAGCGTGGTTTCGGGATAACGAATGACTTCCTCTTCAGGTGTTGTCATATGCCATTCGTTATCAGACAACACGACCACGGTTTAGGCTTGTTGATGGGTTAAGCTCGTTATATTTCAACTATTTTAATCTTTGCATCTGCGAAGTATAACGACTGTCAATATTTTTTCGTTCGTATATTGTGCATACGTTGCAATTTGAAATGATTCTTATTGGATTTGAACCTCCGTTTCTAGTCGAGACAAATCACCCACTAGTGTGCTTTTGTTGGTTAGCCACTTGCTAACACTATTTTTGCACATTAATGGAGGTTCGTTTTGTTCCACATTAATGGTTGCTGCCATAATTAGATAGAGAGCGTGATTTCGGGATAACGAATGGCTTCCTCTTCTGGTGCTGTCATATGCCATTCGTTATCAGAAAACACGACCACGGTTTAGGCTTGTTGATGGGTTAAGCTCGTTATATTTCACACTTATGACAATGTAGTGGTCAGTCATACTAATGCTGTGGAGCATCTCTTCACTAACAGCACTCAACACACAGCATTCATAGTTGAACTCTCCACTACTGAAGCTCGAGCTCCCTTATCATACAGTTGTAATATTATATACGATTTTCGTAATGCTGACTACGAAAGCATTAAACTTTACCTTGACAATGTTGAATGGAAAGGCACTCTTTCAACGTTAGACCTGGACGAGGCTGTATCCTCATTTTACCAAATAATTCTAGACGCCGCTGAAAGGTACGTACTTAAAATAAAAAGAAGAAAAATTTATCTGAGCCCTGGCTAGACAGCAATCTGCGCGCACTAAGCAATGAGAAAAACAAGATCTACAAATTACTAAAGCTTAACAACAATGCTAGCGAGAAATTTTGATTTGTCAGAAGATTACAAAATCAAATACCGCAAGGGCTATGAACGCTACGTGAATTTAACTGGCGAAAACATAATCAGAGACCCTAAGATGTTCTTTGATTTTGTTAATCTCAAGAGGAAATCATCGGGTTATCCAGCGTCAATGACCAAAAATAATGACGTTTTTTCATCTTTGAAAGTAATCTGTGATCTTTTCGCTGACTATTTTCAAGAAGTTTTTTCACCGCCAAAGATTTCGGTAGACACGGAGTCCTCTAAAGTTAATCCAGTGGTACTGCTTATGGACTTGTATCTCTCAAGAAAAGATCTTTCTCAAGCTATTAACAACCTTGACGTTAATAAGAGTCCTGTCCCAAATTTATTTCCTCCATTTTTTGTGGTGCAGTGTATGGACCAGCTTGAAGTACCTCTTCAATTTCTTTTTAATAAATCTTTGAAAAATGGGAGTTTTCCAACTTATTGGAAATCTTGTAATATCAGGTTCATTAAAACATTATTAATATCAACAATAATTGTATTATCTTTAATATATTGTTATTTTAAATATTGTAAAAATCGAAAAATTATTCATATCAATGTAAACAAACCTGATGAAAGTATTGAATTACCCATAATAAAAATTGTTGAGGACAACAAAGATCTTAAGGAGGGAGGAGTTACAATTGAGAAACAAACTCCTAAGCTTGATGACCAATCTATAAATAACGTACGTTTCTTCTAAACATCCGTTGTATCAAGTCAGCATTATTAAATTCTTTTACATATCCAATTTCATAAACATCATGACTTAATTATGCTGATGCATGATTCATAATATAAACTATTTCCACTAACGTATCAATTCATTGTTTACACAGCTGCATCATCTCGTTTCATGCTGATGTATCTTATAATATCATATTTCATAAAATGCTGATCTTATCTTTTTATTCCCATGATCAAAATTGCAACTATGCAATTTTGGGTTCTTTGTTTTCCATCTGTATAAATACCACTTGATCATCCAGATCAAAGTTAGTTGTTAGTTCTTATTCAATCAAGTTGTTAGTTCTTATTCAATCAAGTTGTTAGTTCTTATTCAATCAAGTTGTTAGTTCTTATTCAATCAAGTTGTTAGTTCTTATTCAATCAAGTTGTTAGTTCTTATTCAATCGAGTTATTAGTTATCGTTCAACCATCAAACGTGTTAGTTGTTACCTATTGTTCAAAACGTATTCATCAAGTTAATAAAGTGTTCTTTTAAAATAATAATTAAAGTGTTTTTAATTAGTAATACCAAGTTTGGTATTTATATATTTTTGTGATAGTAAAAGTGCAAAAACATAACTCACGTGGTTATTAACTAAGTCGAAAGGATTGAAATCCAACCAAACGTGGAATGGTATGACGTATAGGAAATGGAAAAGTACAACCAAAGTATTTAAAAATAAGAACATAAACAATAATTTTACTAGTCTAAGTAGAAAATGTAATTCGACTATATTGACTGAAGTTGATATCATACAGATAAACAAAGACAGTTCTTCGAACGGACCTCCACAAACAAAGCCCACTACCCTACTCAACAACGACATATCCAAGACCCCTCTTCCTATACATTCGACGAATTTCTCTTTAAAACTACCCTTAATTCAGACAAATCTTACTCTTTACAGTAACTTTGTCCGTGATGATGACCTGGTTCCAGTTATGGAGGGGTCAATAATCATTCCTAACACTTCAACGTCTAGGAAGCCGGCGAATGCTGATCCAGGCTTCCTTTTTCTACTCATCCCCCTTGTAGTCAAAGCAACTGTTAACCTCTTCGATGATATTGAAGGTAGATATACCCTCTCAAGACTTCGGGATCACAGAATTTACGGAAATGTCCGTTTGTTCGTAGCATATATGCATAATGCTTTAGACTCGACTTGTTTTGAGGGTAAAACTTAACTAGTCTGAAAGTTCTTATCCATCAAGAGGGCCTTCCAGTTGACTTGGAGGCGTTAAACCTGCTGTTCATAAAATATCATGAGCAAATGGGAGTCTCTGCAAGTTAACTTAAACAAAAACTAAATACCTACAGTCCTTATGTTAGGTCTAAACACATTTCTATGCTTCAAAAGTCGAGAACCGATCTTAAAAAATACTATTCTTAGCAACTCATCCTCGCGAGTCAGCTTCAAACTTTTCTACCATAATTGTGGTGGAATGAGAGGCAAAGTAAATAAACTCTTTCTTGACGCGAAATCTTGCTGGTTTAATATCCTAGCGTTCACTGACACTTGGTTGATTGATTCTTATAAAAACGAGGAAATTCCCGACGAAAATTGGACAATATATAGAGACGATTGTGATTATCGCATTACTACGCATAAGTCGCGGGAGAGGCGTTTTAATTGCAGTTAATTCCAGTATGTCGAGTGAAATTGTCCACAATTCTCCTCATAAGAGTTTCCAACATATGATTATCATGGATCCTTTTGAAAGAAACTACCTATAGATAGGGAGCGTGGTTTCGGGATAACGAATGACTTCCTCTTCAGGTGCTGTCATATGCCATTCGTTATCAGCCAACACGACCACGGTTTAGGCTTGTTGATGGGTTAAGCTCGTTATATTTCAACTATTTTAATCTTTGCATCTGCGAAGTATAACGACTGTCAATATTTTTTCGTTCGTATATTGTGCATACGTTGCAATTTGAAATGATTCTTATTGGATTTGAACCTCCGTTTCTAGTCGAGACAAATCACCCACTAGTGTGCTTTTGTTGGTTAGCCACTTGCTAACACTATTTTTGCACATTAATGGAGGTTCGTTTTGTTCCAGATTAATGGTTGCTGCCATAATTAGATAGAGAGCGTGGTTTCGGGATAACGAATGGCTTCCTCTTCTGGTGCTGTCATATGCCATTCGTTATCAGACAACACGACCACGGTTTAGGCTTGTTGATGGGTTAAGCTCGTTATATTTCACACTTATGACAATGTAGTGGTCAGTCATACTAATGCTGTGGAGCATCTCTTCACTAACAGCACTCAACACACAGCATTCATAGTTGAACTCTCCACTACTGAAGCTCGAGCTCCCTTATCATACAGTTGTAATATTATATACGATTTTCGTAATGCTGACTACGAAAGCATTAAACTTTACCTTGACAATGTTGAATGGAAAGGCACTCTTTCAACGTTAGACCTGGACGAGGCTGTATCCTCATTTTACCAAATAATTCTAGACGCCGCTGAAAGGTACGTACCTAAAATAAAAAGAAGAAAAATTTATCTGAGCCCTGGCTAGACAGCAATCTGCGCGCACTAAGCAATGAGAAAAACAAGATCTACAAATTACTAAAGCTTAACAACAATGCTAGCGAGAAATTTTGATTTGTCAGAAGATTACAAAATCAAATACCGCAAGGGCTATGAACGCTACGTGAATTTAACTGGCGAAAACATAATCAGAGACCCTAAGATGTTCTTTGATTTTGTTAATCTCAAGAGGAAATCATCGGGTTATCCAGCGTCAATGACCAAAAATAATGACGTTTTTTCATCTTTGAAAGTAATCTGTGATCTTTTCGCTGACTAATTTCAAGAAGTTTTTTCACCGCCAAAGATTTCGGTAGACACGGAGTCCTCTAAAGTTAATCCAGTGGTACTGCTTATGGACTTGTATCTCTCAAGAAAAGATCTTTCTCAAGCTATTAACAACCTTGACGTTAATAAGAGTCCTGTCCCAAATTTATTTCCTCCATTTTTTGTGGTGCAGTGTATGGACCAGCTTGAAGTACCTCTTCAATTTCTTTTTAATAAATCTTTGAAAAATGGGAGTTTTCCAACTTATTGGAAATCTTTCCATATAACTCCTATATTTAAGAGTGGTGACAAGCGTTCTGTCCTGAACTATATAGGTATCGCCATTCTATCTATAATCCCTAAACTATTGGAAGAAATCGTTTGCCATAAACTCTCAGCTATTATTGAGCCTCTCCTAAATGAACAACAACATGGTTTCCGCAAGGGGCGATCAACTACAACGAATCTCATGATTTTAGTTTCTGATGTACTATGTAAAATGGAGATGGGTTACCAAATTGACGCAATCTACACAGATTTTGGTAAAGCATTAGACGGGGTTGATCACTCCATACTTATTTCCTAATTGCAGAAAATAGGAATCACCGGCTCTGTGCTCAATTGGCTCAGTTCCTACTTAAGAGAACGAAGTCAATTGGTTAAATTTCAGGGATATTTTTCCAAGCAGATTCTCGTACACTCTGGTATACATCAAGGCAGTCACCTCGGCCCTCTTCTTTTTAATGTTTTTATATCAGATTTATCTGAAAAACTCTCAGATGTATCACATCTTCTTTATGCTGACGATCTGAAGATATATCACACCATTAAGCCTCAATCTGATACTGTTTTCCTCCAATCAAAACTAACTTCCCTACAACAATGGTGTGATGTAAATAAACTTCATCTAAACGTTGGGAAATGTCATGAAATGACTTTTTCCCGTAAAACCACAATATTGAACTTCTCAACAATACGGTATTGGATAGGAAAGGAAACATTGTTGACCTTGGAGTTGTCCTAGACAAGAAACTATGCTTCAATTTGTACTACGATACTATTCTCTCCAAAGCTCATAAACAGCTTGGCTTTATTAAAAGACGAGCCAAAGAGTTTAAAAATCTGTGGTTGACTGGTTCGCCCATTACTTGAATATGCCTGTAGTGTATAGAACCCACATTTCGGAGTTCATGATACGAGAATAGAATCAGTCCAAAAGCAATTCTTGTTGTTTGCTCTGAGAGACCTTTATAGCCCTGATGACTATCGAATCTTGCCTCCTGATGAAGTTAGATTGGAGCTTCTGAATTTGTCGACTCCAAAAACCAGAACAACAGTGTTGTCCTCTTGTTTCGCCTTTGACGTGATTAGGGGCCACAAAAATATGGAGTATTTGATGAATAAAATAAAGCTTAATGTGCTTGTAAAAAGTACGCGTAATACACGTTTTTTAACTGAATATCAACATCTTACTAAGTATGCAGATAACGAACCAGTTAATAGGTGCTGTAAGATCTTTAACACTTTGAGCAAACACTACTCGCCTACCATCACCAAGTTCGACTTGTTTTGAGGGTAAAACTAAACTAGTCTGAAAGTTCTTATCCATCAAGAGGGCCTTCCAGTTGACTTGGAGGCGTTAAACCTGCTGTTCATAAAATATCATGAGCAAATGGGAGTCTCTGCAAGTCAACTTAAACAAGAACTAAATACCTACAGTTCTTATGTTAGGTCTAAACACATTTCTATGCTTCAAAAGTCGAGAACCGATCTTAAAAAATACTATTCTAAGCAACTCATCCTCGCGAGTCAGCTTCAAACTTTTCTACCATAATTGTGGTGGAATGAGAGGCAAAGTAAATAAACTCTTTCTTGACGCGAAATCTTGCTGGTTTAATATCCTAGCGTTCACTGACACTTGGTTGATTGATTCTTATAAAAACGAGGAAATTCCCGACGAAAATTGGACAATATATAGAGACGATTGTGATTATCGCATTACTACGCATAAGTCGCGGAAGAGGCGTTTTAATTGCAGTTAATTGAGCAAACACTACTCGCCTACCATCACCAAGTTCAATTTTAAATCCAGCATTTCTAAAGCCCTTCCATTATCCATCCCTGAATTATGACGTGCATACAACAGTATAAATTAACGTTGAATGTAGCACGTATTTTAGGGTTAAGTATTTGTTGTAATTTATATTTTATATTTTTATGTGTTGACTTGTGATTGCCTTGCTTTGGCGAAATAAATAAAAAATATCTTTGTATGAAGTGAATAAAACGCTTGTGGTAAATATCACAATGTTGTGCTGCAAAAGTGAATAACTTTTTGAAATGACTGACAGTAGTGTGCGTTATGCTGTTCCAAAACTGAACTGTGAAAATTATACAGTTTCGAGCCCTACAGTAGAACTCGTTCTGATTAAAGATAAAACTAGGACGATTATCAGCAATTCAAAACCAACAACTGTAATAGATGATTGGACTGAAAAGGATAAGTTCGAGCCATGATTAGACTACTCGTTAAAGATAACCAACTGGTGCACATACGTGGTCTCAAGTCAGCAAAAGAAGCTATCAAGTAAAGTGCATTCAGTTTAGTTAATATATCGTGCAGTGTTGCATAAAAGTGGTGATATGGGACAAAAACATCACCAGTATTCAAAATATCACAGACAAATTGATCGCACTAGGCTCTGGCTTGGCGGAGGAACTTCAAGTCGCTCTCTTATCGGTAGTCCACCCGACTCGTACGATACTCTCGTTACTACATTAGGGAGTCGTGGCACGAACGAAACAACTTCTTCTTTCGTCAAAGGGAGACTCATGGAAGAAAATTACAGATGCAAAAGTTCGAGAAATGTGAAAGCGTGCGATTGAAATGAAAAGTCTGCAATGGTAATTCGTGTGCATAAGGGTACGAACCATAATAGAAATGGTAAAGTGTAAAGCAAAACCCTTTTCCGCTTTTTTGTGGGAAAATGCCAGGCCATTAATAATAAGACACACATTGTCATGCAATTTAGCTCGGGGTCCGATCAAAAAAAGCTGTACCCTACATGCTGAAAATGTGATAGTAAGCCGTCTTAAATATGATGAAAAGCTACTAGTTGCGACAGCTAAACCATGCGAAAGTGCACTACTAAAACACAACCGAAGTATATCACTAAATCAAGAGCTTTAGGAGTAAAGAGTGTTTTGCAAGTAGAAAGACACACACTTTCATGCAATTTAGCTCCGCGTCCGAAAGGGATGGGCTGTGTTGCTATAAATGCTTAAAGTGTGTTAGTTCGGAGAGCTGGAGAAGCCCGAAGTGTATCAGTGGATGGGGAGCGTTTTGTATGGAGATTCGGTTATTCGAGAGTGTTTTTTATATCGAGTTTCGTGAGAGAAGTCAAGAGCACAAGTGTTGTTTTTGAATAGAGATGAATATAGTTTTAGCAAGATCAAAAATTTCTTGTTTTGAAAGAAAGTGTGATGGAAAAATCACATGGCTACGTTGGTAGCGTAAAATCAAGAGACTTCTTCTCATAAGAGAAAGCACATGAAGAAACCGGTTTGTTTTGAGTCGACGGCTGCGCAATCGCGTGCGTGTTTGCGGAGGGCGATGGCTTTTGCAATTCATGCGGGTTTGCAATTCAATGACGGGTGACGGTTTTTGCTTGACACACTTTAGCTTAGCTGCCGTAGCGACTGGCTTGACGGCTGACGTGACGCATCTTGAGATGTTTTTGTGCATATAGGATCGAAAATGGTTGTGATGATGCGACGGTTGGGTAATTAGATCGTCCGATGGTGCCAGGCTAGATGTGAATGCGCCGTAAAACCTACGTCGGATGTAATTCATAAACATAGTGAATGTGATTCTTTTTTATTGTTGTTGAATGACACGATCGCGGTAAAATGCTTGATAACTGTGTGTTTTTTGTTCGGAAGATGAATTTATGTAAAAAAATTGATGACTATTGATCTGCAAATTGCAATAAATGCTTAAAGATCAACGTTGTTTACTTATACTAATGATGATTATCAAAAAACCCGATTCATGAGAATGATTTGTTTTTGATCAATGCAAAAATTTACATTCGTCTGTTTCTATTTTCGGAATAAACATTACAGCAAAGATCTGATTGTAACTTTAGTCTATCAAGTGCTTGAAATTGTCAATTAATATTTTAACTAACCATATTCGCAGATGTAAACCGAGCACGTTTATAATCTGCAAACGACAGCGTGGAGGTTGACGAATTTGATGACCAAAAGTGCTATCAGAAATTTTAACAAAACAATTTTCAGTAATGTAGAAAAGATGGTATATGGGATTCGCACGATATTTTAAGTGGTTTATCATATGGTCCGCTAACATCTTTACCATTAGAAAACCCACAATCTGGAGATAGGCGTAAATGGTCTCCTATAACATCAGATGGTGTAAAAATAACAAAAGTCACTTGACGTAGTCATTCAAGTTGGTGTAAAAGAAACCACTTTTTACAAGTTTAAGTACTTCCCTTTCTTTCAGATCCAGATTCTTGAATGTCTTTAGACAGTCGTATTTGTGCCTTAAGTTCAACATATTGTCTGAAAGTACGAGGGCTACAGAAAATCTTTTATATCAATCCAGAAATTATGAGATAATGTCAATCCCAGCCATTTTACAAATCGCAATCTTCCTTACGCTTCAAAATCCTCTCAACAAAATAAACATCAGGGTACTTGACCTTTGTCAATTCTGTCTCATAAAACATCCATTGATGATATTACTTTGATAATTTTCAAGCAAGTATGTATGTGGTTCTCTTTTCCTTACTTCCTCCACCTTAAATATCTCTGTCGACCAGTTTGGGGTGTGGCAAATTTTGAAAGACATGTTTGTGCTTGCTTATGCAAACTTGATTAACGATTTTCTATTTAAGCTTAGATAAGACTTTTTGCTTCCTATATATTTTTTAAAATATAATACATAAACCTCTTCTGATGAATTAACTTGGACATACTTATAGTGCGCTGCTTTTTTGTATTGTATTTATTCACCAATTTACTGAGAAGACTGAGCCAATGGTATTTTCCGTTCATGCTGAACTCTTTCCACATTTTACTCTTCAGAGCTCGATCAAATGTCTCGACAATTGATTATTTTAATTCACTGATTATTGAATAATAGTTTATTTCAGAGTATTTCATCATCTGACGAAACATTTTATTAAAAACAATCTTTACCATCATCCGTTTGTAGATTTCTGGGTAAACCTCTTTGTTTGAAAACTGATTCCATAGCCTTAGCCACATTAGTGGAGTTTTTCCTTTTGACGGGCATAGCCGGAGCGTACTTGGAAAATGTATGAATTTTTGTCAATAGAAATTTATAATCACAATTTTCAGGTGCAAACACAGTGATATCACCGAGAACCACCTTCTTAAGGTCATCAATGCTCCTAATAACAACACGTTGACCTTGAAATTTTTTTTGTGCCGGTCTATGAAGTTCATTTACAATTCGTCTTCTACTAATCTTGAAAAAGTATAAGTAAACGTTCTGAAATATCTTTTATCAGAAGTTCTTCTGTTCCAAACACAAGAAGATGCTGCTTTTGAAACACCAACTTTCGATGATGGTAGCTGGACTGTCAGGTTGTGGGAAGACGACATTTATAGAAAATCTTCTTAGAAACGATCGTCAGTGAAGAAAATCAATTGGTGGAATGCTGAGAAGCATGTAATACTAGCACATATGTCCTATAAGAATATCCAATATATGAGTTTTATTCCTGAGAAATCTCCAAACAGTACGCACCAGCAATTACTAATTATACTGGACGACATGATGTTTGTAAAACAATTCTCGTCCCAACGATCTCGGGATTTTCATCATCCTCGTTTTCATCGCACACTGCAGTAAGTAATTCTTCTCGCCTCAATACCTCCGCCCACTCCCAGCACTGTAGTAGCCTATGGATTCTACGGCATGGAAAAGTGGCAAATTCTATGAAATCTCCGGCAACTGTAATCAACGATGGATCTCTTCCTATTCTTAGTATTAACTATCAAAATGTTCGTGGGCTGAGATCCAAGCTTGAGGATTTTAAAATTTCTGCTATTTTCTCGGGGCACAATATCAAATGCCTTACAGAGACTTGGTTAAATAGCTCAATTGCTAACGTTGAACTTTCTACTGAACATCTTTTCTACCGACGTGATCGTGACCGTTCTCTTTCGGCTAAATCTGATGGTGGTTGCGTTCTAGTTGCTATTAGCAAGTCTCTCCAGTCTTCTCTTTACCAGCAATTTAATCCTTCCCCTCCCGTTGAAAGTATCTTCTTGATGGAGTCAACTTCATCGGATTCGCATATATTGGTTGGATCTGTCTATATCCCTTGTAACTCCCATTTATCTGCTGCTCCCTCAACCACTCTCCTAGTCTTGTCATCTGTGGTGATTTCAACTGTCAGTCAGTGGAGTGACCTACAAGGTCATATTCCATCCGTCATATTCATCCATATTCTAATACGAATTCCTCAAATGCACTCTTCATTCTCTTTTCTTCATTTATTTCCCACTTTTCTGTACTCCAATACAATTCAATATTTGATATAAATGGTCGTTTATTAGATCTTGCTTGAATTAATCTACCTCCTCAACTTGTAACACTGTCCGCAACTCAATTTCCTTATGTTCCTATCGATGTTCATCATCCCCCCTTCAATATTTTGCTTACTCAACCTATCTCCAGGCTTCATGGCTTTCACTTTCCCCTACTTTTAATTTGCATAAAGCTGACTACTCTTCATTTTCCCTTGAGTTATCCTCGTAAGAGTGAGCTGAACTTCCTTCTGGTCTCAAATGTGACGATGTAGCCAATTTCTATAAAAACCCTGTCGAATCTTATCTCTCACCTTACTCCACTTTACCGACCCTCCAAGAAAACGGATCCTCCTAAGCTCACCAAATCGGTTCTAGATGCCATCAAGCTGAAAGATAGAGCCCGCAAACAGATGAAAGTGTGTAATACTCTTGAAACGCTATCAACACTTCGAAAGCTTCGGTCTACTGCTAAGCAAAAGACAGCAAGCTATTCGCTCTTACCACTGTTCCATTGAGAGCTCATTGCTCTCCAATCATCCTAAACCGTTCTGGTCGTATATAAGATCCCTTGGATCCTCTTCATCTATTCCTAGTTCCATGCATTAGGACAATAAATATGTCTCTTATCCTGTTGACATCAACAACCTCTTTGCCTTATACTTTTCATCAACTTTTTCATCTTCCTTGCACTCATACTTCCTTCGCAGCATGAGTTCTCAAAACTCGGTGATATCGTCCATACTTATTGACTTTCTCTTGGTAAAATCTGTTATTGATTCCTTGGATCCCAATGTTGGTGCAGGTCCTGATGGTATTCCTGATTTTTTCATTAAATCCTTATCCTCTTCCCTGTGGACTCCTCTTGCCTTCATCTTTAATTTGAGCTTATCCTTTGGAGTTTTTCCACAGTGTTGGGAGGTAGCCAACATCCTTCCGATTCTCAAATCTGGTGATCCTTCTTCCGTGGCGAACTATCACCCTAATTCTCTCTTATCTGCCTTTCCTAAAATTCTTGAGCGTTTAGTTCACACACATCTCAATACGGCCTTAGGACATGTTATTGTTCCTGAGCAACATGGTGTCCTTTCTAATCGTTCCACAACTTCAAATCTACTCGTCTTTTCTAACATTGTTGCTTCATCGCTCGATAATCATCTGCAGGTTGATAGCATTCATACAGATTTTTCTAAGGCTTTCGACACTTTTGATCACCTAATTCTATGTCGCAAGCTGCAGCACTTCGGCATTTCCGATTCCCTGCTATTGTGGCTGTCTTCCTATTTGTCTTCAAGGGTTTCCCAAGTTTCTGTTTTAGGTACGCGTTCGAATCCCTTTTATCCTCAATTGGATGTACCACAAGGTTCCATACTGGATCCTCTTCCTTTTAGTCTTTACATAAATGATCTTCTCCCTTTATTTAAGTCTTCCTGCCTTCTTTACGCAGATGATCTAAAGATTTTTAGAGTGATTCGTAATCTTGAAGACTGTGAAACTCTTCAAGATGATCTAAACTTACTGAGTTCCTGGTGCCAAGCTAATTTTCTCACCCTAAACATTCCAAAGTGCCACACTATGACCTTCTTCCTTAAAACCTCTCCCATCTCCTTTGCGTATATCATCGACTCTGTTCCTTTAAAAAAGGTTCATCAAGTGAAAGACCTTGGTGTCATCTTCGATCCTAAACTAAAGTTTGACGCTCACATTCGTGATATTGTCTCCAGATCTTCAAAACTGTAGGGGGTTGTCTTAAGGAATAATCTTATTTTTACCAATCCACACTCGGCAGTCCATTTGATTGTAAGTATTGTTCGTTCTATACTGGAATACGCATCCCAAATTTGGTCTCCTTATTTTGAATCTCATAATAGCGTAAATCTACCCGCCTCCTCCTTTTTAAGTTTAACATTCCTTATACTCCCTACAAAGAACGCCTTTCACTTTTCAACACACCCTTCTTATCATCGCGCAGGACATATCTATATCTTTGCTTTCTTTACAAGCTGTATCATAATTATATGGCTGTGAACATTGATAATCTTGCTTCACAACGGCAAGCCACTAGACCCTCTCGGTCAACAGATGTTTTTATATTGACTTTCGCTAGTACGGATGTCTATTATC
This sequence comes from Oxycera nigricornis, assembly GCA_963942545.1. NCBI lineage: Eukaryota > Metazoa > Arthropoda > Insecta > Diptera > Stratiomyidae > Oxycera > Oxycera nigricornis. The sequence continues at coordinate 66,579,332 of OZ012663.1, read as the reverse complement.
ACTCTCCGCTGCTCCGTTTACCCAGGACTAACGATGGACTCCAGCTTGGATCTTTTCCCTCTAGCCTCGTAGTTTAAAAAAGACTTTTGCAAAATGTTCTATTTAATTAAGCTCTAATTTATCTTTTAAGACTTTATTGTGTATCTATTTCTTCCCACATTTTATAATTGGAATGTTCTGTTAAATGTGTTGAATAAATAAATAAAAATGCATTTTCAAGACAGGTTTGTGAGTTGTTTAGAAAAAATCGTATCATCGCAACCGTTATGACTCTCTGGTGACTCAGAATGTTTTCCATTAAGGAAAATTTTGCCGAGATATTTCGCTTATTTGTAAATATCTAGTATGCTTCAAGAACCTACGAGACAAGAGCCAATTTCATCATTTTGCTAAACAGTTATACACTGAAAACATTCCGGAACTGATGAGAATTTATGACGAAATAACTCAACAACTTCATAGCTGTTTGTTAATAAAACTAACACAGGATATAAATGACACCTTACGTTATCGCACCGACATTTTTAATACATTTTTAGCTCCGCAGATGGTTTGAAGGTAGACAATGGTGTCACGAATGAAATGATTGGAAGACAGTCAAATGTATGCTGAATGTTTTTAGAAAGTCCTGTTTTAGATTAGCTACACTGAAAACAACCGATCCTGAAGTAATCAAAACTCTTCGCTAAATCACATACAATACGTAGAAGGACAACCGTTCATCATCCAGATAAACTTTCACATGGCTGTGTAAATATAAAAAAAGCATGCGTAAACTTGCTGATGCAAAATAAAAATTGTTCCGCGACAGCGTAAAGTACGAGTTCAACAAGACGGGTTTTTACCTGTATTACTAGGAAGTGTACTTTCAGGTGTGATAGGTTCTTTAATTGAGAAATATGCATAAGAATACCTGTACTAATGAAATGCTTATTTTATCTCCAGAGGTGCATATATGAACGCTTAAAGGAGACAATTGTGAGTTCTAGTAAAATACAGTTTGCTTGACGAATACATGAATAAGATACTGAATAGCAAAGACATCAATGATCATGCGAAATGTTATCAGTAAAAGTGATGTGTTAATCAAATTTTTAAACGCAAGACGAACAAAAAATTCTGTCATGGAAACGAATGCTGAAAATCTTTCTTTGAAAGACCATATGACGGGTAAAAAATATAAAAATCTGCGCGATAACACCATTCAGACGAGGTTTGTACTTCAAAATGTGCAACACAAGCAAATTTCACCTGAACGGGTGGAAGTGATATTTGAATCAGTGAATGAAACGACCCCACTTAAGCAAGAATGAAATCGTGTCTTAAAACGGCGTTCATCTGCAAGTGGAGTAGCGCAAAGTCTTAAACCAGCTTTGTTAATAAGATAAAAGTATAGCTGAATCATATGATGAGTCTGGCAAGGACTAAAGGATAATAACCGGTGATGTTACGATTAAATACTATACAGTTCCTACAGATATGAGTATTAATGAACTGGATGATGTCTTCAATGACTTGGATGATAAAAGTGCTGTAGCGTCGGATTTCGAATTTCAGCATTAGTTGCAAAAAAACCTGAGAAACAATCTTTATTCAATCAATATGAGGCTGACTTTCCGATAAGGAACCCCACACGATAAAGTGAACCGTGAAAGCTAAGAACCGAGCGTAAATGAAGCGTGCCAAACTTGAATTGAGATAGGATTTAAAAATGCCTGTAAACATATTAGAAGATCAGTTCTACGTGTGTGTCTTGATTAACGGTTCATTGAGTACCTACCCGGAAAACACTTTATCATCTGTTCAGAACATATTTCCAGCTAGGTGATGTCGGAATGACAGAAGTTATGGTGCCAAAACATAATCATCAAAAAATTTCCTCTAAACGCCTCTTTTAATCTGAATATAAAGATGATACAAAAAAGTTCCACCATTCAACCATCCCGAAAGAATCGAAAATTTAAGCTTCAGTACTCGATCATAAAGTGCGGTTGAATGCAAATATTGAAGACTAACGTAGAATCAGCTATGCCAAGGATAAAAATATAGAAGAACAGATAACACGAGGGAGGAGAAATCATGCAAAATTACCAAGAATAATTGATGCGTACTTAAACCCCGTGCAAAGTATTAGAAAGGCACGAGAATGAAGGCGGGAATTAAACCCACCTCCTATACTTTTAAACTTAAAGATCATGGAATGAAACTTAACGTAGAGCTTCCGATACCATCCCCAATCAACAACATGGATTTTATTACATTGTTCCTAAGTGGGATAGAATTCGATGAAGATGAGCCTAAAAAAGCAACTTAACTTGAATGTATACCAAAAGCGAAAACAAATTTTCAATAAAGTTAGCAGGAGCATTCAACAGGCTTGCTTGGCTAAAGAGTCCAGTTGTGAGATGTTACAAGGTGTGTGGGCGAAAAAAGGTACAGATCAGATTTTTAATATACCATACGGAAAAATGATGCGGGTATGGATGTTACGCAAGTACCAATTAAATTATCAAAAACTAACGACGTTGGCGGTCTGTTTATTGACGCAATCCTTAAAACGAAAGTTGACAAACGGAATACGGGGTTGATTTATGTTACAATAAAGGATTAGTTTGAAAAGTCAATGATTCTGGATAATATAAGCTAGCTGGAAAAATCCGAAAATGCGTTGGAGAATAGAACATGGCGTGAAGAAGATACAAAAATCTGGAGGAATCTTCTAAAACCACTCAAGTATACATTTACACAGATATTATCAAACCGAGCATAACGGGCGAGAGGTTCATAAGAAATCTCCGAATAAATCCGCTGAACAATTATGACGAAGTTTTCAGATTTCATCACGTGGAGTACTGCCCGGTAGAATGAACATTTATTGAAAGCATATCCATCAAAATTACAGACCATCATGCGAAACTGGTGAATTTCAAACCAAGCTTTACAACCACCTATATAATACTGCATTTTAAACGTTCGTACAAAAAATATAAGTAAACACTCATAGAATATATCTGAATAGGATTGAAACGAGTCGAAAGCCGCATTTTCTGTCGAGGCAATGGATACTCATTATGCACGGTATTATTTTTCTCAAAGTAGAGGACAACTTTCAGATATTGGAAAGCTGCATAGATCACCACTTATGTATCAGCGCGGAAGAGAAATCGGCAGTGTATTAAGTGGTTTGATTCGCTATCTACAATCACTGTTTGTATCTAGGGTTAAAGTTTTAGGACTACTGACGGTAAATACAGGGATATCAATACTTAAATAATAAACTCAATAGACAGGTTTTAAAGGAGGAAGGAAAATCCGCAGTGAATGAATCAGCCTAAGAAGAAATAAATAAGCCATTTGACAAGTATTGAGGCGGCAGAAATCGAACGACTATAAAAAGAGCCAACCCCTTCACAGGCTTACAGATAAAATCATTGCTTAAGCGTAAAAAGCGTTCTGCACAGAAAAAATAATCATCAGTCAAAAATGGACAAACCATGAAAAGTGCTTCTATTAAAAAATATAAACACTTTAAAAAACGCGTGTTAGATATATTACACAAATAACATGACACTTCCTATAGAGTGCATAAAGTCTGAATTTGATTTATTCACCGCAACCTCAGCTCAGACTTATATTCTTAAAACAGAGAAGGTCTTATACAAGCTAAAAGCGTCTTTGGATAATTCTTCAGTTTTAGAATTTATATCCCTTGGTCATGGAGACACACATCGTGTTTCATCCAGCGGTTACTTACGCCGCAATGTGCAACTAGTGAAACTCAAGAATCGTAATGAAGAGTATTTGATAGGTGATGAGACAATCAAGAAGGCTGGTGGCACTGATGTTGAAGCTAAGCCAATAGGTGTTGCCAACAATCTGATGCATTCACCTTTTAAACAATGTGCGGTCCAATTAAATGGTAAAAATATCGCACAGGCAGAAAAAAAAACTATCACTATCGTGCATATATTGCGAATTTGCTGAATTATGACAAAGATTGTTACGTCCATAATTTCGCGCAACGTTCTCCACTACACCGTAGCCGATCCTAGTCACGGTTCGGACAATCCAACACGGCTTCACCCGCGAAAAGGGGTGTGGGACTATGTATTTTAAAAAAAGAAAGGGCGCCACCCGTTTCCGCGCCGGGACTGCCCTGTCCGCGAATCCTGAAACGGGAATCGGATTCACGGTGACCCAAAACCAAACCGGCCGAATAGAAAATTTGAGACAGACGCACACAAGAGCCGAAAACGCAATTTCCGCTTCGCCACTTCACACAGTTAACAAACTTTCTTTATTCTTGAGGCACTATTTATTTTTTTCAATTTCAAACCTACCTATCTATCCCTATCTATGTATACTTAATTCTACTTACAATTCTTGTTCGGCCCTAACTTATTCTTAAGGCTGCTTTCCGCGACTCCTTTCGCTGCGCGTCGTTTCCGCTGCTCCTCTAGCTTCGTCGACGTCTTCCTTCTTAATTCGATTCACTCAACCGCTCCAACTTCTTGATTTCCTTGCGATACGCACAAGAACAGTCTCCAACCAAAAAACAGTTTCACATAAAACTCAGCACTCCAAGATTTGCACCCAAAAAAGACGTCCAAACCAAGTCACGCAGCTTCCACCAGCGATCGACGTAAAAAGCCGCGTCAGCTGCTCCCGCAATGCTATTTAAGCCAAAGCCCAGTCCCGTTTTCCGTGTCGTAGGTCGATGACCACTCAGCTGGGCAGTTGACCTCATCGCAGCTTTGAAAAGCTTGGTTCTCGTTTATGCGCGTCAGCTGCTGCTTGGGTGGTGTGGTTGGGGTGTTGGGGAAATAATCGTGTCGGTCGCTAATCATGGTGAATTACAATTGCCAATGGTTGTCTGTATCACAGGCGCGTAGTGGACTCCAATGGCGTGTCGTAAACCGGGCGGAGCCTTGATTTGGGATCTGTTGCGGCGATTGGGTGAGCGTTGTTGTTGTTGTGATTGTTGGCGACTTATCCGCAGGGTCTGTGACGTTGACGGAAATGTATTTAGCGGTTGGTGATTACGCAGCTTCCGCGCGCACGAGCGAAACACTCCCCATAAACAACACTTATTACCTACTTAGCTATCTAATCTAATATTCTTACATACTACATCTCCTCTACATTTATCTAATTCAAACTCTAGCCTAAATTGACTTACTCCCTATAATATAGTTAATTAATAAGCATTTAATTCATTTATAACAATTCAATACATTCATTGGCTTGATTGTGCGAAGTGGCGATCTGCGTATTCCATTTTCCGAAAAGATAGCGTTTACCCGCACGGTGGTTTGGGGTCTCAAGGACAAGGAAGTCCCATATTTCGCCCTTGAGGGTTTAGAATCGACTACGTTGCGCGGCGAACGTCACAAGATGCAGCTTCAATTCATATTAAATATGTTGGTTGGTATTTGGTCCAGAAGGAAATCATCAATCAATATCAGCACTAAAGGCTATCCTACCCTTTTCAAGGGCACTGGTATCAACTATTTCTATATAGGTCATCAAATATCCAAAAAGTTCTTCGATGGTGGCTGCTTCCTGTTAGCATTTCACCTGATTGCGGGTAACTCATACGACTCGGGATGTGGGAATTTGATAAATCAAAGCCTGAAAAGGATTGAGGAAGATTCAGAGAAGTCCTTCAAGAAAAGGGTTAACTGTGTCATTTATGCGGAATATGACCTAAATATTGAAATTGACATGAGTCGAAATGGATTAACAAGTCTCTAAAAAGCTATATTTGAACCGAAATATTAACCAAATGTGGATAGTATTTGCTCAAGTACTTAGCAGAAAACATGACACATTGCCTTGTAAATGTTGAGTTCTTCTCAGAAGGTCACTTAATTTTTTTAAAGAAAGTATCACTGGCGGGGATATACCTCACAGAACAAACTTTACTCGAAAGAAATTACGTATAAATATCTTACCTCCTCGGCTATAACTACAGATCCGACAGGCGTATTTGAAAACTTGGACCTCAAGCGACTCGATGCGGATTTTATTACATCTTTGGGAAAGTTTCCAACAGTATTTGTGAACGGAGAATCGACAAAAGAATTCCAAGAAAGCTACGTGCTAGTTTTGATCCTTTTACCGTTAAAAGTAAAAGGAATTCAAGCGTAAGTAACAAGTTAGTGATAACGAAGTCGAACATAGTGTACATCATTACATTAGAGTAGAGATCATGGCGATAAAGCAGCTGTTCGGAATATCACGATACATAAAAAAATCCAGAAAAAATGTTCAAAGTCTCAGCAATGATCTTTTCATACCATCACGCGCTTCTTCTGTGCACATCAATTATTTGTGGTTATTTTATGAAATTTCATTTTTTCTGATGATGTTTTTAATATAATTTAATATCATTTTTCAAACGAAAACATATTTTTTTTATTTCAAAAATACATAAAATGCATTAGATATTATATTTTACTATTTATACAACTCTGTGCGGCGCATCTAGTCGTAAGAGCTGTACCATGAACGCGACGAGCTTGTAGCGGGGTCACTAATTTAAAGGTGTTTACTACAATGAAACTTATAACTCTTCAACCATGAATTATTTACTCCTTGTTCGGCCTGTCTCAACTTATGAGAAAGATGGCGGTGCAATAACTTTACAGCGGCTACAAGCTGTCGTAAAAGTTCTGAGTTCCCCTATTTTCGGTAGATTAACCCTTAACAACCGACAAGTGTGTCTTCTACCCCGAGCTATTCATACCAACATTTTCAAAAATCTACGGCTGAAATTACATCTCCTAATGAGTTTAAGGGTTGAAAACTGGTTACGCATTAACTGAATTACTATGCTGAATTCATTTCAGTGACCACATAAAGGAAGCAAGTAACATGAGAAAAAAGGTGGAATAAATCCTTTCAGGTCAAGAGTAGCAGAGCACATGGTGCAAGAGGACTATAAATTATGGCAGCGGATGTGGACTTCGTCAGAATGACTGCGCACAATAGGAAGCTCGACACGCCCGAAAGTGTGGAAAGTTTCAAACGTCGAAGAAAATACCTTCTGAGCACCGATTCAGGTAACTGCTCTACCTGGTTGTTTAAATTGTTAAAACACGAGTATAGTAATAAAGTTAATCCGTAACCAGCTCTCAACCCTTAAACTCATAAGGAGATTCATTCGTAGATTTTTGAAAATGTTTTATTTGCCTGGAGAAAATCTCACTATCGATGAACAGCTCATGCCTTTTCGAGGACGAGTATCATTGAAGCAGTATCTACTTAGTATGGTATGAAAATTTGGTGGATTTATGACAAGACAAGCTACCCTCGATTTGGTAGACCATATATTGGAAAAGAAGGACAGAATAGAGCGAAACATTAGACGTATAATTTTGTTCATAAGTTATGCCAAGAGATATGTTACTTTTGAGAGTTATTTCACTAGTCTTTAACTTTGAAAATCTTTGGCACAGAATGGTCTCACATCAGTTGGAACAATGAGAGAAAATAAAACGTGTATACCAACAAACTTTCAACCCAACAGAATCCGTGATATCGAATCTAATGTCTTTATTTTTTCAAAAAATATGACATTGGTATCGTATGCACCAAAAAGTAACCACGCAGGCATATTTTTTGTCTACGATGAATCATACAAAAGAAGTCGACATAAATATGAAAAACAAATTTGAAAAAAACGACTACTCCATCAAGGAAGGTGTAGATACGCTTGACCAGATGGTTCATAAATATTCAGTTCGACGTAAAACAAATAGATAGCCGACTGCATTTTTGCAAATCATTATAGATTTTACTGGCATTGCGTCGTTAATTTTATGGACTTTTTTTTCTTGATTGGAACCAACGGAAAAAAAGCAAAAAAATTATTTTCACGTGAAATCGCAACTGCATTGTTAACACCTCATATAGGGAAACGAAACAAGAAAGGCCTAACGAGTTATCATTTAGGAGCCTTGCAAGACGTTATAGGAACAAATTAGGGAACAGCTCAATCATCTGAACCAGTCGCAAAAAGAAAGAAGCATTGTCATATTTATCCTTCGAAAATATCCAGAACTTACAAACAGTGTTGTGATAAGTGGAACCAGAATGTCTGCTCTGGACATTCTGAAAAAAAAATTATCTATAACATTTGTTCGTAAATACGACATGCCGAAATGTTAAATACTGTAAAAGTTAGATGATAATCAATAATAAATAATGTGTGTGCATTTACATAATCTTGTTTTCTTTCATATGCTCTAGAATAAAATAGTGTCTATTTGTAGGTTAAGTTACAAAAGCAACCTGGGTTGTTAAGTGTTAAGCTCAACGATTTTAGGCGTAAATATTTTCTAATAAATTTTTACTTTACATCACCTCGCACATATTGCACAGTTAGAGTATTCTTGCATGATTTCAAGTAGCGTGATGTAATTGACGTAACCATCACTCCAACTTAGCGCGTTTATGTGATCGAACTTGTACTGATTCGGTTTTCGGGTCTCCGGTGACAATATATGTATGGCGGTGGGAAATAATGCACGATAGGTTGCACCGAGTCAAAAGCTAATAAAGCTAGTTCCATTATGTAGCATTGTTCATTATTTCCAGTTACAAGCTGCATATAAAAAATAAACCCAGACATGATAGCTTAATGAGAAGTCCACAGAGAATAAAACATTTCTTTTCAGTTTGAAGGTAGTTGTATATTTTTAATTTTCACTTATTACAATTGCGTTTTGGCTTATGAGCTAACAACAACAAAAACAATTGTGCTATTGGAATTTTTTGAAACCCTAATTGTATGAAAAATGATCTTCAACGATAACCGACGAAGGAAAATTTAATATATCGGCCTTAAGGTGAGCCCGCATCTACGCCACACTACGCGACGAAGCACTTCCCCTGCCCACGCGACGCGACTCAGCAAAGTATTCTTTGCATGAGAACACAAGCAGAAACCCGCACCTGAGCGGCGCGGTGCTACGCGGCACCAACTGCTGCGACCGAGTTGGTCGCTTGATCAACTTTGCGAAGAAGCGTCGCGTGACGTCACTCGTCAGAAAATGCAATCATTCAAGTCATTTGATGATTGACAGCGCATGGAGTGGAGAACCAAGCAACTAATGATTTATCAGTGCAGTTGCCTTCTGTTATCCGCCGCGCTGGTGCGATCTAGCACTGCCGCTTCGCTACTCTGTCTACTCTCGTCGCGTCGCGTAGTGCCGCTTAGATGCGGGCTCACCTTTAATCTGCATAAACGCATCAGAAAGACGTTCAAAATTAACACGACCATAGAAGCCACACTCAATTCACTTGAAGGTCTTAAGTGCAACCAGATAGACTTAATCTCAGACAAAACTGGAAGTCCAATAGACAAGCTTATTTTACTGCCTTGCGTCGAACTAGAAACTAATTTTTTTTTATCATTCTGTCAAACATAGTTCCGAGAGCTTTAATACGGTCCCCACATGTTTCTCTGAATTCTTTGAATCGGAAGAGCATCCTAAAACCTTTCAGATTAAATTGTTTATAAAAGATCTCTTTCCATGATAAAATTTCGATCACTCTACCCATCCTGCCACCAGTCGGAGCTGAAATTGCATCCTGGCCTTGTTTTTGTAAGATTTCAACATTCACGTCTGAACTGTTACTAACCGAACTGTTCGGGGCAAGCCTTTCATTTTCTAATACCGTGAAATTCGAGTCGCTTCTATCTTGGCCACTATTTAGGAAAGAAACAGTCCCTTTTAAACTCTGTTATGAAAAGGTGACCTTGTGTAAGGCCGAAAATCGACTTAACAGCTCGATAAATTAAAATTTTTCTTCGACGCTGAAGGGATCTTTTTTTCCATCTTCTTCGTCAAAATGCTCAAACTAGCTATAAATACATAATGTCCTAAGCTTAAAGAACTACATAAATAACTTATTGAACTCAAACAATCTATTTTTTGAAAAGAAAAATACATATGAAAGTGTTATACTCTATTTTCTGGGAAGTGTGGTTTCGGCGTACCGAGTGGCTCCTCTTCAGGTGCTGCCTTTTTAGCCACTCGGTACGAGACAGCACTACCACCGCTGGCTTGTTGATGGATCAAGCTCGCTATATTTCAACTATTTATAATTTTTACATGTGCGAATTATAACGACTGTCAATGTGTTTCGTATGTCTGCCTACGTAGCTTTTTCATTATTTAAGTTTTTATCATGGGTTAGAACCTCCTGGTCTATTCGACAACTTTCGTCTCTTAGGCAGGTCAATGTTGTCTATGAGTCAAATAAAATACTGGGACGAAGCTGTTTAAATATCAAACCAATGTAGAATCGACTGCCAACAAAGCTGCAAATAAAACTCCATAATGGTAAATGTTTTTGAAAAAATTGGACCTGTGAAATTTGCATATTTTTGATACCGAATTATATGCGTACGTACCGAAGGAAAAACGAAGTTCGATCATAAGTTTCGAAAATTGATTTTTATCAGTTTTTCGAAGGAATTTGAAACATTTCGTCGCTTGGATGTGCAAACAAGTCGCATCATCATTAGTCGCGATGTAACCTTTTCTGATATAGCTCAGAACTAAGCTCCTCTCAATTGAACTTACGCGAGCGCAACTCCGAATAACACTGCAATTATCGACTTGATTTTTGAAAGACAAATATATGACAAAAGTCCAAATGAAAATGAAAACGTAATTGAAAATCAAGATGAACCATGACAAAGCAGTAACGATGAATCATCAATTGAAAAACCACACTACATTAGTAAAAGGAATAGCAGCAGCCACAATGAGTCTGTAACTGATAACGACAACCTTGAAGAGCCCCCTGTGGAAACTGTTCGACGCTCTGGTCGCGTGAGCCGTGGTATGGCCCCTGGAAGGTGTGGTGCTTACCATCATGTTTTAAAAGAAGAAAATGAACCAAAAAACGTGAAAGGAGCGTTTGATGGGTCAGATAATAAAAAATAGGAAAAAAGAATGCAAGAAGAAATTGTAGCGTTGAGAAAAAATGGTACATGGAGCCTTGTAGCGATGTTTGAAAACCGAATTGTAATCACTTCCAAGTGGGTGTTTAAGACTAAATGCAATGCCGAAGGAGACGTTAAGCACTTCAAAGCGCGTCTCATTGCACGCGGATTTTTACAGAAGAATGGTATGGATTACGATGAGGATTTTGTATCCGTCGTAAGACAAAAAGCATTTCGTAGCCTTCTTACTATTGTTGGTAATAAAAACCTCGTGATTAAACACTTTGTGCCAAAATGAATTTTTTGATTGGTGATCTGAAAGAATTAATTTATATCCAGCAGCCTGGAGGTTACGTCACTCCCTGGAAAGAAGGTTAAGTATGCAGATTGAACAAAAGCATATACAGAATAAAGCAAGCGGCCAAAATTTGGAACCATCAATTGTACAATTTATTAACAAGCAACGGTTTCATCGAAACTATAACGGATTCAAAGGTCAAAAAATTTATGTTACTTTATATGTAGACGATTTTTTAATTGCCGCGGAAAATGTTTCGCAAATTAATGAGGTCGCAGCTTTGTTGCAAGAGCAGTTTGACCTGAAGGATCTTGTTTTTTAGTAAAAGGCATTTTCTCCATCAAGCAGCCAAAATACATCAGGACCATTGTTACCAGATTTGGATTAGAAAACGCAAAGCCTTCGATTGTCCCGCTTGATCCCGGATATTACAAGAGTAGAAACAAAAACGATGGTATAATGCCCGAAAGCGAAAAATGTCAACAGCTCATAGGTTCATTATCATACGAAGCGATAAACACGAGACCAGATATAAGTGCCAGCGTAACAATCCAACATAATAAACAACCAATGACAACATAATAAACAACCAATGAAAGAAGGTTGGACGCAAGCAAAAAGGATTGTTCGCCACTTAATGAGCACTATATATTTTAAGTTGCAACTTGGTCAACGGAATAGCGATTCGGAACTTTTGGTTTTGCCGACACTTACAAGCTGAAAATCGAATCGACAGAAAGTCGAGAAGCGGCTTTGTTTTTCAGTACCAAAACTCACCAATTATGGACTTGCCGAAAGTAATGGTCTGGTTCTTGAATCTTTACGCGAATCAATGCAGGGAGCAGGGACAGGTTTTTTTGCCTTTTCTAACTTATTTGTCATTTCCATATCCACGCTTGAGAGACAAAAGGCCACTGGCGTAAAAGAATGCAGTTTTTGTTGCTACGCCAACTGAAAAGATTTAGCCGCGTGTTGACCATTTCGAATAGTTGCGTTCAAAATTTCCATGACTGCAGTATAATCACTGTATTTGTATAGTTTTAGCGATTTTACAGATCAGACTAACAACTGGTTGTTATTTTGAATTTGGTTATGAAAAACATTAAATATGCAGCCAATAATAAATTTTGGTGAAAGCCTTACAAAGCATATAATTTTGAAAAGTATTGACAACAAAACACTTTACCATTCAATGCGTTGATTATAACAAATGGAAATGTGATTGTTTGTTTTTTCAAATTTAAGCAAATGCAAAGTATAAAAACACGGTACTGTGAACCTATTGAAAATATGTCCGAATTATGCAAATACTAAAAAGTTTGTTTGACTTTACAACAATATCTTTAGAATAGGAGATATCAAGTAAAATCATTTCTATGAACCCGGTTTACATGGTGACTTTAAATGATTTTTTATATTGTATTAAACTTTCAACAGAATCAAGAATAAAAGTTTACTGATTTTTTTCAGCAGCTGTTTAAAGTTTAAAAACTTTATGAATATTGATTATTGCGATATGCAAATCTGGTTAAAAATTAATTTTTATGCAAAAGAACTATAATGTTAGCACTTTTTGTTAACTCATCTCATCCCACTGGTGCAAAAATGCACCAGCACTTTGGATTTTTTTAAAAAGCATACGATGAAGAAAAAAATAATTTTAACTTCCCAGTACATGGGAAGTTCTTGTAATCGCCTCGAAAATCGAAATAGAAATTTTCAACATTTCTTCACGTTTTGAGGTCTATAGAGTATATACATATAAAGTGTTTTTAGAAAGGGAGATGTTTGTGTGTGTGTGTGTGTGTACGTACGTACGTACGTTCGTGGACAGTTTTTTGTACGAGCATAACTCACGTTAACAAAGTCGTATCGACTTCGTTAAGGTGTCAATCCAAGCGTTCTTGCAGTCTTAAGAGCTGATTAGTTTTAAGGAAACTTCAGTCGGGGGAGTTTGTTGTTTTGCAACTTTGAAGGTCATTTCTGTCATGCGTTATATCTCGCGAACCAAACATAGGGTTTGCATTGCGAAGGTGTCAATCGACACGTATTAACATTTGTGTGAATCTATCAAATTTTGAAAAATCCTAGGAGCAGTTTTTTAATTTAAGAATAAAAGTGCAAAAAATTAGGTTTTTTTTTCAAAAACAATAAATTATTTACCTTATTTTTAAGTCGAAGTTTTCAATGTTAATATAATTTATATACTCCAAGCAGTTCTTCTGAAAATGTCATCAAATTTTTTTCTCTTGATTACGAAAAAAATTAAATTAAAAATAAATTGTAGTTGTCAGTCGATTTTTTTAGTAATCGTATATTTTCAATTACTTTCTCCATCATCATGTGTAATACATACTACTTTTTACATGCAATTGAATCTTTTTTTGACCAACAGAAAATAATAAATAATTATCAATCCCATTGATGTAAAATCGTGGAAAACGTTTAAATTGAGTGGTTATGGCGAAGTGATGGCAATTTTGAACGCAATTATTCCAAATGGCCATCACACGACAAAATCTCTCAAGTGAATGTAAAAACGAAAACTGCATTCATTTTTGCTAGCGTTTTTTTGTCCTTCAAGCATCGATATGAAAATAACAAATAACGTAGAAAAGGCCCCACCTATTGATCCGCGTGAAGATTCAATCAAATCAACCTACCCCAATCTGCCAAAACCCTTACGTTATCAATGGACGCTCCCGTGAATGATATGAATAATATTAACCCATTCCTGTTACTGCTATGAATACCTCTCATTATTTTTATTTAAAGTATTATTATTTTTAAAACTATTATTGTGTTTATGTTTTGAATGTTTATGTAGATATTACTGAGAAGTTGACCATGTGGACCTCCAGGGTCGCATCTCACGGCTTGTATATTATACAGTCATAGTATTAAGTTACCGCACCGCAATTTACGATCAACCTTGTCATCCAGATACTTCTCATGCCACGTTCCAATACTCCATTGTCAGCCTCACTAGTATTATTCTTAACGATACATCAACTAACTATACCTATCATAGTATGGATACTCCTATCATTCACCTCTTATACCCAATATCCCAAGTGGCTGGCGCTAGGTGATTTATCGCGAAGATATTTTTTGCCGTGTTATTACATTAAATGCTTAACATGTGTATTTATCTTTTGAAGCGAAGATTGTTTTGACGCGACAATAAACAAACCACTTTTCTTATTCCTAATAGTCAAAATATCCAAATTCAAATTGAGTTCTTCGGTCGAAAATCAGTTTGTAACGGCATACTCCAAATTATAGACTCGCATCGTGAAATATTCGCATTTAAAAGGAAGAAGTATTTTTCGCACAAGGGAACACGCAGCTAACTCATCACTTATCACTCATACATACTCACCACACACCTGAGTCGGAATCCACATTCTAAAATATCGAAACCTCTTTTTTAGCCATCTCCTGTTATCTTAGTATTATTGTTGATCTTGTGCAATGCACAACCGTCGCGAAGATTGTTTTAACTCTGCTCCAATATCAAGCACCCAAAACAGTTACAATTCTTGCGGATGCAATCAATTTAGTATGCGACACTTATATTTTCTGCCTAGTAAGCTTTCTTAGAAATAACGAAAACAGTTTTTCGAGGTTTCAATTAAGCAGTAAGCATTTTAAGAAAGTAACTGTAGACCAGATTTTGAAACCGAAAACATCTTGAAATAAAGCGATTATATTAAAAAGTTGGCTTTCGTTTCTTTTCCGTAAAAGGAGTAAGTAAAAGTAGTAAGTAAAAGTACGACATCATTATTGGCGCAGTCGGTTACGGTCATCAAAAAAAAACTCAAATGAAATAAGTTGTTTTCCGTCAATATAAAGGATCCGTTGAACGTATAATATTTAAAAATGATAAATACGCGTTCGCGGTACGTTAAAAAACGCGGTCCACCAGACACCAATTGGTCCATGAAGCTTTCTACTGAGTCTAGTAGGAGGGCGTCTGTACTAATCAAATACACTTGTGTAAAAGTAATTGTGAAGCAAAATCCATCATTAGTAACATTACAATGGTGACATCTTTGGGTACAGTGATCAATCCAGAAACCCAAAAACCTGCACTTCGAATTGATCCGTCTACGTATGTGGACCGCATACCCCAGTACGACGGCGAAACTTCAAGCCTTAAAAGCTTCGTGAATGCATTAGATGTCCCTTCACCAAAATTGGCTCAATACGATGCAGAATCACAGGCAGTTATTTCAACCATTATCAATTCCATCAATAACAGGTAAAGCAAGGAAAATTATGGATATAAATTCTCACTTGGTGAAATGAGAAAACATCAAAGCAATCCTATTTACGAATTTCACAAACACCCGGAGCAGCTACCTTATAGAAAACGAGCTCAACAGTGTAAAATTAAAACCTACTGTCCTAAATTTTTACAACAAAATTGAGGGAAAATTGTATTAGTTAAATCTGAAAACGGACCAAAAATTGGAGAACATTCAACAATCGAAGCATATAAACGCTTAGCTTCAACTGTTTTTAAAAATAAATTGTTTGTTCCAATTAAAAGTAACTTCAAGTGTAATAAACCATATTTACTTGAAGAAGCGTTGGATTTATTGCGGGAAGAAGGATATCTTCATTATAGGTCTAGAAATTCAGAAAAATATATGAATAATTTCTCTGATCGTTCTCATTCAAATTTTAACCGAAATCCAGAATTTTTTCAAACTGTCGAACAAATTCGTATAAAACGCCAAATTTTTTCACAAATTTTGTTAACAAGGGAAATTTTTACAATGAACAAACAAACCAGAAATTTGTAATTAATTCTAATGTTTTTATTCAAAACAATCGCGATAATAGATTCTGTTCTCAAAATACTGAACAAACGAACAGTTTACAAAACAACTACCAGACCAACTCAGTACAAAGTAGAATTTGCTGATTTTGTAGAAGAGCGGCCATGGATATTGATCGATCAGCACAGTTCGTTAATGTTAGTCATATTGAAAAAATGCGAATCTGTGCCTTGGAAACACAACCCAGGAAGCAAACTGTGATAACTAAAATAAAAAGTACATAATTGACGGAAAAGATATTCCGATGTATTTTTCGTTCGAAGAAGAGAAAAAAATACTACCTTTTTCGTTAACAAAGAATCTGAAAAAGAGCCATGTAAGGATCCTCTTAACTTGATATGAATCGATGATTTAAATTCTGAAGAAGTTGAAAAATTAATAAAAAACTTCGTAATTATAAGTCCTCAGTTTCACAAATAGTATAAAACATGATGTAGTGTAATACAAGACACAAGAAACAAAACAATATTCAATCATTGCCATCTGATAACCCGGCACGAGTCAAATCATTGTGAGTCAGGCTTTGTGGGTATATCCTGAGTCCAGTTACAAACAATGAAATTAGAGCGACTCAGCAAAACAATTGAAGACTAACAATGTGCACTGGGAACGAGTTCAGTATGGCATAACAATGAAAATGATCCGAAGTTGTTGGCATTTTATTGCTTACTCTGCAGTAAGGTTCTTGAAGCCAATAAACTACACTTTATTGCTTGCACTTGCATTTTTTTACCATGGGAAAATATTGGAAATAGATTTAGGTCAGTACCGTGTAAATAATATTTGATTAGTTAGTAAGTTGTACATGAGCAATATTTTTGTATAAAAGTAGCAAGATTAACTGAATAAATTAACATTCATACAAATAAATTTGGACTGCCTGCATCGGCACCCTTTTCGTATTGATTGTTCAATGCGGCGCTTGCGCTGTTTTAGAAATATAGGCAGCTCACGCATGCCAACAGCTTTGGCGCTATACGCTGATATTTAGGTGAATCCCTCCCTCCTTCCTCTTAAAAAAACACAATGATCCAAAACAAAGCATTTTGCAATGAGATCAAAACTGAAAATAATTCACCGGTCTATAGCAAATTGTATAGACATCCTGAAGTCAACAAACATGAACTGAACAGACAAATACAAGAGATGCTTTGCCAGAAAATTATACGACCAAGTTCCTGACGACATTACAGTGGATGATAAACATCCAATTCTCGTTATTGAGCACATTTTAAATAAGCTGGGAAGATCAATGTACTTTGAAACGCTGTACCTTGCAAAATGGTTCCATCAAATTTGAATTGCAGAGTCTGACATTGCAAAAATTGCATCTGCTATTTTTCAAGTGGTCTTTACGAATTCCTGCGAATGGCTTTCGGGTTTAAAAATGCTCCAGCCACTTTCCAGAGACTCATGAACAACAGTTTGCGGCTATCTATAGCAAAATTTTGCTATGTTCATTTAGATGACATGATTATCTTCAGTACAAGCCTTGAAGAACACGTTCAATTTCTTTATACAAGATTTAAAGTTATGATACAGGCGAACCTCAAAGTCCAGTTAAACAAAGGTGAATTCCTGAAACACTGGGACACATAGTTTTTACAGAAGGAGTCAAACCTAATTCAAAAAAATCGAAACTATTGTGAATTTTAACATTCCTTAAACAGTCAAACTAATTAAACAGTTTTTTGGCCTGTTTGGCTTCTACAGGAAATTTATGAAAGATTTTTCAAAAATCGCTAAACTTCTTACATTGCGTTTGAAAAAAGTAACGATCAACCATCAGCATAAAGATTTTGTTGAATCATTTGAGAAAAAAATTCAGTCTAACCACAGATGCGTCTAGTTATGCCATTGGGCCGGTGCTTTCGCAGGATGGTTATCCTATTTGTTATGCAAGTAAGACTTTGAAACAACATGAAACTAATTATTCAACTGTCGAAAAAGAACTGCTAGCCTTTGTTTGGTCAAGAAAGTATTTTCGACCATATTTTTATGGCAAAAATTTCACCATTAGAACAGATCACAGACCCCTTACCTGGATTTCAACACAAAAAGAACCAAACCCTGAACTCCAGAGGTAGTAATACCAGCTTAAAGAATATAATTGTGACATAGATTACATAAAAGGTAAAGATAATGTCGTTGCTGATAGTCTATCATTGCCGGAAGTTTATTAAACGAGTTTGATTCTGTTGACGCCACAGTTCATAGCACCCAATACATCCAAATTTCCGCAAAGCCATTTAACGTTTACAGACATCAGATTATCATTAAAAAGAGTAATGAAAACTCGATCAAGAAAACTAAAATTTTCAGTAGGAACAAACTTTCATTTTCAAATCTTGAGCCATATGAACAATTTCACATTATTTGCCAAAAAAGGAATGGTCGGAGTCTACATTCCAGACATCGAAATTGGCAATAGATTTCAAAAAGAATATTTGCAATGGATAGGCCTTCACTCAAAAGTCAGAATCGTAAAATGTCCGTATACGCTATATGACTGTGAAAACTTGTGTGACATCCAAGAAGAAATCCTTAGAGAACATCTTAGAACCAACCATAGAGGGATTGATGAAGTATATCGGGAAACTAAAAACACATATTATTATCCCAATCTGAAAACGGAAGTAACGAAAGTCATAAACAATGGCAACACTTGAAATATAGCAAAAAATTTTGTACAAAAACAGAAAAGAAATTGATCTAATTCCCGATTTTATCCGAAATGTACTTAGAAATAAAAAGCTAGAACTTTCAATATAAGCCAAAATCTATAAGACTCGTTCATAGGAAACTCCTCATAAAAGCAAACAATTTCAGTCTAACAGGATCTCATTTAAGGAATCGTCACCCTGCTCGCCTTATATCCCTCCATCCCATTTGTAATATCTTGGTAAAATCTTGCGAAGAATTTAAGTCTCTTAAACAAATTAAAAAGAATTTCAGAACTAGCTAAGATGTATAAGTTAGTTTATCATGGGTTAAGACCGCCTAGTCTAGTCAACAACTTCGTCTTTCTAGTTGTGCTTTTGGTTAGCAACTCACTAACACTATTATTGCACATTAATAGGGGTTCTAAGCTTCCAGATTTTATGATGGTTCATCATTAATTTAATGAAAAGTGTGGTTTCGGGGTGTCGGATGGCATCCTCTTCAGGTGCTGCAGCTGAGATGCTTGATCAAAAATTGAAGACATTATTATGTCAAGTAAATCAGGAATACTGAACAAAACCATTTCAAATAGTAACGAAATTAACATCCATAAAATAAATGTAAACAAACTACAAAATATTAGAGTATCAGTGGCACTGGAAAATAAATTAATAATCATTGTAATTCGAATTCCTAACGTCATGTTACTTTAAAGCAACAATAGTGCCAATACCAAACAAAGATGGTAATTTAAAACTTTATGCATCATATACTGAAGTAATAATAAATCATTTATCCGTATTTGAACATTCAACGATGAACATTAAGGAAAAACTCAAACCTGTTTAGGAAGAATTTATTCAAAATATTTTAACTGGAAACTTGAACGATTGCAAAATGATCAAAAATAGCCAACCTCTCATTGAAAAATTTGCTCTTAATATTGTTTTAAAAAAAATCTAAAATAAAACATTTTTATGTCAAAATTATAATGATCATAGTGTTAAAATTCAAGGTAACAATATAATTTACTTTGAAAAATGTAAAATTTCAATTATTATTAAGAGAATTAAATAAATATCATATAAAATCTATTATTATTACGAGAATAGCTTATACCAAAATATATCCATTCGTATTGGATAAAATTTCAAATCATTTAAACTGGACAGAGATATGCGTTTAGTAATAAAATGGAGCATCCGTATCAAAAAAAAAAACGAAATGGACTGGAATTACTCGACAATTTGCGAATACTTTATTGGCAAGACCGAAAGGCAGACTATGTAACCACTCTTGATTAATGTTATGACTTTAACCTAGAATGAACGCTGCTGCTGTATACGCTATTACAAAAGCTAAAACATATATATTGCATTATTTATTACTAAAAAAATAGCCTCTCAACACGTGTGTTTTCTTTGATGAGCTTTCACATTTTGCTAGCCACCACTAACAACGTAGACCCCACTAAAATGACAACAGTACAGTATCATTAGAATGAGACTACTTTATGAGCATTTCAAGCACTAGCAGTCTAGGCAGAATGCAATCTTTTATTCAATCGAGAAACAGCAGAAAAGATTTAAGCTTGAAGTGCTCCATACCCACGTGGTTTTCGAAAGGCAGCCACAAATATGCAAAAAAAAATCCAGACTACAATGTGCTTTTTACTACTAAGCAGCACCACATTTGAGTAAGAAAAAACTGAGCATACATACGTGCATGGCTTCACTTAAAGTGATGTAATAAAGAACGCAGGAGGTCACCACCTCCAACATTGAATATGCTGTCAATAATTGGTTTAATTACATATAAAAGCAAGTCGCGAGGTGCGAACCTTGAGGTCTACTCGGTCAATTTCAATGCAATATCTACATAAATATTAAACACAAAAATATTTATAAAAATACTACTACTTTCAATAATAATAATGAGGGATACTTATAACAGTAATTGAAATGAGTTATTGTCAATCATATCAACTACTCGAGCGTCCATTGATTATGTAAGTCTTTTTGGTGAATAGTTTGGTTGAATATTCACGCGGATCAATCAGAGGGGTCAGGCTATGAGGGCTTTTTAACGTTATTTGTTATTTTCATATCGATGCATGAAGGACAAAAGAGTGCTAGCCAATATGAATGCAGTTTTTGTTATTACGCCCCTTGAAGAGATTTTCTCGCGTAGTGGCCATTTTGAAGAGTTGTGTTCGAAATTGCCATGACTTCAGCATAATAATTGAATTCGTATTTCTTTAAGATTTTACATCCATGAGACTAATAATTATTTCTTATTTTCAGTTGATCTTGAAAAATATTGAACTAGAAGTCAACAATTAGTGTAACTACATGGCAGCCTCTTTTATCCAAAGATGGCTCACTTAGGTCACTATAGGTTCATTGTGATACAACAAAAGTTTTAGACGGCACTAGAACCTACAGGATGACGAGAACCATTTAGATTTTCGTTCGAAATTGGCTAAGCAGCTAATATTTAAATCAGCTACTTCCGTGAAGCTGTGCAAGAAAGGGGAGCCTAAGGTTTGCATGCGATTCCTGGATAGTGCTGGGCATTAACACAAAAAGTGTTGGATTGTCTTTTCCCCATCTTCCGATCTGCAACTTCGGCAGAAATCGTTGAAAGGAACACCCAATCTTTCTGCGTGTCTGCCAATCAGACAATGCCCCATCAGTACGGATACGATGGAACTTAAGGCTTGACGGCTGGTGGTTTCTACAGGTTTCAAGTAGCTAGGCCCTACTTGCAGCCTGCATGATACATTGCTTGAGTCCCAGCTTTATGGAAGCTAGAGGCTGGCTGACTCGGTGTGTAAGTGTATACTCTTGAAGCTCAGTGCCAGCTTTTGCTATCTTAAAACCGTGGTGAAAACAGGGAATTGGAGAAGTGAGGTCCACCTTCTCTGGCGTTGGTCCATCCCTCCGTAGTATTCTGGAGTGGCCATTTCTCCCCTCATGCCCGAGACGTAGAGCATTCAACCAAACCGCAGACTACTTGGCCTGCTGTCCCGTGAGTAGCTCAGTCGTGAGTCAATTTAATAATAAACAATGCCCTTGACGGGGTGGTACGTAGAGCCCTGGTAAATGCACTAGTTTCAATTCTTTTGACCTTGTTTAGCAAATTTTCATTTGATGGCTTCGCTGGCCACCAAATAACTGCGCCATAGAGAAGGAGCCATGATACTATTTTGGGTTTCAATCCCAACCTTTTCCCAATGGCTCTTTTGCAGTAGTAGATTGCGAATGTTACTTTGCGTGCTCTTTCTTTTATTTTCGCGCAACAAAGCGAGCTTGGAATTCAGAATTAGACCTGAATATTTAACTTGGTGAGACGGTATGAGCCTCATCTCATCGAGTTTGCATGAGAAAAATCGTTGAATTTTGTACTTTCTTGTGAAGAGCACAAATTCCGTTTTCTGCGGATTAATCTTTAGACCGCACTCTTTGCCCCACTGGGTAAGAATAACCAGGGCAAAGTTTAGTCTTTCAGATAGGGTGTAACGAATTTGCCCGATATTGCTATTGCAACATCATCGGCATAGGCTACGACTTTGCAGCCAGTCGTTTCTATTTTTGACAGGAGTTTGTCCACCACTAAGTTCCACTGAAGGGGTGAAAGCCTCTGCAAGCCCTCCTTCTTAAGATGATGTTTCCTAGTGTGGAGTTTATGTTCCTGCTGCTTAGCAGTTGTCCGATGAACCCTATCAGGTAGTCATCGAAATTGCTTTCCCGTAGTGCTTTCTCAATAGCCTTATGGCTGAAATTATTGAAAGCTCCATAGTTGTCTAGAAAAACCGCTTGCGTACATTCTTTGACCCTTAGTGATTTGAGGTGAGCAAGCGAAGAGTCGTTGCAACCGATCTCCCTTTTGTGTATGCGTGCTGCGCATTGGATTGTGGTTTCAGAGTAGCTCTCAAATGAATCTATATCAGCCGTTCAAGAGTTTTCAGCAGAAAAGAGGTAAGGCTGATAGGTCTATAGTCCTTAGGTGAGGAGTGGGATGTCTTGCCTGCTTTAGGTATGAATACCACTTAAGCTTCTTTCCACTGCTGTGGAATGTAAGCCTTCCGTAGGCATGCAGTGCCGTATTGATTCCCTACTGGATCTCAACAGGTGGGATATTGTCCATGCCAGAAGATTTAAAAGGTTGAAATGAGCTGATTGCCCAGCGTAGGAGCCTGTCATTTACAGGCACGTTGGTTGACAGACAGCCCGGGAGCGTATGTGAATCCATTTTGTCAGCCACATCTTCACTACCTTGGAAGTGCGTATCTGCGGGAACGGCCGTCTTTGAGCTGGATTTCGTTCAGACTCCATTTGCGTCTTTGACAGTCCCTAAAAATGAGGAACAGCTCGTCATGACTATTCTCAGACGACCGACATCCTTGGAGTTTTCTATTTCTGCACAGAAACTTCTCCAAGAGGTGCGTTTAGTCTTTCTAATGGAGCGATTGAACGGCTTCAGTTTGATTTTATAAGAAGACCAGTTATTCGATTCTTTAGCCCGATTAAAGGACTTGCTACATTCCTTCCGCAGCTTCGCAATGTAAATATTCCACCAGGAAGGCTAAGTTATGTAAGAAAATGAATTTAAAGAGTGACTCACCCCGTTTATTCGAAGCGGTGCTACCCCAAATACGATGATGGGCATTGTCGTCCGCCCCGACTATCATAAGAATGCTTATTACATTGGCTTCTCTTGTAATCCTTTACAGGCTGGTAAGAGGTGGCAGAACATCATTTTTCATATAGCCAGACATAGCCCAAGTGGGTTTGGGCTACTTTTCCACTGCTATGGCAATGGTGTCCTGGTCAATGAAATCATGCAAGGTTAAAAACTTGAAGCCTACTTCTTTGATTATGCAAGCTCTCGGTTTACCTATTGTATTGAGGATACTGTCTTGTATCCCTTCATGTAGTGCCCGCAAACCTGGTTTTCTACTGCCCAAGGCTCCTGGGCCGGTATGAGCTCCTCTCCTTTTTGGGTGGAGGAGCAGTGTGGCAGATGCCGCCTGAAGAGTGATGGAGGTTTATTTGGAGAAACCTTGACATCAAGACACAAGGTTTTGTCCGCACCCTCATTAGATGATGACATTACCTCTTTCTCAACCAAGTTGAGGGATTGGCGAAAGTCCTCAACCAATTCCGTAATAGAGGTGCTATTTCCGTCATCGGAGAAAAGATCTGATTCGGATAGGTCCGCGGTTGGGTCTGCTGAAGCTACTGCAGTCACATTGCTCCCACTCTCTTTGCTCGGTTGTCGTACTGCTTTCCCAGTACGGTCCTTGCAGCATATCACCCCACCCTTAGACTCCAAAGAAGCTAGCGACTCCTCATTGAGGATTATAAGAGCCTCTCGCTATCCATTGCTAGGCTCGCGTACCTTAGCTACCTTCCAATTGTCCACTGGAAGGCAACAATTTCTTCCGGTTTGGATCGCGCCGCTGGCATCCATGTTCTGGACCTAAGCCGATTCGAAATGTCTTCCCTGGAAACAGCTTCAAGCTTTGTTCCGGGTCAGAATTGACTCAATTTATCGACAGCCTGCTTGCACAGATCTTCTGAGCGTTATTTTGTGCAGGCTATCAGCTTCACATGACTCTGGTACCAACCAGCGACACAACATTTTGATGGAGAGCCTGGATTTGCCTCTATAATGGGCTTATACACCCGCAGAATAGCAATTTCTACCATCTTCCAGTTTAACGGTGAGATGGTTTCATCGCTGCTACTCGTGTTGATGACAGCCCGTACCAGGCTGTCTGTAAAAGATTACTCGTCGCAGGAGATTTCTCAGTTGCCTTCTCGATGTTGGACGCTGAACGCCGGATCTTATATTCTTCGAGGGAGATCCGTGATTTAGCGCTGTATAAGTAAAGCGCACTTTTAGTGAGGGAACAGGGTTATATTAAGGTAGCTACCTGCAAGTGAATTGCCACATGTCTGGCGCAGGATTCCTGATCCAGGCTAGCCTATATTTTTACTACTTTTTTTATTTAGCGACTGGTTACGCTTCAGTTGTAGCGCTTCTAAAGCCAAGTTACGGCTCGAGCGTTTTGTCAAACTACGGCAATAATGAATTATTGAAACGAGTCAAAAGTAAGACTATGACTATCTTTTCTTTATTCTACAAATTCCTTTTATACAATTTTTACAACTTAACATATAATCCCTACTCTAATATTTTATTTTACTTAATACATAATCCCCACTCTGAAACTGGAAGAATTGAATATAGTAAATTCTTTCTACCAATCAAAATATCGATCAGCATTTTTCCCATATGACCCAATTTAAAAATGCAACACTCATAAAGTCCATGAGTAATGAATACTCAGGTTTCTTCACATAGGGTACATGCACTTGTGTACATTGCACTTGTGCACTTTAAGCGCCGCTTAGTCTGGCACGATCACGATGGGCCAGTATAGACATTCATTCATGTGTCTATTTTTAGTGACATCATGAATTGGACTTTCGTATGTGTAATGCAAAACGAGCATTACAAAATTGATCGTAAATTATCCATTTGTATAGTCTACGACTGCTCGTTAATTATAGATTTGTGGGTTGTGGGAAAATGCTGATTGGTTGTGTGGGAATAATACTGTAGATCCACTACATGTTTTGGCCACTTTGCTGAAACTCCTACCTTGAATAGGGTGGGACGTGACCAATCTTGGTCTTTCAGTGACCAACAATTGGGCAATCTGCTGATTTGCGGCTGCATTATTTGATTTGCATTTTGTATGAGCTGCCACTTGCTTTGAAATAGAGGCTTCGTGAGCCTCTGTGAGCTATGGTGGTTGCCCAGTCAAGGGAAATTTTGTCCTTCTGGGAAAGACCACAGGAAGGGAAATCTTTCAGCCTTTCCAGGACTTTCAAGGTAGATCTTTTATCCCTGTAAGCCATAACAGACCGTTTTTGCTGCTTTTTAACATCGGAAGAAGAGGTGGTGTTCAAGGGCGCACCAGCAACAGTTCGGGTCGGCTTTTTAGCCGTTGCCTTACTATTTCCACTAACGACAATAGGCTTGACTGAAGGTGTACTTGCCCCTGGCATAGCTGTTTGGTACATGCACCCCTCGATGAAGTGAGGGTTGACTAAACATCGTGGTCTTCTTCCCTTCAGAAGGACGCGTGACATTCTTCCACTTCCCGTGCGGGCCGAGTGGATCCTCTTTAGGATATATCGTACTCTTTGCAGTTGTATCCCCCTTACAGCTGGTATTACCACTCGTTGTGCAGTTTTCCCTAGATCCCATTGCTATATATGCCGAAACAGGCAGGCCATGCACGGGTTGGGACATTTTCTTATGTGGATGTGTGCTCAGAGCCGATTCAGGGAGTAATCAGGAGTCTGGACTCAACTGAACATGCACGGCGAGTTTTGAAATTACCGCGAGGCCTGTCAGAGTTTTACCCAGAAAGCCATTTCCGCAAGATGACATTCTTGCATACTCAGGTGACAGAATACGACAGCTTCCAGCCCAAAGCATTAAATAAAGTCGTTAAGACGAGAGACTTGTCCGAGAACACACGAAGTCGTGCCGTGGTAAATCATATAGGGTTAGCCAGAATGCACCGCGAGGAGGCGATCTAATCTACATCTCAACAAAACTATTAAAATATACAATTTTTTATTTGATGAAAGCTTTTTAGAGCATATGATCTTGCAAAGTATTGATTACAATACATTTCACCATTCAAAGCGTTAATTACCACAAATACAAATTAAAGAAGGTTTTATATTAAAATTAAAACACGGTACTGTAAAAACTAATCAAAATCTACTCAAATTATGTAAATACTAATAAACGTTGATTGACTTAGAAGCAATATCTTTAGAATAAAAGTAATCAGGCATAATCATTCGTATGAACACTGTTTACATGGTGAATTTGAAAGATTTTCGATTTTTAATTTTTTTTGTTATCATCAAAAAAGGTTTCACTGGTTTGTATTTAAAAACTGATAAGGTTTTATAAATTTTATAAACATTCATTACTGTGTTGTGCGAATCAAATTTATTTTTTATGAACAAATCCTAATTTTTGAAATCGTTTCTATTAAATTGCAAAAACGGGTTCCAGGATTTTTCGATAAATTCAAAAACAACACACATTTATTAAGACACTTTGGTTCAGTTCTTGAAATAAAGTGAGTGACATAAATGATCTTGAAGATCATGATGAATTTTTAAAGATTTTTTATTTTTAACATAATTTTTTTTTGTACTCATGAGAAAAGTTTCGCTGGTTTTTTCAAAAAACTGTTTGGAACATTGATTATTGTGCTTCGCAAATAAAAAAAAATTGTTTATGAAATAAACTTAAACTTTTGCACTTTTTTCAATAAATTGACGAACGGTCCCAACAATATTTTTTAAAAAATTTATAGGATTACACCAATATTAACACGCGTCGACTGACATCTTAATGATGCAAATCCTTTGTTGGTTTCGTGAGATATAGCGCATGACAAAAATGACCTTCAACGGGTGAAAACAACAAACCCCCCGAACGAAATTTCCCAAAAACCAATCAGCTCTGAAAATTGCAAAGGCTATTCGATTGGCACCTCGAATACAACTTTGTTTACGTGAGTAGAAAAAAACTGTCCACGAACGCACGTACGTACATACATAAATACACACACACATACATACTTCTTTCTAAGAACACTTCAAAAATACTCTAAAGACCTCAAAACGTGAAGATTTGTTGAAAGTTTCATTTTCGATTTCAGTGGAAGTTCAGGTGAGTAAAATGCTTCTTTAAAATAACATCAGGTATATGAAGTCCTGGAAAACCAAAGATTTTGAGTGGAGAAGTAATCAAAAACACAGAAAATTGATTTGTCAAATAATTATTAATTTATCAATACCGTTTCGGGAGGCCCTTCTGATTCACAAAAACTTTTAGGAAATTTGGAATTTTTTGTCTCGTGCATCCCATGCTTCTCTCACTGCTCCGAAAAACTGTTCCGTGTTTTTCAAATTCTTCCCGCCTTGGCTTGTTTTATGTCTCCCCACAAGTGCACGATTGGATTTAAGTCCGGACGCGTTCATTGCCAGTCTAAAACAGTGACGCTATTGACTTCCAGAAACTTTTTTGTGTGTCGTGTCATATATTTATGATCGTTTTCGTGCTGAAACTTCTCCATAATAGGAAATCTTGCCTCAGCTAATGGCAACATTATGTTTTCTAAGATGCCGACGCACTTTTTTTGAGCAATATTCCTTATATAAGGTGTTTTATTCAAAAACCTAATCACGAGACACATCCCCAAATGTTTATGGAGCCACCTCCATGCCGAACAACATTTGAAGTGTGGTGAAGGCCGGATTCCTTACTTTTTTGTCACCTTATATAACTCCTTTCGTTAGGGCCATGACAATTTATTTTTATTTCCTCGCTCCAAAGGATGCAATTGCATTCATTTTTTCAGTTGCAAAACTCCCGTGTGCATTTCCTTTCTTCTGATTACCGTTCCCAGGGACTTTTTTCTGGCTAACCTACTATTATTCTTTATCTTTATTATTCGGCTTCTGACTACTTTTAATGTAATATTACTACTTTCACAGAAAAGTAGGCAACGAATTTCGAATGCTGATCTTTCTTTCGATGTACGTACGGTTTGTTTATCAAGATTTAATGTTTGGCTTAGATTTTTCTAGCCTAGGAAATATATGGGCCAGTCCTGTGGCTTTCCAAAAAAAACTATAATACACTATACGTATCTACTAATTTGTCTATTTGACAAGTTTAACTTTACCAAGTTTACATTTTTTTGTCTGACTAGGGAAGTGCAACTCTTAGTCTTTCTCATTGTTATTGAAATATAAAACCCTTTTTTAAATTTTTAAAATCACATTAAAACTGCAACGAATGAAACTGACTTTTTAAATTGATCATAACTAATGCATGCCATCCTATTTATAGTAAAATAAAGTATTTCTTATTACATTACTGCTCCTTGTGGTTTCTAGCACTTTGTTGCCTTGTCAATCTCAAATAGGAAGCATCGGTCAACTCTTTGCTCTCTCAGTTGTCATTGAATCAGATAAAAAACGAACCTAAGACCAATGAGTTAGATCAAAGAACTCATGCATAAAGTAAATTCTTCGAGCTGGATTTCGTTCAGACTCCATTTGCGTCTTTGACAGTCCCTAAAAATGAGGAACAGCTCGTCATGACTATTCTCAGACGACCGACATCCTTGGAGTTTTCTATTTCTGCACAGAAACTTCTCCAAGAGGTGCGTTTAGTCTTTCTAATGGAGCGATTGAACGGCTTCAGTTTGATTTTATAAGAAGACCAGTTATTCGATTCTTTAGCCCGATTAAAGGACTTGCTACATTCCTTCCGCAGCTTCGCAATGTAAATATTCCACCAGGAAGGCTAAGTTATGTAAGAAAATGAATTTAAAGAGTGACTCACCCCGTTTATTCGAAGCGGTGCTACCCCAAATACGATGATGGGCATTGTCGTCCGCCCCGACTATCATAAGAATGCTTATTGCATTGGCTTCTCTTGTAATCCTTTACAGGCTGGTAAGAGGTGGCAGAACATCATATTTCATATAGCCAGACATAGCCCAAGTGGGTTTGGGCTACTTTTCCACTGCTATGGCAATGGTGTCCTGGTCAATGAAATCATGCAAGGTTAAAAACTTGAAGCCTACTTCTTTGATTATGCAAGCTCTCGGTTTACCTATTGTATTGAGGATACTGTCTTGTATCCCTTCATGTAGTGCCCGCAAACCTGGTTTTCTACTGCCCAAGGCTCCTGGGCCGGTATGAGCTCCTCTCCTTTTTGGGTGGAGGAGCAGTGTGGCAGATGCCGCCTGAAGAGTGATGGAGGTTTATTTGGAGAAACCTTGACATCAAGACACAAGGTTTTGTCCGCACCCTCATTAGATGATGACATTACCTCTTTCTCAACCAAGTTGAGGGATTGGCGAAAGTCCTCAACCAATTCCGTAATAGAGGTGCTATTTCCGTCATCGGAGAAAAGATCTGATTCGGATAGGTCCGCGGTTGGGTCTGCTGAAGCTACTGCAGTCACATTGCTCCCACTCTCTTTGCTCGGTTGTCGTACTGCTTTCCCAGTACGGTCCTTGCAGCATATCACCCCACCCTTAGACTCCAAAGAAGCTAGCGACTCCTCATTGAGGATTATAAGAGCCTCTCGCTATCCATTGCTAGACTCGCGTACCTTAGCTACCTTCCAATTGTCCACTGGAAGGCAACAATTTCTTCCGGTTTGGATCGCGCCGCTGGCATCCATGTTCTGGACCTAAGCCGATTCGAAATGTCTTCCCTGGAAACAGCTTCAAGCTTTGTTCCGGGTCAGACTTGACTCAATTTATCGACAGCCTGCTTGCACAGATCTTCTGAGCGTTATTTTGTGCAGGCTATCAGCTTCACATGACTCTGGTACCAACCAGCGACACAACATTTTGATGGAGAGCCTGGATTTGCCTCTATAATGGGCTTATACACCCGCAGAATAGCAATTTCTACCATCTTCCAGTTTAACGGTGAGATGGTTTCATCGCTGCTACTCGTGTTGATGACAGCCCGTACCAGGCTGTCTGTAAAAGATTACTCGTCGCAGGAGATTTCTCAGTTGCCTTCTCGATGTTGGACGCTGAACGCCGGATCTTATATTCTTCGAGGGAGATCCGTGATTTAGCGCTGTATAAGTAAAGCGCACTTTTAGTGAGGGAACAGGGTTATATTAAGGTAGCTACCTGCAAGTGAATTGCCACATGTCTGGCGCAGGATTCCTGATCCAGGCTAGCCTATATTTTTACTACTTTTTTTATTTAGCGACTGGTTACGCTTCAGTTGTAGCGCTTCTAAAGCCAAGTTACGGCTCGAGCGTTTTGTCAAACTACGGCAATAATGAATTATTGAAACGAGTCAAAAGTAAGACTATGACTATCTTTTCTTTATTCTACAAATTCCTTTTATACAATTTTTACAACTTAACATATAATCCCTACTCTAATATTTTATTTTACTTAATACATAATCCCTACTCTGAAACTGGAAGAATTGAATATAGTAAATTCTTTCTACCAATCAAAATATCGATCAGCATTTTTCCCATATGACCCAATTTAAAAATGCAACACTCATAAAGTCCATGAGTAATGAATACTCAGGTTTCTTCACATAGGGTACATGCACTTGTGTACATTGCACTTGTGCACTTTAAGCGCCGCTTAGTCTGGCACGATCACGATGGGCCAGTATAGACATTCATTCATGTGTCTATTTTTAGTGACATCATGAATTGGACTTTCGTATGTGTAATGCAAAACGAGCATTTCAAAATTGATCGTAAATTATCCATTTGTATAGTCTACGACTGCTCGTTAATTATAGATTTGTGGGTTGTGGGAAAATGCTGATTGGTTGTGTGGGAATAATACTGTAGATCCACTACATGTTTTGGCCACTTTGCTGAAACTCCTGCCTTGAATAGGGTGGGACGTGACCAATCTTGGTCTTTTAGTGACCAACAATTGGGCAATCTGCTGATTTGCGGCTGCATTATTTGATTTGCATTTTGTATGAGCTGCCACTTGCTTTGAAATAGAGGCTTCGTGAGCCTCTGTGAGCTATGGTGGTTGCCCAGTCAAGGGAAATTTTGTCCTTCTGGGAAAGACCACAGGAAGGGAAATCTTTCAGCCTTTCCAGGACTTTCAAGGTAGATCTTTTATCCCTGTAAGCCATAACAGACCGTTTTTGCTGCTTTTTAACATCGGAAGAAGAGGTGGTGTTCAAGGGCGCACCAGCAACAGTTCGGGTCGGCTTTTTAGCCGTTGCCTTACTATTTCCACTAACGACAATAGGCTTGACTGAAGGTGTACTTGCCCCTGGCATAGCTGTTTGGTACATGCACCCCTCGATGAAGTGAGGGTTGACTAAACATCGTGGTCTTCTTCCCTTCAGAAGGACGCGTGACATTCTTCCACTTCCCGTGCGGGCCGAGTGGATCCTCTTTAGGATATATCGTACTCTTTGCAGTTGTATCCCCCTTACAGCTGGTATTACCACTCGTTGTGCAGTTTTCCCTAGATCCCATTGCTATATATGCCGAAACAGGCAGGCCATGCACGGGTTGGGACATTTTCTTATGTGGATGTGTGCTCAGAGCCGATTCAGGGAGTAATCAGGAGTCTGGACTCAACTGAACATGCACGGCGAGTTTTGAAATTACCGCGAGGCCTGTCAGAGTTTTACCCAGAAAGCCATTTCCGCAAGATGACATTCTTGCATACTCAGGTGACAGAATACGACAGCTTCCAGCCCAAAGCATTAAATAAAGTCGTTAAGACGAGAGAATTGTCCGAGAACACACGAAGTCGTGCCGTGGTAAATCATATAGGGTTAGCCAGAATGCACCGCGAGGAGGCGATCTAATCTACATCTCAACAAAACTATTAAAAAATACAATTTTTTATTTGATGAAAGCTTTTTAGAGCATATGATCTTGCAAAGTATTGATTACAATACATTTCACCATTCAAAGCGTTAATTACCACAAATACAAATTAAAGAAGGTTTTATATTAAAATTAAAACACGGTACTGTAAAAACTAACCAAAATCTACTCAAATTATGTAAATACTAATAAACGTTGATTGACTTAGAAGCAATATCTTTAGAATAAAAGTAATCAGGCATAATCATTCGTATGAACACTGTTTACATGGTGAATTTGAAAGATTTTCGATTTTTAATTTTTTTTGTTATCATCAAAAAAGGTTTCACTGGTTTGTATTTAAAAACTGATAAGGTTTTATAAATTTTATAAACATTCATTACTGTGTTGTGCGAATCAAATTTATTTTTTATGAACAAATCCTAATTTTTGAAATCGTTTCTATTAAATTGCAAAAACGGGTTCCAGGATTTTTCGATAAATTCAAAAACAACACACATTTATTAAGACACTTTGGTTCAGTTCTTGAAATAAAGTGAGTGACATAAATGATCTTGAAGATCATGATGAATTTTTAAAGATTTTTTATTTTTAACATAATTTTTTTTTGTACTCATGAGAAAAGTTTCGCTGGTTTTTTCAAAAAACTGTTTGGAACATTGATTATTGTGCTTCGCAAATAAAAAAAAATTGTTTATGAAATAAACTTAAACTTTTGCACTTTTTTCAATAAATTGACGAACGGTCCCAACAATATTTTTTAAAAAATTTATAGAATTACACCAATATTAACACGCGTCGACTGACATCTTAATGATGCAAATCCTTTGTTGGTTTCGTGAGATATAGCGCATGACAAAAATGACCTTCAACGGGTGAAAACAACAAACCCCCCGAACGAAATTTCCCAAAAACCAATCAGCTCTGAAAATTGCAAAGGCTATTCGATTGGCACCTCGAATACGACTTTG
This sequence comes from Oxycera nigricornis, assembly GCA_963942545.1. Taxonomy (NCBI): domain Eukaryota; kingdom Metazoa; phylum Arthropoda; class Insecta; order Diptera; family Stratiomyidae; genus Oxycera; species Oxycera nigricornis. The sequence goes on along the minus strand of OZ012663.1, from coordinate 66,546,116 downwards.
TTTACGTGAGTAGAAAAAAACTGTCCACGAACGCACGTACGTACATACATAAATACACACACACATACATACTTCTTTCTAAGAACACTTCAAAAATACTCTAAAGACCTCAAAACGTGAAGATTTGTTGAAAGTTTCAATTTCGATTTCAGTGGAAGTTCAGGTGAGTAAAATGCTTCTTTAAAATAACATCAGGTATATGAAGTCCTGGAAAACCAAAGATTTTGAGTGGAGAAGTAATCAAAAACACAGAAAATTGATTTGTCAAATAATTATTAATTTATCAATACCGTTTCGGGAGGCCCTTCTGATTCACAAAAACTTTTAGGAAATTTGGAATTTTTTGTCTCGTGCATCCCATGCTTCTCTCACTGCTCCGAAAAACTGTTCCGTGTTTTTCAAATTCTTCCCGCCTTGGCTTGTTTTATGTCTCCCCACAAGTGCACGATTGGATTTAAGTCCGGACGCGTTCATTGCCAGTCTAAAACAGTGACGCTATTGACTTCCAGAAACTTTTTTGTGTGTCGTGTCATATATTTATGATCGTTTTCGTGCTGAAACTTCTCCATAATAGGAAATCTTGCCTCAGCTAATGGCAACATTATGTTTTCTAAGATGCCGACGCACTTTTTTTGAGCAATATTCCTTATATAAGGTGTTTTATTCAAAAACCTAATCACGAGACACATCCCCAAATGTTTATGGAGCCACCTCCATGCCGAACAACATTTGAAGTGTGGTGAAGGCCGGATTCCTTACTTTTTTGTCACCTTATATAACTCCTTTCGTTAGGGCCATGACAATTTATTTTTATTTCCTCGCTCCAAAGGATGCAATTGCATTCATTTTTTCAGTTGCAAAACTCCCGTGTGCATTTCCTTTCTTCTGATTACCGTTCCCAGGGACTTTTTTCTGGCTAACCTACTATTATTCTTTATCTTTATTATTCGGCTTCTGACTACTTTTAATGTAATATTACTACTTTCACAGAAAAGTAGGCAACGAATTTCGAATGCTGATCTTTCTTTCGATGTACGTACGGTTTGTTTATCAAGATTTAATGTTTGGTTTAGATTTTTCTAGCCTAGGAAATATATGGGCCAGTCCTGTGGCTTTCCAAAAAAAACTATAATACACTATACGTATCTACTAATTTGTCTATTTGACAAGTTTAACTTTACCAAGTTTACATTTTTTTGTCTGACTAGGGAAGTGCAACTCTTAGTCTTTCTCATTGTTATTGAAATATAAAACCCTTTTTTAAATTTTTAAAATCACATTGAAACTGCAACGAATGAAACTGACTTTTTAAATTGATCATAACTAATGCATGCCATCCTATTTATAGTAAAATAAAGTATTTCTTATTACATTACTGCTCCTTGTGGTTTCTAGCACTTTGTTGCCTTGTCAATCTCAAAGAGGAAGCATCGGTCAACTCTTTGCTCTCTCAGTTGTCATTGAATCAGATAAAAAACGAACCTAAGACCAATGAGTTAGATCAAAGAACTCATGCATAAAGTAAATTTTTCTTAGCAAGCTACAAGGGTTTCTAACTATATGTTCGCAGTGGTAATTGTATTTTGTAGAAATAAAAAGCTGTTTGACTGCCACCGTTTTATTAATCTCGTGGTAGAACAGGCTGCCACATAGTGATCATATAAATTGTGTGCTAGGATGACTGCAGGAACAATTTAATATGTACCAGCTGGGGTAGCTTGTGAAGCTTTGATGTATGATAATACGAAACAGAAGCAGATATGAAAAGATTCAAACAAAATGCATAAAATCTATCGGAAGTGATTTATCCAATAATTGCATAAATACTTTTCAACATTATATTTAAATTGGGTTTGAAATTTACCTAGAATTCGAAGGAATATGAAAGATTCCGTTTGAAAAAGCGAAAATTACCCATAATTTAAATGTTAAGTGTTGTTTTGTTGTTGTTATGTGTCACAAAGGCTTATTGTCTGTAGTATTTCTGGATTGTTGCCTAAAGTGTGTGTTTTACAATTGAAAATACTCAAGTTTGCAATATAAAAAGTTAAAGTTAATGATGCTACATGAAGCATAAACATGTACATAAGCTGCAATTTATCGCCAATGTAAGTATTAATGAGTACATTTGATAACGTATAAAGAAGCGAGTGGAAGAAGATGCTATGAGAAATATTACAAGTTTTGAGATATTTAGTCTCAAAGTGTTTCAATGATCACATAATTGCACTAACCTCTTAAAAATTTCGTTTTTGAACAAAAGTGCTCACAAGATTTTGTAGTGTAGTAAAGAAATTTTCATGACAAAATGAGGCGGAGCGTGTATTTAACACATATAAAACTTTCGAAAGCGAAATCTATCATTCAAGCTGTCAAATTTATATTTTGCAGTTCTGTGCGTCAAACTTATACGCAAAATGACGGAAGTATTTTTGCTCACGGAAACACAAGCCCTTGCAGTGGGAACCGAGGCAGCTATCGGTGTTGCAGAGGGAAGTGTGGCTAACGATTCAAATTTATCGATTCGACGCCGTTCACAACAACTTGGCTTCGATTCGTCCACTTCATGGAAAATTTTGAGGAAATATCCTTGACTATATCTACGATGCTACTAGAGCAGCAAGTGAAGTCATTGGACCATCTTTTGCGTAATACGTTTGGTGATTGGTCAAACCATTTTCAGTGACGAGGCCCATTTCTGGCTCATAAATGAGGAAAATTGTCATTTTTAGAGTGAGAATAACCTCTGAGAGAATTTGAAAGTTTCATTTTATCCTGAAAATGTCAATTCTTTTCTTTTTAAATCTGAAGATGGAACTGATGGAATTTGAATGATTTTTAATCTAATTAACTTCCCATTATATAGGAAGTTCTTGTAATCACCTCGAAAGTCGAAATTACAATTCTCAACATATCTTACCGTTTTGAGGTCTTTAAAGTATGTTCAAAGTGTTTTTGGAAAGAGCTATGTTTATTTGTGTTTTTGAACGTACGTACGTACGTGTGTTCATCGGCAGTTTTTTCTACGAGCATAACTCACGTAACGAAAGTTGTATATACTATGTTGAGATGTCAATCGAAGCGCCTTTCCAATTTTAATAGCTGATCAGTTTTTGAGCGATTTCGGCCGGGAGGAGGGGGGGTTCCGCTCTATCTCGCGAACTAAACATAGGAACTCCATTATAAAGTTGCCAATTGACGCGTATTTACTTTAATGTGATTTTGGCAAATTTTTATAAAAATTGCTAGTGCTGTTTTTTAATTTATTGAAAAAAACTGCAAAAATTTAATTTTTTTCCATAAACAATAGATTTTTAACTTTATTTGCGAAACACAGTAACCAATGTCGATGAAATTTATATACTCCAAACAGTTTTTGTAAAAAAAACCGCGAAGCTTTTCCATGATTACAAAAAAAATAAGTTAAAAATAAAAAATATTTAAAAGTCATCATGAAGGTCATTTATGTAATTCACTATATCTCCCGAACCAAATATAGTATTTGCATCATTAAGGTGTCAATCAACGCGTCATAACATTCGTGTGTTGTCTCTGAATTTAAAAAAAGTCGTTAAAGCAGTTTAATTTAATAAAAAAAAATTGCAAAAGTTTGGGTTTTTTCCTAAAAAATAAATTTTTATCCCGATTCGCATAACACAGTAATTAATGTTTATAAAACTCATGAAACCTTATCAGTTTTTAAATACAAACCAGCGAAACCCTTTTTGATGATAAGAAATAAAATTAAATTAACAACCAAAAACCATTCAAAGTCACCATACGAATCATACGAATGGTATTACCTGATTACTCTTATTCTAAAGACATTGCTTCTTGGTCAATCAAATTTTAATATTATTTGCATAAATTGAGCAGATTTCCAATAGTTCTTACCGTACCGTGTTTTAATTTTAATATGAAAACTGCTTAAATTTTGCAAACCAAGGAAAAATAATCAAATTTGCATTTACTGGCTGCACATTCAATGTTTTTCAAGTCTAACTGATAATAAGAAATAAGTATAAGTCTGATTGATGTCAAATCATGAAGAAATACAAATTCAATGGTTGTGGGGAAGTCATGGCAATTTTGAACACAACTATTCAAAATGGCTACAACGCGATAAAATCTCTTCAGTCGGGGTAGTAACAAAAAATACATTCATTTTTGGAAGCGTTCTTTTGTTCTTCAAGGATCGATATGAAAATAAAAACATTACGTAGAAAAGGCTTTGTAACCCATCCCTTCCTCCCATCCGATTATTAGGCGTTAAAATTCAATCATCCCTCTTACCTTGGTAATCAAGGGACGCTCCCGTGGATGATACAGTTAATATTAGCTCATTCCAATTACTATTATGAGTAGCTCTAACCTTTATTATGTAAAGTAGTAGTATTTTCATAATTATTATTGTGTTTTATATCTTTAATATTTATGTGAATATTACTCGGAAGTGTGGACTATGTGGACCTTAAGGGTCGTACCTCGCGGCTTGTTTTTTTATAATCTAAGAAAAAAAAATTTCCCTCTTTTTCAAAAACTGATAATAATTTATAAATTTTATGAAAAAAAAATTTATGAGAAAACCCTAATTTTGTGCAATTTTTTTTATTAAATTAAAATGTGGCACCAAAAGTTTTTCCATGAGCTTAACAACATCACAAGAATAGGAAAGTGTGGTTTCGGAGTGACGGACGGCATCCTCTGCAGGTGCTGTCATCTACCATCCGCCACCAGATAGCACGACCACGTTAGGCTTATTTATTATTATAGGCCACTGTAGCTTTTCAAATCCTGTCTTCAATTCAATTCCAGTTGAGCTTTTGATCAAATAAGATCGCTAGTTATTCCACCTTTTTTGAGAGAACGAGACATTTGCCAGTAATTCTAGGCAGCCTTAAGTATGTAAAAAGGGTGTGCTCCTTCTTGATTGAGCTAACATCAAACCGACAGTCTTTTGCGCACCTACTGATGATATCTATGACAAACTGCATCTTTTCAGACACAACGTCGATGAATCTGCCCGGGACTTTGGATGCTACGTCGCCTGCTTTGTGATGATCTTGAAACCATCTCCCTTCAGCGCTAACAAAAGATTGACCATTTCTACAAGGCATAGTTGCGGTGATAAACTCTCATTTCAAGGGTTCCTGGGGCCATGTTCTTTCTTAAAGTCAGGTCACAGATGCATGAGGAGAATATTCTTGTTCTAAGTAGTGTGGTAATCTAGCCACATAAGCTCATTGCAACAACTTTCTCAATTGGCTGACGACAAATCATGTCCGGCATATCGTTGTTGCACGCCCCTTCTATGTCCAAGATAAAGTCTACTGCTATTTCCTTATAACGGAAGGTATCTTCAACAATAAAGATAAAGGTTTAACTTCACGTCCCGAGCAGGTGAATTTTCCTGTTTCACTGTTTGAACCTGTAGCATTTGTAGTGGTCGGATCTATTGCAAAAAATGCAACCTGTCAACCTGTCGATTAGAATGTTGGCGTGTCGATAGTAGATATCCACGATGAAATACTTGCACTTTCGCTTGAGTACGGAATACGGCCGTCGTAAGGTGATGTCAATTGTGGTTTGACCTTGTTGTTGCGTATGAACACGTGCCATGTCAGACGGTGCAAGTTCCTGCATATATGTTCGAAGGTCACGAAGGAACTCCGTGTCGTTGACGCTAGCGCTGCTTTTGCTGAAAACTTTGCCCTGTAACCGTAGGCTTAATACATATACCATTTCCACTGGGGTGGAAGAGGCAGAAATTTCACGCAATTGCTGTTGGTGTGGCATTTGATAGCTGCTTTTACTGTGTGGTTTCATCGTCCGAAGATGCCATTGGACGCTGGATGGTAGGGTGTCGTTCGAACATGACTACATCCTAATAATCTTGTAAGTTCGCTAAACACTTGGCTTTGGAACTGTCGACCAAGATTGGTAGAAAATTTGGCAGGCACGCCGAATCTACTATTCCATGTATTTATTATGGCTTCGGCAACCGAATTTGTGGTGATCATCCCAATAGGCACGGCTTCTGGCCAGCGGATAAATCGATCAACAATGGTGAGGCAATATCTGTACCCATCATTTAGAGGCAGCGATTCGACGATGTCGATATATAAATCAGTAAACTTTGCCTCGGGCAGCGGGTACCATTGAATGGGTGATTTCGTATGCCGTCCGATTTTATTTCTTTGACAAGGAAGGCACGTTTGAACGAAGGTTTTGATATCGAACGAGGATAATGTTTCGCGTGCGAGTACAGTGTTGAATTACGATTACATTGCGCGAAGATGATCATGGGACACACGCCACACGTTTGTTACGTTTGCTGGCAATCACTACCTTCCTATCTTCAGCTGCAGTTGTGGCTCTGCCGTTCATGTGTTTATATAGATATGGTTTGACAAAAAAGCTGCTTCGCATTTTTACTTATTATGAAGTTGTCCACTTAACTTTCTAGTATTTTGAGAAAATAGGATGTCAGACTGATCGATCACAAATCTTTCACTGAGCTATGGTTTATTTTCTCTGCTTTTCCAAGCTGTCAAGATGCAGCCATGCTGGAACATTTTAAGAAGATTTTTCCCACTTAGAGAACGATGTGTGTATGATACTTTTGCATTGCTGATCTGATGCCATCTAGTGTAGGAAATCAAAGAACTGTCAAATTAATTTTTTTCACATTCACGAAAAGTGGTGCGTCATCGTGCATTGAAACCTTTTTTCAGCAGCTTTACTTCACTACGTAAGGGCAGTCAAGGTAGTGGTGTTAAAATTGCGTCTCAAACTTCTTTACTTTTGTGCTGGTTCAGTAATCTTAATCATGATTAAAGCCAAGCTTAATCATGATTAAAGCCAAGTGAGCTCCTGCATTAATTAAGGACCCTCCAAAGTCTGAATGCTTCCTTCATTTTTTGAATTGACTCGCAAAAATTCTTTTAATAGGGCTTCTTTGCATGTCTAATGCCAGTCTTGAAAACCCTTTGACCATTCTTGAAATTGAACTAGTCATTAAACAAATTCGTTGACCTTGACTCGACAATCTACATGCTCCCCTCCTCAAGTTCTCTATCTCTCGGTTTCATCATTGTAACAGACTTTTTGAGAAGGATTTCCTTAAGGGACAGAAGGGTCTTAAAAGTATTTTTCAGGAGCTGGACTAAGCAGTCTTCCCTATTTCGATGTTGAAGATAATCATACAGTAATCTGATATTGATATTCTACCTGAAACTCTTTACCCTGATATCGCCAATGAGAGAGATTCTAAAATAGGTATTAGATCAAGAACCTTACTTCAATTACCAAAATTGTTGCTTGATATCACTTTCGCCCATCCAGAGAGTAATTTCCAGCCGATATTCGTAAAAGGATTTTATATTACTACTGATTCACATCTTACTTTGTTCCACAATCTCTACAAACGCCCTGACCACAACCGAGAGTTTATCCGAATCTTCGTGTGATATGTAGACTGAAGCCGTCCAACAGTTGTTGCCCTGATGCTCAAAGACCACCACTAACAACTTCTTGGAACTACGATGTGGAATCATTAGCGCATTTTAAGATTTATATCAAAACGCATGATCGAATCTTTCCTAATTTATGACAGTGAGTTTCGTATCTACTCTCCCATGGTCCACAAACACGATTCCTAAATCAAGGCTACATAGGCACCAGAACCAATTTTAGGTTGACCTAAACTACATTACTGTGTTTAAAGATGATTTATTGAAGCTTAAGAGCCTAGGTGGCTCTTCGCCAGAGACTTCCCATTCCTTACAAGCTTACAATTACAATGAACTGCACTATCAGGTTTAAACCTTACCAAACACCTCAGTCTATCCACACGATTCAGTCAAGTGCGGGCAAATTTCAGTCCAACCCAATATTTTGAACGGTTCACATTATGCAAATTTTAAACTAGTGAAGTTTGCACAGTCCATTCTTCAAGACCTGAATGGTATATAGCTTTTCGGTAACTCACACGTTTTTAACAGCGCAAACCAGTTTACCCAGTTAAAACTGTAGTAAGACATGCCGGTGTCGAAGTCTCTTAAGATAAATCTATGCCAATTTGCAAATCGATGCAAACACGGTGCGCACTAAGTTCGTCTCAATTTGCGTCTTGTAGCTGCAGCATCTCAAAGACTAATTGCAACAAACTTCTAGAGACTGCTTTATCAGTGAACTGGTCATAGCAATTTAAGAGCCTTACTTCTCTTAAACTTCAAAATTTGTCAAAACCTGTGCAGTAGAGCTAAATATAAATTCTTTTTAAGAGGCACGGAATATTTTAAACAAATATGATGCAAGTTAATTATTGATGTTTTTGGCTTTATTAGTTTTGCAAGATTCTTGGCATTTAATGTTTTATAATCATTTTTGGCATACAACTGTGAGTAAGAAAGGTCATCATGCATTATTTTATTACAAACTGTAGAAACGTAACCATACACTATCGGTTGAAATGGTAACTAATTTTAATTTCCATACTAGAAACGTCATATCAAGTGCCCCAACCAAACTTGGAGAAAGTTTTGGTAAGTAAATAAAGACTTGCCCTTGATTGAATACTAAATCTAAAAACTCAAGTCTGTAGCTCATTTCATCCGATTGGTAATCGATGCGTTTGTCGGCCATTTGCCACATACGACCAATAGCTTTAGTCAACAATTTTTTTTTGGTCTGATGCCGACAAAGTAACACATATTCTTGGAGTTTTCGGGTGAGGTGGTTTCGAATGCACAATTTTTTTCTGCCAGCTTCCGCTGTCAAGCTATATCGTTGCCAACTACTATGATGTAGACGATTTATTGCGTTCAACCAAGTTTTTTTTCGATGACACAGTTCCACTGCAATTCAAAATTGTGAAAAGTAAGACGCTATCTTATCAAAGCTTGTCCCTCGCAACTGATAATAAATTCTAGTTTCTATAGTTCTACATGTTATGTCTTTTGTTAACTTCCCAGTATATGGGAAGTTCTTGTAATCGCCTCGAAAATCGAAATTGAAATTTTCAACTTTTCTTTACGTTTTGAGGTCTATAGAGTATATATAAAGTGTTTTTAGGAAGAAGTATGTGTGTGTGTGTGTACGTACGTACGTACGTACGTGCGTGCGTTCGCAGGCAGTTTTTCTACGAGCATAACTCACGTAAACAAAGTTGTATCGACTTTGTTGAGGTGTCAATTGAAGCGTCTTCGCAATCTTAAGAGTTGATTAGTTTTTGGAAAACTTCGGTCGGGGGGGTTTGCTGTTTTCACCCCTTGAAGGTCAACCATGTTATGCGCTATATCTCACGAACCAAACATGCGATTTTCAATATTAAGGTGTCAATCGACGCGTTTTAACATTTTTATGATTCTGTCAAATTTTTAGAAAAAATCTTCGAGCCGTTTTTTATTTTTTTTAAAAAAAAGTGCAAAAAATTAGGTTTTTTTCAAAAACACAAAATTTTTAACCTGATTTTCAAACCTAAGTAATCAATGTTTATATAATTTATATACTCCAAATAGTTTCTGTGAAAAAACCAGCAAATTTTTTTTTCATGATTACGAAAAAAATTAAATAAAAAATAAAAAATCATTAAACGTTCAAGGTCATTTACGTCATTCATTATATCTCGAGAACCAAATATAATCTTCCGATCATTAAGATGTCAATCGACGCGTATTATCATATTTAGGTTTTTTTTTATTTAAAAAAAACGTTAAAGCGTTTTTTTGGTTTTATTAAAAAAAATTGGAAAAGTAGTGTTTTTTTCATAAAAAAAATCATTTTTAACCTGATTTGCACATCGTATTAATAAATGTTTATAGAATTTGTAAACTTTTATCAATTTTTGTAGAGAAACCAGCAAAAACTTTTCTCATGATTACAAAAAAAAATTAAATTAAAAATATAAAATCATTCAAAGTCACCATATAAAAAGGGTTCATTCGAATCATTATACTTTAAATCTCTTATTCTAAAGACATTTTTGTATAGTCAATCAAAGTTTAATAATATTTGCAAAATTTGAGCAGATTTTCAATAGTCTTCACAGCACCAAGTTTTAACTTTAATCAAAAAAACTGCTTTGTAACCTGTCCCCCCTCCGATTGATCCGTGTGAATAATCAATCAAACCAATCCACGAAAATCTTTACGTAATCAATTGACGCTCGCGTAGATGTTATGATTAATATTAAGTCATTCCAATAACTTTTACGAGAAGTACATTTATTATTAAAAGTAGTATTATTTCCATAATTATTATTGTGTTTAATATTTTTAATATCTACATATGTAGATATTACTGGGAAGTTAACCGTGTGGACCTCATGGGTCGCACCTCACGGCTTGTTTAAGGTGCGATCCGCTCAAAATTTCTTTCCCTTTATCTGTGTTTTTGATTGCAACTTTTCTGCTTACTTTTTTTGCAAATGAATACAACAGTTTGAAGCTTAATTTATTGATAAAGTTTAAAGTTTGATAGGTTTCTAATCACGTAATCTAACTTCACGGTTGCCATTCAAGCTAACTTATTTTAGGATTAAATTAGAAGACCAAGGTAGAACGAAGACTCCATATTATGTTTGGAAAACCAATGTCAAACATTTACATGGTAAAATAAACAGCCACATATTTGAGGTGTCAATGGTATGGAGGTAGCCAACAAACCAACGATCATGTTTGGTCTGTCATCATTGTTTGTATCAACTGAAAAAAATCACAACAATTTAACTAAAAGGAATAAAGCATCTTATATGGGACCTGAGCTACTCAAAAAAATCTTCCGAATTACCAATATAATGGTAATAAATATGCGCCAAGTCCAATTACCCATTTAACAAAGGTGAAAAAAGTGTGCCACCATCAGTGAACATTGATCTCAAAATTTTATTCTTGATCAACAACAATGAAATACCTTTGTTTTTTTGTCTCTGTGAAAGCAGAGCTAAATTTGACCACTGAATAAGAAGAATGAGTGATTTAGGGAAAATATGACCAAAAGAACCTCAGGCAAATGCTTCCTATTTCCGAGACCCTTTAACCTTACGAACCCTGTTTTCAAATCAAACAGTGTAACATGCCTGAATTCAAGGATAGGAGCTTGAGGGCTGATATTCTTGGTGGTCTTCAAATACAACAGATCTTAAATGATCTCAATTTTACCAACGAAGAATGATTGAAGATTCAGTGCGTTGAAAACTCTTGGGTAAGCATTAAGCTGGGAGTTTTCTAGTGCAATACGAGCAATAAAAAGGGTCCTTGCACAGCCCATTATACGTCTTTTCTGAAAATTGGAGAATATGAGTAAAATCCAATAAAAATATGAAAGATTGGTACCAGGTAAGCTGAGACACTCACCTGATGGCAAATCACTACTAAAACCTGCAGAGAGATAGTGAAGTAAAGTCTCACGGCCCGAAATTATTTAAAGGAAGCTTCAAAGACTGCGTTGATATGTTCTTCGTGTCTGAAAATACACATTAATTATTTTTGCATTGTATACAAGTTTACAATTCTATTCCTGGAAGAAAACTTGTGCAAATAACTCGTTTTTGGCTGATACATAACCGCATTATTTGAATAATGCAAAATGGCTTCAGTATTTTTGAGTCGATAGTTTGAAGAGACAAACAGACATCGTGTTTTGAATCAGCACATCAAAATTTAAAATAAATAGTTAAATACTCCCGGTACCAAAATATATGTCCACCAGTGAATCTGCTGATCAATTGACAAACGATCAATAACCTGAAGGCTGACTGCAAAGAATGGTATTGGAAAACAGAAAATCGCTAGCCAATTTTCCATGCAATGAATAGCTAAGGAAGTTGTCTTGGTTTTGAAGTGTTATAAATATTAGTTCCCGGCGCAGGATGCTTATGATGGCGATAAGGGCTATTAGCTTATTTCCCAGAGCTTACTAGTATTTGCCTTAGACAATCTTTTTCTAAAATCAACAATAAAGTAAGTTAACTGATACATGCATTAATTACTACAAGTTACATATAATACAATGGTTGTGCGACTGTTCCTGGTTTTTACAAACATTTTTTCGTTATTGATGTTATTGGCAGACTAAAAATGGGGGTTATGGCTCTGTTATAACTGTAAATTTACAACGGTAGAGTTTGTGAAAATGAAATCGCCTTGCTAGTAGACTTCTGTGAAAATAGTTGTCAATTTCTGTTTCATATTCAATGGAGGCTTTTTGACATTTTTGAACTAAACTTTTAAATGCGCTTCGAACTTTGTTTGTTTTTGTTTGTTTGTTATAGATGTAAATTTCATTGAAACGCTTTCCTACTTTCTTTTTTGCTAGTTTTGCATAATTTCAACAAATAAATCGGTGTTGGTTTTGATTATAAGGAGCAACAAACATGCCATTGGTTGAATCACACACAAATGGTTCATGCTTCCATGATTCCGTTGGTTGAATTACACATAAATGGTTCACGATTCGTTGGTTGGTTGGTTGGTTGTCCTTTGTCCAAAGATGGCTCACTCAGGCCACGATAGGCCCATTGTGATATCACAAAAAAATTATGAGGGCACTAGAACCAACGAGATGACGAGAACCAATAAGCTTCTCGTATGACGCTAGCTATGCAGTTAATTTCAAAATGAGCTCCATCCGTCATGCTGCCCAAGTTAGTATGCGTTTCCTGGATAGTGCTGGGCATACGCACAAAAAATGTTGGATCATTTCTTTCTTTTATTCCGATCTGCAACTTCGGCAGAAGTCGTTGAAAGGAACACCGCATCTTTCCGCATGTCTGCCAATCAGACAATGCCCCGTCAGTACGGATCTGATGAAACTTAATGTTTCACGGCTCGTATTTACGAAATGCTTAAAGTGTTGGACGCTTAATGCAAGCCAAGTTGACCTGGCTGTCTAACAGATTTCTTACAGAAGCCAGGCCCTGTTGGCAACCTCTAATATTGTTCAAATACACGCTAAACGGCGGATAGAGGATGGTCGACTTGGGGTGTAAGTACATACTCCTGTAACTCAGTGCTAGCTCTCGCTAGGATATCAACTTCACAATTTCTAGGTATATCACTATGCCCCGGTACCCAGCAAAAGATCCCTTCACAGTGAAGTGACATCACGTTCAGTTGTGTGCGGCACTTCATCGCAATTTTGGATAAGGTATACACACTGGATAATGATTGGATAGCAGCTTGACTTCCAGAGAAAATGTTTAAATTTTTTTATGGAAGTTTTCAGGTTTCCCAGCCAGTCTACTGCCTTATATATTGCAATGACCTCTTTCTGAAAACATTGCAGTGTTTTGAAGGTCAAAATATAGTTTTCAATATCCTAGATTTTCTGAGAAAACACCACAGCAAACTTTTCTATCCATTTTAGAACCATCAGTATAGATGTCGACCGATTCCTGCATCCCACTTCTTTTTATTGCACAGTCCTCCCTGCAAGGGGTGACTGACTTAAAAGCATGACGGAAGCAGGGAATCCAGGACACAAGGTCTACTTTCCCCGGCGTTGGTTTATTTATTCGAAGTATGGTGGAGTGGCTTTGATTTCCCTACTGCAACAGATTTAGTGCTTTTAATCGAGTTTCAAATCACTTGGCCTGCTGTCTTGTAAAGAGCTTTTTCAGGAGCCAGTTCAGTAGCATAAACACTGCTTTTGTCGAGGTGGGGCGTAAGGTCTTAATTATTGCAATAGCTGCTATCCTTCTGACTCCGTAAAGCAGGTTTGCGTTCGATGTTTACGCAATAGCTGACCCCCAAACAACTGCGCCATATAAAGGGATTGGTTCCATTATTGCTGTATAGAGCCATGATGCAATTTTGAATTAAAATCCTTACCTTTTGCCGATGGCTTTCTTGCAATATAAGATTACGCATGCCGTTTTGCGTGATCTTTCGTCAATATTTGGTTTCCACGCGAGTTTGGTGTCGAGAATAAGAACTAAATATTTAATCTGATGAGATGGTTGGAAACTTATCTCATCGAGTTCATTTGGAACAAATCGTTTTATTCCATCACATTGCATTGTGATCGTATGTTTGGTTTGACGTTGCTTTTAAACAAGATACGCAGTTGGAAAAGCTGTGCAGATAACAATAAATCTTGCAAATGTGTTTCCACATATTATACAATAATTTACTTTTTTGCTAAGGTCACAGTTTCATTGAAAATAAATAAACTTAAATTATGGTCACGTAGAATGCTAACTGCAAGCATTCGTCATATTATCAAGCATAAATTTGTAACTGTAAAGTTTTTAAAACACACGAACTATTTTCAAGTAATATCTAAATTACTTTTAAAAACATTAATGATAATAATGAGGCTCATAATGATACTGTATCTTCTTCAGGAAGTAGAGTGAGCTAATAAAAACTGTGTTCATTAAAAATATTATTTATTTATTGTTTTCTCATATGAATATTGTGTGCGCAACCAAAAAAAAACCTACTCATTTTTGTTTAAAACAACACTTTATAGACTTTGCTATTCTTAATTGGTGCTTGATAATTTTACAAGTTAAATTGGAAAAACAATTAATAAAAGTTTAACTTGTAGCACTTTTTTATTAATTTAAAAGTAGTTAAAATAAATTTATTGAAATGCTTACCAAATCACACCACAGATAATATGCTTTAACTAAGACATAAGCTTTGCTGTGATTAATACATATGCAAAAGTGAAATAGGGTACGATTATGCGTTTCAATACCTTATTCTGTTTAACTTTTAACGATTTATTATATTCATGATAATATTTTTTGCAATAATGAAAATCTGTTTATATTTAATTGAAAACTTGAAAAAGTATCTAATTTTTGAAAGCAATGGTTGCCAGATGTGAAATTGAGTTGTAAAAACAGTGTTCAGAAAATACATAGTTATTTGGGTTTTTTCTATAATTAAAAAACAACTTCATTAAATTTAATGGTCTCGTGGGAATGATAATTTATATCGGCTGGCATACCAACGACGTCAAAATATGGTTATGCTTGTGAGAAATATTAAGTAGCACAAACGGTCTTGGATATGTTAAAAAATTGGCAAACCAAACCTGCATGTGTGTTTGTGTGCATGAATGTTTTTCCGTACTTTCAACGTTATTTATTTCTGCAACGATATGTCTTTAAAAAAAATTACAGCAACTTCGTTGAGGTGTTAAGGAAACCGTATTTGCAATGTGACGAGCCAATTGCATTTTGGCAAATTTTGGTTTGGCCGTCATTTCGATTATGCACCATATGTCGAATCAAACTTTGTATTATCGTTTTAAGCTTGGTCATAGAAGCGTAATAGCATTTTTATGATTCCATTATTAACTTCCCAGTATGTGGGAGGTTCTTGTAATTGCCTAGAAAATCGAAATTCAAACTTTCAACACTTCTTTACGTTTTGAGGTCTATAGAGCATATATAAAGTGTTTTTAGAATGGGAGATGTATGTGTGTGTACGTACTTACGTACGTTCGTGGACACTTTTTTCTACGAGCATAACTCACGTAAACGAAGTCGTATCGACTTCGGTAAGGTGTCAATCGAAGCGGCTTTGCAATTTTAAGAACTGAATAGTTTTTGGGTAACTTCGGTCGGGGGAGTTTGCTGTTTTGCCCGGTCATTTGTCATGCGTTATATCTCGCGAACCCAACATACCATGACCTTTAACAAAGTGTCAATCGACGCCTATTGACATTTAAGTGATTCTATCAAGTTTTCAAAAAATTTCTTGGAGCCGTTTTTTATTTCTAAAAAAAATTGCAAAAAATTACGGTTTTTTCAAAAACAATAAGTTTTAAACCTTTTTTTTAACTTGCAGTAATCAATGTTTATATAATTTATATACTCCAAACAGTTTTCCTAAAAAGGCCATCAAAATTTCTTCTCATGAACACAAAAAAAAAACAAGCCGCGAGGTGCGACCCTTGAGGTCCACACGGTCAACTTCCCAGTAATATCTACATAAACATCAACAACATTACAACAATGAGAGGTATTCATAGCAGTAACAGGAATGAGTTAATATGAATCATATCGTCTACGGGAGGGTCCATCGATTACGTAAGGTTTTTAGTCGATGAGGACAGATTGAATATTCACGCGGATCAACCGGTGAGGGCCTTTTCGGTCTTAAGCAGTTTTTTTAATTAAAAACCTTTTAAAACTTTTAAAAATCTGCTCAAATTATGCAAATATTTTAAAACTTTGATTGAATTTACAACAATTTTTTTAGAATAAAAGATATAAGGTAATAGCATTCGTATGAACCCTCTTTACATGGTAACTTTGAACGATTTTTTTTTAGTTTTTATTTAGTTTTTTTCATAATCATGGAAGAAAATTTTGCTGGTGTCTCTTCAAAAACTGATAAGAATGTAAAAATTTTATAAACTGGTATCACTGTGCTGTCCAAATCAGGTAAAAAAATATTTTTATGAAAAAAAATATAATTTTTCGCATTTACTTCTATTATTTTAAAAAAACGGCTGAAAAGAATTTTTATAATGTTAAAAACTTCACAAAGATGTTAATACACGTCAACTGACACCTTACTGATGCAAATATTATATCTGGTTCGTGAGATATAGTGAATGATAAAATGACCTTGAAAATCATGATGACTTTTAATGATTTTTTATTTGTAATTTAACTTTTTACGTAATCATGCGAAAAAGTTTCGATGATGTTTCTACAAACATTGTTTGAAGTATATAAATTTTATAAACACTGATTACTATATTTCGCAAATCAGGTTAAAAATTTATTGTTTATGAAAAAAACACTAATTTTTTGCACTTTTTCTTAAATTAAAAAACGGCTCCAACGATTTTTTTAAAAATGCGACAAATAAAAATACGCGTCGATTGACATCCAAAGGATGCAAATCCTATGTTTGCTTCGCGAGATATAACGCATGAAAGAAATGACATTGAAGATCATGATGACTGTTAATGATTTTTTATTTTTTATTTGATTTTTTTTTTTGTGATCATGCGTAAAAAACTTTGATGGCATTTTCAATAGAACTGCTTGGAGTATATAAAGTATATAAACATTAATTACGTGAACTTGACAATAAGGTTAAAAATTTACTGTTTTTGAAAAAAAACACAATTTTTTCCACTTTTTTTTTAAAAAAATGAAAGAACGGCTCCAAGAACGTTTTTAAAACTTGATAAAATTGCATAAATGTTGATACGCGTCGGTTAACACCTTATTCAAGGAAATCGTACGTTTGGTTCGCGATATATAACGAATGACAGAAATGACTTTCAAACGGGCATAACAGCAAACCCCCTCGACCGAAGTATCCCAAAAACTAATCAGCTCTTAAAATTGCAAAGACGCTTCGATTGACACTTTAACAAAGTCGATCTGACTTTGTTTACGTGAGCTTTGCTCGTAGAAAACACTTTCCACGAAAGTACAGACATACGTGCGTACGTACACACACACACATACATCTCCCTATCAAAAAACATACTATATATACTCTATAGACCTCAAAACGTAAAGAAAAGTTGAAAATTTCAATTTCGATTTTCGAGGCGATTACAAGAACTTCCCATATACTGGGAAGTTAATTAATAAAAAATAAAAAATCATTAGCAGTCATTATGATCTTCAAGGTCATATTTGTCATGCATTATATATAGCGAACCAAACATCCGAATTGCATCGTTTAGGTGTCAATAGACGCGTATTAACATTTTTGTGAATCTTCCAAATTTTTTAAAAAATCGTTCAAGCCGTTCTTAATGTTTTAAAAAAATGCAAAAATTAGGTTTTTTTTCATTTAAAATAAATTTTTAACCTGAATCACGGAAGACAGTAATTGTTTTTTATAATATTTATATACTCCAAGCAGTGCTTGTAAAAACATCATCGAAGCTTTCTCTCATGATTACAAAAAAAATCATTAACAGTCATCATGATCTTCAAGGCCATTTCTGTCATTCACAATATGTCACGTACTCGATATAATATTTGCAATCATTAGGGTGCGAATCGACGTGTAATAATATCTTCGTGATTTTTTTAACATTATAAAAATTCGTTTCAGCCGGTTTTTTTCAATTTAATGGAAGAAAATACAAAAAATTAGGGAATTTGTCATAAAAAATATTTTTTAACCTGATTTGCACAACACAGTAATAAATGTTTATAAAATTTAAACATTCTTATCAGTTTTTGAAGAGAAACCGAAAAAATTTTCTTCCATGAATATGAAAAAAAATTAAATTAAAAATAAAAAATCAATTAAAGTTACCATGTAAAGGAGGTTCATACGAATGCTATTACTTTATATCTTTTATTCTAAAAAAATTGTCGTAAATTCAATCAAAGTTTTAAAATATTTGCATAATTTGAGCAGATTTTTAATAGTTTTTAAAGTCTTTTAATTGAAAAAACTGCTTAAATTTTCAAAATCATCATAATTTCAATCAAATTTGCATTTGTGGTAATCAACGCTTTGAATGGTAAAATGTTTCATAGTCAATACTTTGCAAGATCATTTGCTCTAAAAAGTTTCAGCAAATAAAAAATTGTAGTTTTAAGTAGATTCAGTCTTTAGTAATCGTAAGATTTCAATTACTTGCTGCATCATCATTTGTAAAACATTTTACTTTTTACATGCAATTGAACCTATTTTTGACTGCATATTCAAAATTTACCAATAGAAAGTATAAAGTAATTATTAATCTCATTTATGTAAAATTGTGAAAAAAATATAAATTTAGTGATTATGCTCAAGTCATGGCAAACTATTCAAAATGGTCATCACGCGACAAAATCTCTTCAAGGAGAGTAATCACAAAAACTGCATTCATTTTTGCTAGCGTTCTTTTGACCTTCAATCATCGATGTGATAATAACAAATAACGTAGAAAAAGTCCCCATCGATTGATTGATCACATCAATCTACCCCCATCCACCAAAAGCCTTACGTAATCAATGGATACTCCCGTAGATGATGCGATTATTACTAACTCATTCCTGTTACTGCTATGAATACTTCGCATTATTATTACTTAAAGTAGCATTATTTGGAAAATTATGATTGTGTTTAATATTTTTAATAACTAAGGTAAAACAACCAATAGTCGGCACCCTAAAGAGTAACGGCCGACTTCAAATGGCTGCATAAAATAATCTTGCCGTGATACTCCAATTTTGTTGTGATCATTTGATTCTTAAACATCTTATTTTATGGGGGAAATACTTGGCAGCCATGAAGATAATGTTGAAAAAGAGTAATTTTGCACATTTCATGTCAAATACGAATAAGCCAGTAAACGGCATACATTTTACCATTAATCGGCACTGTTATCAGCTAATAGTGGGCACCATTCCATTATTAGTCAGGTCCACGTCTAACGAATAGTCGGGGCTAGATAGTTTATAGATTTTTTAATCTCAAAATACTAATGAATGGAAGATTCAAAACCACATGAGGGAGGTAACGGAATGGAAACTATAAAAATTACAGTTTATGTATATTTATGCTAATTCTGGAACACGTCTGGTGCGTCATGACGACATGATGGACAGAAATAAACGTCCTTGTCAGCAATTTCCTCATCAAAACTTTGCTGTGACTCACAGCATGCTTTATGAAAAAATTTACTGCAAGCCTGCATGCAATGGTAGGATGGTTTTTCAGAAAACCAGCTCATAAAAAGCACAAGTTCCCGGATAATTTAGGAGTATCATTTTCTTTGTTCTGCGCAGGGAAAGTTTTCAGTTTAGCTTTTCTTCCGTTTTGATGTTCTCATTTCTCGCTTTTTTCTCTTCCGTGTCTTTCTTTCTCTGGTCTTTTAACTCATCTTCTTTTTTTTTCTTCGCTTCCTTGTCCAGGTGAATCTGTTTATATTTCTTGCTCGTGAGAACGAATGGGACTCTCTCTGTGTTCCTAGTGCCTTTCCGTTTTGGACTCCTTGGCCAATCTAGGAGTTCGGTCATAGGTAGACCATATGCATTCAGTTGCTTCGAGATGCAGTAGGTTTTGCAGGTAGAATGAGCTGATATGCTAGATCGATTCTCAAGAGCTTTCTCTGGGATGAAGTTTCGATCATTTTCGAAAACTTCTTGATGAGTACCCATGGCATATCGTCCATTCAACATATGTGCTGGGGCTGCCTGAAAACTCGTCCCAGCAACGGGTTCGAGCACTGTGAGCTCAAAAGGGTGGATGGTGGCTTGATGGGTGTTTGGTTCATTTTCACTTAATCCTCCCACAATTGACAACTCCTCGCGCAGTTCACTGCTGTTGAATGTTTCACGAATCAGTATGGGATCTTTTACCGAATTGAAAAAATAACATATTTTCTGCAAAGAATTTCATATTGGCTCGGCCGGTGGCTGACTGCGCCACTCTCCAGTTCGCCCATCAGTGTTTCACTAGCGAGTTTTTGAAATTGAGTAAAATCAAGTTTTGGCGGTAAAGGTGCTGGGATAACCTTGGAGCTTCCCAAACATTTCGTGAAGTCAATGGCGTGGAAATTCCAAGAAAAGAGGCCAGTAGCCTGAAACCCATTTTTAGCATCTCAGGATTCAAGTACTGCAGGGCTGTTGCCAACAAAGGAGCAACTTTATCCTTTGTGACCGGTACTCCAGGGTTTTCAATCCTCCATTTCGCAATTTAATTTCTCCACGCTTGTTTTAGAGGTCTAAAAGCAGTAACATCTGCCGGCATTGGGGTACAATGCGATTAATACTATATTTGTCTGGAAGCACAATTCACGCAAGTGGTAGCTTAAGTGTCTTTTATGTCCGTCGACGAATAAGATAACGGGAGTCTTGATTACATGTTCCTGCAGGAATGGGATAAATATTTTCGAAACGTACTCATAAAATGTTTCGGGTGTCATCCAGCCTGATTCGCTGCGGTCAACACCCCATCCTTCAGGAACCTCCATGGTGATTTCCTGTGTAATCCTTATGTTAGGGTAAATGATCATAGGAGGGACCATATTTCCAGCGGCAGAAAATGTGAACATAGCTGTTAGTGTGGATTTACTGTTAGCGCAATAAACCTCATACACATTCTGTGAACCTTTCCAAGTTAAAACGCTCCTATTTTTGGGGTACAGTTGAAAATTGGTCTCGTCCAACGTACGTTCCTACTAAATATTTTAAAAATGTATTCTACCTAACATTTTGTGTTTCTTCTTTGTCTTGCATCCAGAGGTGCTGAGAGTTACAGGCTGCTTCACCATTAGATAATTTAGCTACACGTTTGTTAGCTCGCAGTCAGGTTTCTTCACATCAAAAATAAATAGAGAAACAGTGAGGAAGGTAGGTACGGTTGTAAGTCCTTCTATTCTAATGAATCATACCTTAATACGGTTTTTGAGGCTTGGGCTCATGCGAATAAGCACCACATTCAACTTTTAGAAAATGGGCATGTAGATCATTGGGTATGACCAATGGTTGGCATGCCGGTAATTGAATGATCGGCACTGCCGGCTATTAATAATATAATGTGCCCAAATTTGGAAGGACTTTCGAGAAAACAAATTTAACTTCAAAAACGAAATTGGCTTACAGTAATAAACGTGCTAAATTCAAAAATTCAGAAGAAGAAAAAAACAAAAGGTTATCCAATGATAGGCACCCAGGTGGTGACTATAGAAAGAAAGATTATTTTCAGCTAATAATGGGCACATTAAAACCGGCCACTACAATTAAATAACACTTACCAAACAGTAGTCTGATCGATGAGCTGACACCAGGAGAACACGCAAGACCGAACGGAAATGATGAAAAATCAACTAGACGCACATAACAACCGACAACTTGAGACAGTTTCTTACGAAAAAAACAACTGACACTCTGCCTGGATATCTACACGCCGCGCGACTGACAGAAAATAATTTCTTACCCTTGTTTCTCACTCTCAAACATCGCAAACGATTCTATCAGCTGATACCTTTTCAACCGAATTACAATAGAAAATTGTAGACGAACTAATGATTCACTCTCAATTCTTATTTCCGATCAAACTGTGAAGCAGGTGCCAACTATTGGGGGGAGTGCCGACTATTGGGGGGAGTGCCAAATATTGGGGGAGTGCCGACTATTGGGGGTTATACCCTATGTAGATATTACTGGGAAGTTGACCCTGTGGAACTCAAGGGTCGCACTTCGCGGCTCGTTTTAAATCATTTCAGCAGAACTGTCTGTTCAATTTAATAAAAGTAAAAGTAGAAAATTCTGAGTTTAAAGAATTTGTTTAACCGGATTTGCGTTTTCAAAGAGCATCGCGAGTAAAAATTAGATGCTCTATGCAGTTTTTATCAAAGGTTAACTCAATTTTTGTACGAATACAAAAAAAAATTATAAACAAGCCGCGAGGTGCGCCCCTTGAGGTCCACACGGTCAACTTCTCAGTAAAATTTACCTAAATATTGAAAATACTAAACAAAATAATAATTATGGAAACAGTACTACTTTAAATAATAATAATGGTCCTTTCATAACAGTAATTGGAATGACTAAATATTAATCGTATAATCTACGGGAGCGTCCATTAATTACGTAGGTAAGGTGGATGATTGAATATTCACGCCGATTAATCGGGAGGGGGTGGGGCAGGTTGCAAAACCCTTTCTACGTTATTTGTGATCTTCATTTCGATGCAACCATCACAAAAGATCTCTAGAAAAAGTTGAATGATGTTTTTGTAATTATGGCCACTGAAGCGATTTTGTCGCGTGATGGCCATTTTGAATAATTTTGTTCAAAATTGCTATGACTCCGGCAATATCATTTAATTTATAGTTTTTCACGATTTTACATCAATCGGACAAATATTCATTTCTTATTTTCAGTTGGTCTTGAAAAACATTGAATGTGCAGTCAATAATCGGTCCAATTGTATGTAAAAACTAAATAGCCTTACGAATGATGATGGAGAAAGTAATTAAAATCTCACGAACACTAAAGACCAAAACTATTAAAAACAATTTTATTTATTTCATAACAGTTTTTTAAAGCATATGATCTTGTAAAGTATTGACTTCAAAACATTTTACCATGCAAAGCGTTCATTACCACAAATGCAAATTTGATTAATTTTTTTTGGGTTTTCAAAATTTAAGCAGTTATTATATTAAAATTGTAAATGCGGTTCTAAGGATTATTTAAAATCTGTTTAATCTTTACAAATATCAATAAGCTTTGATTGGCTGAACAACAATGTCTTTCGAATAAGAGTAGTCAGGTAATATCATTCATATGAACACTTTTTACATGGTGACCTTGAATGATATTTTATTTTTAATTTGATTTTTTTTTGTAGTCATATATGAAGGTTTTGCTTGTATCAGTTCAAATACTGATGAATATTTTTAAATTTTATAAACATCAAATACTATGTGGTGCAAATCAGGTTAAAAATTTTTTTTTGCAAAAACCCTAGTTTTCTGCAGTATTTTTTATTAAATTGAAAATGGCTGCAACGATTTTTTTGTAAAGATAAAAACATAACAAAAATTTTACTACCCGTCAATTGACGCCTTAATGATGCAAATATTATATCTGATTCGTGAAATATAGTGAATGACAGAAATGACCTTGAAAACCATGATGACTTTTAATGATTTTTCATTTTTAATTTAGTTTTTTTGGTGATCATGAGAAATTTTTTTGCTGCTTTAACAAAATTTATTTTTAGTATATAAACTTCATAAACTTTGATTACTTTGTCCCGCAAATCAGGTTCAAAATTTATTGTTTATGGAAAAAAGCCTAATATTTTGCACTTTTTCTTCTTAAAATAAAAAAATGGCGTCAATACTTTTTAATTTTTGTTTAGAGTATCACGCAAATGTCAATACGCGTCGATTGACACTCTAACAATGCAAATCGTATGATTTGTTCGCGAGATATAGAATATGACAGAAGTGACCTTCAAAGGGTCAAAACAACAAACCCCCTCGAACGAAATGTCCCAAAACCTGATCAATTTTTAAGATTACAAAGACGCTTCGATTGACACATAAACGAAGTCGAGACGACATTCTTTACGGGAGTTATGCTGGTAAAAATTTTGTCTACGAACGTACGTACGTTCTTACATTCACACATACACACACATATTCCTTTGTAAAAACACTTAAAATATATTCTAAGGACCTAGAAACGTATGATATTTTCAAAATTTCAATTTCGATTTTCGAGGCGATTGCAAGAACTTCCCATATACTGAGAAGTTAAAAACAAGAAATAAGGTACGACGCTTGACGTCTAAACGGATAACTTCCCATGAATATCAACATAAATATCAAAGATATTAAAAATAATAATACTATAAATAATAATAACTATAAGAGCTAATTATAATAATAACCGAAATGTGTTAATTTTATTCGTTTCATCTATGGAAGCGTGTGTCGATTGATTACGTAGGGCTTTATGTCAGTAGGGAATTTAATTTACGCGGAGCAATACAAAAGAGTACAGATTACAAATTCTTCTTGACGTTGTGGCTATTTTCATTTTTAAACTTGAAAAGATTGAGCGAAAATTTTGACAAAATCGGGATAAAGAGAATATTGAATGCAGTTGTTGTTTCTTCGCCGTCTAAACTTGTATCCATATAATTATTATTATTTAGGAAATCATTATTTTCAATTCTGTTATTTTTCTAATATTTTCATGAAGAACTCAAGGACCTCACAGTTTTTTAACTTTTCAGTATATGGGAAGTTCTTGTAATCGCCTCGAAAATCGAAATTTAAATTTTCAACTTTTCTTCACGTTTACTCTTAATAGTATAAAAATAGTTTTTAAGAAAAAGAGATATTTATGTGTGTGTGTATGTACGTTCGTGGAAAGTTTTTTTCTACGAACATAACCCACGTAAACAAAGTCATATCGACTTTGTCGAGGTGTCATTCGAAGCGTCTTTGCAATTTTAAGAGCTGATTAGTTTTTGGGAAACGTCGGTCGGAGGGTTTGTTGTTTTCCCCATTTGAAGATAATTTCTTTGATGCGTCATATCTCGCAAACCAAACATTTTATTTGCATAGCTAAGGTATCAGTCAACGCGTTTTAACATTTGTGTGATTGTATCACATTTTAAAAAAATTGTTGGAGCCGTTTTTAATTTTTTAAAAGAAAGCCAAAAATTTTCACAAATTACACATTTTTAACCTGATTTGCAAAATACATAAATCAATGTTTATAAAATTTCTATCTTCAAATGGTTTTTGTAAAAACCCAATTGTCTTTGAAATAACAAAAAAAAATTCCATATAAAAAAACATTAAAAGTCATCATGACCTTCAAAGTCATTTATCATTCACCATATCTCGCGAATAAAATAGAGTATTTGCATCATTGAGGTGTCAATCGAAGGGTCTTAGCATTTTTGTGATGTTTTCAAGCTAATAGAAGAATCGTTGGAGCCGTGTTTCAAATTAATAAAAAAAAATCCAAAAAAACGATGTTTTCAAGCTAATAGAAGAATCGTTGGAGCCGTGTTTCAAGATAATAAAATAAAACTTCCAAAAAATTAGGGTATTCTCATCAAAAATTAATTTTTCACCTGAGTTGCACAACAAGCAAAACTTTCCCTCATGATTACAAAAAAAATTAAATCAAAAATAAAAATTCATCATGTAGAAAGGGTTCATACGGATGACAACACCTTATATCTCTTATTTTAAAGACATTGTTGTAAAGTCAATCGAAGTTTATTAATATTTGTTTATAGGATCGGATCTTGTTTTGATTTTTGGACTGTATACTTTTTTTGCGTATAAATTACACTCAAGCAACTACACTACTACTCCATGGAAAGTTGGAATATATATACTAATTAATGCACGTTGCAACCGCGAAGTTTAAAGTGTCAAAGTCTTCCCGTTCTCATGGATACCTTTGTATCTTTATTTAGATGATGTAAGTCCTTCTACGTCCTGTGTTGGTCGCACGCCGGGCAGGCTCGGTGTCCACAACAATTTGCATAATTTGACCAGATTATCAATAGTCTTCACAGCTCCGTGTTTTAACTTTGATGAAAAAACTGCTTAAATTTTGAAATCAAACTTGCATTTGTGGTAATCAACGCTTTGAATGG
Organism: Oxycera nigricornis; assembly: GCA_963942545.1. Taxonomy (NCBI): domain Eukaryota; kingdom Metazoa; phylum Arthropoda; class Insecta; order Diptera; family Stratiomyidae; genus Oxycera; species Oxycera nigricornis. The sequence goes on along the minus strand of OZ012663.1, from coordinate 66,520,041 downwards.
TAAAATGTTTTGTAGTCAATATTTTCGAAGATCTGCCTTAAAAAGCTTTCATGAAATAATAAATTATAGTTTATAGTATTTTTGCTTTTTAGTTGTCGTAGGATTTCAAATACTTCCTTCATCATTTGTAATACATTTTACTTTTTACCTGCACTTTATTAACTTCCCAATATATGGGAAGTTCTTGTAATCGCTTCGAAAATCGAAATTGAAATTTTCAACACATCTTTTAAATTTTTATTCACTTTACTTCACGAGTCAAATATAGTATTTGCATCATTGATTGACGCCGACGTGTCTTAACACATGTGTGATGTTTTCGAATTTTTGAATTTTTTGATTTAATAGCAAAGATTTCAAAAATTAGGACTTAGGACAGATTAGGAAACCAAAAAAAAAAATTAATCAAATGTGCATTTGTGTTAATGAACGCTTTGAATGCAAAAATGTTTTGTAGTCAATACCTTCTAAGATTATATGCTCTAAAAAGCTTTCATCAAATAAAAGATTGCAGCTTTTAGTAGTTTTGTTCTTTAGTGTTTGTAAGATTTAAATTACTTCCTCTATCATCACTCGTAAGGCTATTTAGTTTTAAGATGCAATTAAAGCGGTTACTGACTGCACATTCAATGTTTTTCAAGACTAACTGAAAATAAGAAAAAAGTATTAGTCTGATTGATGTAAAATCGTGAAAACTACAAATTCAATGATTATTCCGAAGTCATGGCAATTTTGAACAAAACTATTCACAATGGCCATTACGCGACAAAATCGCTTCAGTGACGGATTACAAAAATTGAATTCATTTTTGCTAGCGCTCTTTTGACCTGCAGGCATCGCTATGAAAATAACAAATAACGTAGTAAAGGCTTCGTAATCTGTCACCCCTCCCGATCAATGGCATGAATATTAAATCATACCCCTCACTCACGTAATCAATGGACGCTCCTGTAGCTGATACAATTAATATTAACTCATTCCTATTACTTTTATGAGTACCTCGAACTACACAGAAAAACAACTCCACCCTTTTTTTTGTTGCATGAAATTTTTTTACTGTTTCTTAAATTAATTTTTTGCACTTTTTCTTAAATTAAAAAACGGCTCCAACGATTTTTTTAAAAATGCGACAAATAAAAATACGCGTCGATTGACATCCAAAGGATGCAAATCCTATGTTTGCTTCGCGAGATATAACGCATGAAAGAAATGACATTGAAGATCATGATGACTGTTAATGATTTTTTATTTTTTATTTGATTTTTTTTTGTGATCATGCGTAAAAAACTTTGATGGCATTTTCAATAGAACTGCTTGCAGTATATAAATTATATAAACATTAATTACGTGAACTTGACAATAAGGTTAAAAATTTACTGTTTTTGAAAAAAACCACAATTTTTTCCACTTTTTTTTTTTAAAAAATGAAAGAACGGCTCCAAGAACGTTTTTAAAACTTGATAAAATTGCATAAATGTTGATACGCGTCGGTTAACACCTTATTCAAGGAAATCGTACGTTTGGTTCGCGAGATATAACGAATGACAGAAATGACTTTCAAACGGGCATAACAGCAAACCCCCTCGACCGAAGTATCCCAAAAACTAATCAGCTCTTAAAATTGCAAAGACGCTTCGATTGACACTTTAACAAAGTCGATCTGACTTTGTTTACGTGAGCTTTGCTCGTAGAAAACACTTTCCACGAAAGTACAGACATACGTGCGTACGTACACACACACACACATACATCTCCCTATCAAAAAACATACTATATATACTCTATAGACCTCAAAACGTAAAGAAAAGTTGAAAATTTCAATTTCGATTTTCGAGGCGATTACAAGAACTTCCCATATACTGGGAAGTTAATTAATAAAAAATAAAAAATCATTAGCAGTCATTATGATCTTCAAGGTCATATTTGTCATGCATTATATATAGCGAACCAAACATCCGAATTGCATCGTTTAGGTGTCAATAGACGCGTATTAACATTTTTGTGAATCTTCCAAATTTTTTAAAAAATCGTTCAAGCCGTTCTTAATGTTTTAAAAAAATGCAAAAATTAGGTTTTTTTTCATTTAAAATAAATTTTTAACCTGAATCACGGAAGACAGTAATTGTTTTTTATAATATTTATATACTCCAAGCAGTGCTTGTAAAAACATCATCGAAGCTTTCTCTCATGATTACAAAAAAAAATCATTAACAGTCATCATGATCTTCAAGGCCATTTCTGTCATTCACAATATGTCACGTACTCGATATAATATTTGCAATCATTAGGGTGCGAATCGACGTGTAATAATATCTTCGTGATTTTTTTAACATTATAAAAATTCGTTTCAGCCGGTTTTTTTCAATTTAATGGAAGAAAATACAAAAAATTAGGGAATTTGTCATAAAAAATATTTTTTAACCTGATTTGCACAACACAGTAATAAATGTTTATAAAATTTAAACATTCTTATCAGTTTTTGAAGAGAAACCGAAAAAATTTTCTTCCATGAATATGAAAAAAAATTAAATTAAAAATAAAAAATCAATTAAAGTTACCATGTAAAGGAGGTTCATACGAATGCTATTACTTTATATCTTTTATTCTAAAAAAATTGTCGTAAATTCAATCAAAGTTTTAAAATATTTGCATAATTTGAGCAGATTTTTAATAGTTTTTAAAGTCTTTTAATTGAAAAAACTGCTTAAATTTTCAAAATCATCATAATTTCAATCAAATTTGCATTTGTGGTAATCAACGCTTTGAATGGTAAAATGTTTCATAGTCAATACTTTGCAAGATCATTTGCTCTAAAAAGTTTCAGCAAATAAAAAATTGTAGTTTTAAGTAGATTCAGTCTTTAGTAATCGTAAGATTTCAATTACTTGCTGCATCATCATTTGTAAAACATTTTACCTTTTACATGCAATTGAACCTATTTTTGACTGCATATTCAAAATTTACCAATAGAAAGTATAAAGTAATTATTAATCTCATTTATGTAAAATTGTGAAAAAAATATAAATTTAGTGATTATGCTCAAGTCATGGCAAACTATTCAAAATGGTCATCACGCGACAAAATCTCTTCAAGGAGAGTAATCACAAAAACTGCATTCATTTTTGCTAGCGTTCTTTTGACCTTCAATCATCGATGTGATAATAACAAATAACGTAGAAAAAGTCCCCATCGATTGATTGATCACATCAATCTACCCCCATCCACCAAAAGCCTTACGTAATCGATGGATACTCCCGTAGATGATGCGATTATTACTAACTCATTCCTGTTACTGCTATGAATACTTCGCATTATTATTACTTAAAGTAGCATTATTTGGAAAATTATGATTGTGATTAATATTTTTAATAACTAAGGTAAAACAACCAATAGTCGGCACCCTAAAGAGTAACGGCCGACTTCAAATGGCTGCATAAAATAATCTTGCCGTGATACTCCAATTTTGTTGTGATCATTTGATTCTTAAACATCTTATTTTATGGGGGAAATACTTGGCAGCCATGAAGATAATGTTGAAAAAGAGTAATTTTGCACATTTCATGTCAAATACGAATAAGCCAGTAACCGGCATACATTTTACCATTAATCGGCACTGTTATCAGCTAATAGTGGGCACCATTCCATTATTAGTCAGGTCCACGTCTAACGAATAGTCGGGGCTAGATAGTTTATAGATTTTTTAATCTCAAAATACTAATGAATGGAAGATTCAAAACCACATGAGGGAGGTAACGGAATGGAAACTATAAAAATTACAGTTTATGTATATTTATGCTAATTCTGGAACACGTCTGGTGCGTCATGACGACATGATGGACAGAAATAAACGTCCTTGTCAGCAATTTCCTCATCAAAACTTTGCTGTGACTCACAGCATGCTTTATGAAAAATTTTACTGCAAGCCTGCATGCAATGGTAGGATGGTTTTTCAGAAAACCAGCTCATAAAAAGCACAAGTTCCCGGATAATTTAGGAGTATCATTTTCTTTGTTCTGCGCAGGGAAAGTTTTCAGTTTAGCTTTTCTTCCGTTTTGATGTTCTCATTTCTCGCTTTTTTCTCTTCCGTGTCTTTCTTTCTCTGGTCTTTTAACTCATCTTCTTTTTTTTTCTTCGCTTCCTTGTCCAGGTGAATCTGTTTATATTTTTTGCTCGTGAGAACGAATGGGACTCTCTCTGTGTTCCTAGTGCCTTTCCGTTTTGGACTCCTTGGCCAATCTAGGAGTTCGGTCATAGTTAGACCATATGCATTCAGTTGCTTCGAGATGCAGTAGGTTTTGCAGGTAGAATGAGCTGATATGCTAGATCGATTCTCAAGAGCTTTCTCTGGGATGAAGTTTCGATCATTTTCGAAAACTTCTTGATGAGTACCCATGGCATATCGTCCATTCAACATATGTGCTGGGGCTGCCTGAAAACTCGTCCCAGCAACGGGTTCGAGCACTGTGAGCTCAAAAGGGTGGATGGTGGCTTGATGGGTGTTTGGTTCATTTTCACTTAATCCTCCCACCATTGACAACTCCTCGCGCAGTTCACTGCTGTTGAATGTTTCACGAATCAGTATGGGATCTTTTACCGAATTGAAAAAATAACATATTTTCTGCAAAGAATTTCATATTGGCTCGGCCGGTGGCTGACTGCGCCACTCTCCAGTTCGCCCATCAGTGTTTCACTAGCGAGTTTTTGAAATTGAGTAAAATCAAGTTTTGGCGGTAAAGGTGCTGGGATAACCTTGGAGCTTCCCAAACATTTCGTGAAGTCAATGGCGTGGAAATTCCAAGAAAAGAGGCCAGTAGCCTGAAACCCATTTTTAGCATCTCAGGATTCAAGTACTGCAGGGCTGTTGCGAACAAAGGAGCAACTTTATCCTTTGTGACCGGTACTCCAGGGTTTTCAATCCTCCGTTTCGCAATTTAATTTCTCCACGCTTGTTTTAGAGGTCTAAAAGCAGTAACATCTGCCGGCATTGGGGTACAATGCGATTAATACTATATTTGTCTGGAAGCACAATTCACGCAAGTGGTAGCTTAAGTGACTTTTATGTTCGTCGACGAATAAGATAACGGGAGTCTTGATTACATGTTCCTGCAGGAATGGGATAAATATTTTCGAAACGTACTCATAAAATGTTTCGGGTGTCATCCAGCCTGATTCGCTGCGGTCAACACCCCATCCTTCAGGAACCTCCATGGTGATTTCCTGTGTAATCCTTATGTTAGGGTAAATGATCATAGGAGGGACCATATTTCCAGCGGCAGAAAATGTGAACATAGCTGTTAGTGTGGATTTACTGTTACGCAATAAACCTCATACACATTCTGTGAACCTTTCCAAGTTAAAACGCTCCTATTTTTGGGGTACAGTTGAAAATTGGTCTCGTCCAACGTACGTTCCTACTAAATATTTTAAAAATGTATTCTACCTAACATTTTGTGTTTCTTCTTTGTCTTGCATCCAGAGGTGCTGAGAGTTACAGGCTGCTTCACCATTAGATAATTTAGCTACACGTTTGTTAGCTCGCAGTCAGGTTTCTTCACATCAAAAATAAATAGAGAAACAGTGAGGAAGGTAGGTACGGTTGTAAGTCCTTCTATTCTAATGAATCATACCTTAATACGGTTTTTGAGGCTTGGGCTCATGCGAATAAACACCACATTCAACTTTTAGAAAATGGGCATGTAGATCATTGGGTATGACCAATGGTTGGCATGCCGGTAATTGAATGATCGGCACTGCCGGCTATTAATAATATAATGTGCCCAAATTTGGAAGGACTTTCGAGAAAACAAATTTAACTTCAAAAACGAAATTGGCTTACAGTAATAAACGTGCTAAATTCAAAAATTCAGAAGAAGAAAAAAACAAAAGGTTATCCAATGATAGGCACCCAGGTGGTGACTATAGAAAAAAAGATTATTTTCAGCTAATAATGGGCACATTAAAACCGGCCACTACAATTAAATAACACTTACCGAACAGTAGTCTGATCGATAAGCTGACACCAGGAGAACACGCAAGACCGAACGGAAATGATGAAAAATCAACTAGACGCACATAACAACCGACAACTTGAGACAGTTTCTTACGAAAAAAACAACTGACACTCTGCCTGGATATCTACACGCCGCGCGACTGACAGAAAATAATTTCTTACCCTTGTTTCTCACTCTCAAACATCGCAAACGATTCTATCAGCTGATACCTTTTCAACCGAATTACAATAGAAAATTGTAGACGAACTAATGATTCACTCTCAATTCTTATTTCCGATCAAACTGTGAAGCAGGTGCCAACTATTGGGGGGAGTGCCGACTATTGGGGGTTACACCCTATGTAGATATTACTGGGAAGTTGACCCTGTGGAACTCAAGGGTCGCACTTCGCGGCTCGTTTTAAATCATTTCAGCAGAACTGTCTGTTCAATTTAATAAAAGTAAAAGTAGAAAATTCTGAGTTTAAAGAATTTGTTTAACCAGATTTGCGTTTTCAAAGAGCATCGCGAGTAAAAATTAGATGCTCTATGCAGTTTTTATCAAAGGTTAACTCAATTTTTGTACGAATACAAAAAAAAATTATAAACAAGCCGCGAGGTGCGCCCCTTGAGGTCCACACGGTCAACTTCCCAGTAAAATTTACCTAAATATTGAAAATACTAAACAAAATAATAATTATGGAAACAGTACTACTTTAAATAATAATAATGGTCCTTTCATAACAGTAATTGGAATGACTAAATATTAATCGTATAATCTACGGGAGCGTCCATTAATTACGTAGGTAAGGTGGATGATTGAATATTCACGCCGATTAATCGGGAGGGGGTGGGGCAGGTTGCAAAACCCTTTCTACGTTATTTGTGATCTTCATTTCGATGCAACCATCACAAAAGATCTCTAGAAAAAGTTGAATGATGTTTTTGTAATTATGGCCACTGAAGCGATTTTGTCGCGTGATGGCCATTTTGAATAATTTTGTTCAAAATTGCTATGACTCCGGCAATATCATTTAATTTATAGTTTTTCACGATTTTACATCAATCGGACAAATATTCATTTCTTATTTTCAGTTGGTCTTGAAAAACATTGAATGTGCAGTCAATAATCGGTCCAATTGTATGTAAAAACTAAATAGCCTTACGAATGATGATGGAGAAAGTAATTAAAATCTCACGAACACTAAAGACCAAAACTATTAAAAACAATTTTATTTATTTCATAACAGTTTTTTAAAGCATATGATCTTGTAAAGTATTGACTTCAAAACATTTTACCATGCAAAGCGTTCATTACCACAAATGCAAATTTGATTAATTTTTTTTGGGTTTTCAAAATTTAAGCAGTTATTATATTAAAATTGTAAATGCGGTTCTAAGGACTATTTAAAATCTGTTTAATCTTTACAAATATCAATAAGCTTTGATTGGCTGAACAACAATGTCTTTCGAATAAGAGTAGTCAGGTAATATCATTCATATGAACACTTTTTACATGGTGACCTTGAATGATATTTTATTTTTAATTTGATTTTTTTTTGTAGTCATATATGAAGGTTTTGCTTGTATCAGTTCAAATACTGATGAATATTTTTAAATTTTATAAACATCAAATACTATGTGGTGCAAATCAGGTTAAAAATTTTTTTTTGCAAAAACCCTAGTTTTCTGCAGTATTTTTTATTAAATTGAAAATGGCTGCAACGATTTTTTTGTAAAGATAAAAACATAACAAAAATTTTACTACCCGTCAATTGACGCCTTAATGATGCAAATATTATATCTGATTCGTGAAATATAGTGAATGACAGAAATGACCTTGAAAACCATGATGACTTTTAATGATTTTTCATTTTTAATTTAGTTTTTTTGGTGATCATGAGAATTTTTTTTGCTGCTTTAACAAAATTTATTTTTAGTATATAAACTTCATAAACTTTGATTACTTTGTCCCGCAAATCAGGTTCAAAATTTATTGTTTATGGAAAAAAGCCTAATATTTTGCACTTTTTCTTCTTAAAATAAAAAAATGGCGTCAATACTTTTTAATTTTTGTTTAGAGTATCACGCAAATGTCAATACGCGTCGATTGACACTCTAACAATGCAAATCGTATGATTTGTTCGCGAGATATAGAATATGACAGAAGTGACCTTCAAAGGGTCAAAACAACAAACCCCCTCGAACGAAATGTCCCAAAACCTGATCAATTTTTAAGATTACAAAGACGCTTCGATTGACACATAAACGAAGTCGAGACGACATTCTTTACGGGAGTTATGCTGGTAAAAATTTTGTCTACGAACGTACGTACGTTCTTACATTCACACATACACACACATATTCCTTTGTAAAAACACTTAAAATATATTCTAAGGACCTAGAAACGTATGATATTTTCAAAATTTCAATTTCGATTTTCGAGGCGATTGCAAGAACTTCCCATATACTGAGAAGTTAAAAACAAGAAATAAGGTACGACGCTTGACGTCTAAACGGATAACTTTCCATGAATATCAACATAAATATCAAAGATATTAAAAATAATAATACTATAAATAATAATAACTATAAGAGCTAATTATAATAATAACCGAAATGTGTTAATTTTATTCGTTTCATCTATGGAAGCGTGTGTCGATTGATTACGTAGGGCTTTATGTCAGTAGGGAATTTAATTTACGCGGAGCAATACAAAAGAGTACAGATTACAAATTCTTCTTGACGTTGTGGCTATTTTCATTTTTAAACTTGAAAAGATTGAGCGAAAATTTTGACAAAATCGGGATAAAGAGAATATTGAATGCAGTTGTTGTTTCTTCGCCGTCTAAACTTGTATCCATATAATTATTATTATTTAGGAAATCATTATTTTCAATTCTGTTAATTTTCTAATATTTTCATGAAGAACTCAAGGACCTCACAGTTTTTTAACTTTTCAGTATATGGGAAGTTCTTGTAATCGCCTCGAAAATCGAAATTTAAATTTTCAACTTTTCTTTACGTTTACTCTTAATAGTATAAAAATAGTTTTTAAGAAAAAGAGATATTTATGTGTGTGTGTATGTACGTTCGTGGAAAGTTTTTTTCTACGAACATAACCCACGTAAACAAAGTCATATCGACTTTGTCGAGGTGTCATTCGAAGCGTCTTTGCAATTTTAAGAGCTGATTAGTTTTTGGGAAACGTCGGTCGGAGGGTTTGTTGTTTTCTCCATTTGAAGATAATTTCTTTGATGCGTCATATCTCGCAAACCAAACATTTTATTTGCATAGCTAAGGTATCAGTCAACGCGTTTTAACATTTGTGTGATTGTATCACATTTTAAAAAAATTGTTGGAGCCGTTTTTAATTTTTTAAAAGAAGTCCAAAAATTTTCACAAATTACACATTTTTAACCTGATTTGCAAAATACATAAATCAATGTTTATAAAATTTCTATCTTCAAATGGTTTTTGTAAAAACCCAATTGTCTTTGAAATAACAAAAAAAAAATTCCATATAAAAAAACATTAAAAGTCATCATGACCTTCAAAGTCATTTATCATTCACCATATCTCGCGAATAAAATAGAGTATTTGCATCATTGAGGTGTCAATCGAAGGGTCTTAGCATTTTTGTGATGTTTTCAAGCTAATAGAAGAATCGTTGGAGCCGTGTTTCAAATTAATAAAAAAAATTCCAAAAAAATGATGTTTTCAAGCTAATAGAAGAATCGTTGGAGCCGTGTTTCAAGATAATAAAATAAAACTTCCAAAAAATTAGGGTATTCTCATCAAAAATTAATTTTTCACCTGAGTTGCACAACAAGCAAAACTTTCCCTCATGATTACAAAAAAAATTAAATCAAAAATAAAAATTCATCATGTAGAAAGGGTTCATACGGATGACAACACCTTATATCTCTTATTTTAAAGACATTGTTGTAAAGTCAATCGAAGTTTATTAATATTTGTTTATAGGATCGGATCTTGTTTTGATTTTTGGACTGTATACTTTTTTTGCGTATAAATTACACTCAAGAAACTACACTACTACTCCATGGAAAGTTGGAATATATATACTAATTAATGAACGTTGCAACCGCGAAGTTTAAAGTGTCAAAGTCTTCCCGTTCTCATGGATACCTTTGTATCTTTATTTAGATGATGTAAGTCCTTCTACGTCCTGTGTTGGTCGCACGCCGGGCAGGCTCGGTGTCCACAACAATTTGCATAATTTGACCAGATTATCAATAGTCTTCACAGCTCCGTGTTTTAACTTTGATGAAAAAACTGCTTAAATTTTGAAATCAAACTTGCATTTGTGGTAATCAACGCTTTGAATGGTAAAATGTTTTGTAGTCAATATTTTCGAAGATCTGCCTTAAAAAGCTTTCATGAAATAATAAATTGTAGTTTATAGTATTTTTGCTTTTTAGTTGTCGTAGGATTTCAAATACTTCCTTCATCATTTGTAATACATTTTACTTTTTACCTGCACTTTATTAACTTCCCAATATATGGGAAGTTCTTGTAATCGCTTCGAAAATCGAAATTGAAATTTTCAACACATCTTTTAAATTTTTATTCACTTTACTTCACGAGTCAAATATAGTATTTGCATCATTGATTGACGCCGACGTGTCTTAACACATGTGTGATGTTTTCGAATTTTTGAATTTTTTGATTTAATAGCAAAGATTTCAAAAATTAGGATTTAGGACAGATTAGGAAACCAAAAAAAAAAATTAATCAAATGTGCATTTGTGTTAATGAACGCTTTGAATGCAAAAATGTTTTGTAGTCAATACCTTCTAAGATTATATGCTCTAAAAAGCTTTCATCAAATAAAAGATTGCAGCTTTTAGTAGTTTTGTTCTTTAGTGTTTGTAAGATTTAAATTACTTCCTCTATCATCACTCGTAAGGCTATTTAGTTTTAAGATGCAATTAAAGCGGTTACTGACTGCACATTCAATGTTTTTCAAGACTAACTGAAAATAAGAAAAAAGTATTAGTCTGATTGATGTAAAATCGTGAAAACTACAAATTCAATGATTATTCCGAAGTCATGGCAATTTTGAACAAAACTATTCACAATGGCCATTACGCGACAAAATCGCTTCAGTGACGGATTACAAAAATTGAATTCATTTTTGCTAGCGCTCTTTTGACCTGCAGGCATCGCTATGAAAATAACAAATAACGTAGTAAAGGCTTCGTAATCTGTCACCCCTCCCGATCAATGGCATGAATATTCAATCATACCCCTCACTCACGTAATCAATGGACGCTCCTGTAGCTGATACAATTAATATTATCTCATTCCTATTACTTTTATGAGTACCTCGAACTACACAGAAAAACAACTCCACCCTTTTTTTTGTTGCATGAAATTTTTTTACTGTTTTTCACTATTCTGGGTGCGCTGATTTCAAATCTACCCTCAGATGTTTTGTAGCAGCTCTAGTTAGTGAGATACAGGTATCGTCTCGAATTTACATAAGTAGTCGGTAGTTTCTATCAATAGCGGTGTAACTTAACTAGTTCTTTCATAAAATTCATTATGTCTTCCTTAAGAAGGACGTGTTTTAATAATCCTGATAGTTTTTGTGTTATTTGTGGAGAATATATGTTCCAAAAATTTCGTTTAAATGTGTCGGCCTTTGTGAAAAACGCATCCTTCGACTACTTTGGGTTTCCGTTGCCGTCAAACGCTAAACCTTGAATGCCAAGTTTGGTATGCAAAAGTTGTGTTGAATCTTTGTGACTGTGGGCAAACAAAAAAAGACCCACTTTTAAAAACAAAGCTCCTATGATTTGGCGTGAACCATCCAACCATCATGACGACTGTTATTGCTGTGTAACGAAAACCATAGGAATAAACCAACAAAAATTGCTCTAAGTGGATATATCCAAACTTAAAATCTGCCATAAGACCAATCTTGAGAATTAGTGATACATTAACACCACAGCAGCCATGTACATCTTCGGAAAATCCAGACCAGTACAGCGGACGAACCGAAAACGACGGCAGTGGTAGCGACAGTGATTTTGATTGCTACGGTAGTCCCCGACCACTAAATCAAGATGATCTAAATGACTTGATCAGGGACCTTGGAATGTCTAAAACGGCATCAGAAATTTTAGCTTCCCGATAGAAAGAAAGAAATTTGTTGATCAGAGAAACAAAGATATCGTACTACCGTAACAGGGAAAAAGATTTACTTCCTTTCTTTACTAAAAAAGATAATTTTGTGTTTTGTACTGATTTTCCGGGCCTAATGACTGAAATGAGATTAAAAGAGTATAATCCAAATCAGTGACGGTTGTTGTTGTTTGAAATGTGTACTTTTACATAATGGTAACAAACTTGGTTCCTTACCTATTGCTCATTCTACAAAGGTCAAAGAAGAATATCTTACAATATCTTTAGTTCTCGACAAAATCAAACACAAGGAATATAACTGGGTTGTATGTGTTGATTTGAAAATGGTAAATTTTTTCCTGAGCCAACAAAGTGGCTACACAAAATATCCCTGTTTCCTATGCATATGGGGCAGCCGAACTAAAGCTGAGCACTGGACAAAAAGAGACTGGCCTTCCAGGGAGGCTTTGATTCCCGGTAAGCAAAATGTAATTAATGCTCCACTAGTATCCAGAGGCCGAATTATATTGCCTCCTTTGCATATAAAACTGGGGTTGATAAAACAGTTCGTAAAAGCTCTTAACAAAGATGACGAATGTTTCAAATACATTGAAAAAGTGTTTCCAAAATTGAGTAGTGAGAAAAGCAAAGGTGTTACTTTCGATGGCCCATAAATCAAGAAATTGATAAAAATCTCATCAACCATTGACAGCTGTCGAGAAATGTGCATGGGAAGAGTTTGTTTGGGTAGTGAGAAATTTTTTGGGCGATATGAAGTCTGACGGCTACATTGAGCACGTTGAACAGTTGCTGATACACTTCCAGTGGCTTGGATGCAACATGAGTATTAAGCTTCACTACCTTCACAGCCATCTAGACCATTTTCCTGAAAATTTCGGTGACCTGAGCGAGGAACAAGGAGAGCGCTTCCACCAGGATATTCGCACTATGGAGAAGAGGTATCAGGGGTACTGGAATGAACATATGATGGCTGATTATTGTTGGAGCATTCAAAATAGTACTCATAATACATCTCACTCTCGAAAATCCAAAAAAAAGAAAATTTTATTCAGAATAAATATATTTAATAAATTTTTTAAACTTAAACTATGTGCATTTTCAATAAAACACACTCACTTCGTAACTCCAAAACTAGAGCTGCTACATAAAAACGGCGTATATTTTTGAAATCAGTGTGAAAAAAATATTCAGATTCATGTAAAAAATCTCATGCAACAGACATGCTGTTTTCCAGTGTTATTATTATTTAAAGTGGCAGTATTTTCATTCATCATTACGGGGAAATTGACCGTGTGGATCTCAAGGGTCGCGCCTCGCAGCTTGTTTAAAATGGCCATGACTCGACAAAATCTCTTCAGTGGGCATAATAACAAAAGCAGCATCATTTTTGTTAGCTCTTTTGTCCTTCACGCATCGATATGAAAATAACAAATAACGTAGAAAAGGCTTTGTAACCTGTCTCCATTCCGATTGATCGGGATGAATATTCAACCAACATATAATCCACCAAAATCCTTACGTAATCAATGGACACCCCCGTAGATGATACGATTAGCATTAAGTCACTTCAATAACTTTGATGAGAGGTCCATTATTATTAGTTAAAGTAGTAATATTTTCATAATTATTTTTATGTTTTGTATTTTTAATATTTATGTAAATATTACTGAGAAGTTGACCATGTGGACATCAAGGGTCGCACCTGGGGCTTGTTTATTTTAGTTTCAATAAATATAATTTAGTAATATTATTTTTACTTTTTTTTATTTCAGCCTAATGATGTTTTCCGAGAGTCAAAATGTGAAATTTGTCAATGTTTGGACAACGCGTATATTTGCTTACGAACGGAGTGCGAGGAAGATACGTTTATGGTGAGGAAATGAAAACTATGTAATGTTGGTAATTTAAAAGTATCTTGTAGAATATATCAGCACCAATAGTTCAAGATATAGGGACTTATTCGCAAAAAAACGGAACACTACTAATTCTTTCAACAATAACAACACCACCAAAAACATGCGAAGTATCAAGGTTAGTAGAGCTTACTGACTCTTGGTGGTTTATTTTTTTTAAATTTCTAGGCTGGCACCTGTTATCAATGGTGAAAACATATTATCATCATCAGTGTTCTCCGCAAGCAGTGCATTAGGGACAAGTTTTCTGCCAGAATATGCTAGATTACACGGTCAGCCAACAGAAAAAACTAGTGGCTGCTGGGCTCCAATAATGAATACTGAAGATCAGTTCATTCAAGTTACTTTTCCAATGGCAATACCTTTATATGGGATCATCATGCAAGGAAGCCCACTGCTTGATCAATACGTAACAAGTTTCAAAGTAAGTATCTTAGTTCTCGAAGAAAATTAACATTTTCTCCGGTTGCACCTAAAAAACTTTCCATATGGCTCAACTTATTCCGTGTAACATTTACAAGTGGTTATACCTTTTTTTCTTTGTATTCTTTTTATGTTTTTGTCATTTTGTTTATCTGACCTCAATATTATTCTCTAGAATTGCAACAAATCAAAAAAACATTTAGCATGGTTTTTTAAATATCAGCACTTTCTTATGAAAACTTGAAAATCTCTTGAACAATATTATTATATATAAAACATTTTGGTGATATCAGCAACAATACTGTTATGTTTTGCATCAAAGGCATAAAGTATACATCATTTTACACAAAATTAAGGATACTGGAACATTATTGAAAAGTGTTACACATATGTTTTGAAATTAATGCTTAAATGAACAAAAATAAGACACTGGTTGCATTTAATGTACTCACATAGTACAGAGAAACCTGTTCAGCGAACAAATTTAGGAAAAGAAATGAAAAGATGTATTTTAAGGTAACGGCAAGATAAAAAAGACTTTACATTATGTCATTCTATAAGAAACATATTAAAAAATGAATCCGCTATGTCACATGAAGAGAAACAGGTCGACTAGAGAAAAAAAGTCGTTACCAGCAACGTTTATTCAAATACAAAGGACCACTAATAACACCCTCTTTCATCAAAATCATCGTACTATACGAGTATATAATATACAATGGCAACTATTAACGCACGTCAATATTGTGCTCGTCTGTGAAAATTCAGACGGAAGCAATTGAAAACAAACTACAATAAACAAATAATTTGAATTGAAAAACGCCCAGAAAAACAATGACAAAAGTTCTTAAAAATTTCAATTTTTCAAATTTGAATTTTAAATTTGGTTATTTTTTTGAATAAGTATACATACTTTATGAATTTTGTCATTTATGTTCTCTCCTTTCACCCAAGATGATAATATCATCAATATAAACATAACATTTTCTCGATAAATGATTTAAACACATTGTCTGTCATCGATTGGAAGATAGCCGGAGCATTTATTTCACCGAACGGAAGTCTGGTGAACCTGATGTTAAATCATGTATTTTCAAATATTTGGATGTACTTCCACATGTGACAAAATTGTAAGGGTATTATTTTTCCTGTCTATAGCCGCATTACCTTCTCTAAAGGTAGTGACGATAATCATAGGATTGATTTTAGGCCAGGTAGATTGAAGTAATGTAGGGACGAGTTATTTTCGACACATAAATACTATGGTGGTCAGTAATTGTGACATATAGTAGATACTGGGGCCGTAATTGTTTAACAGTTTCATAATTTTGGATTGCTCGAAGCGAAATCCTTGCCAGATGATCATATAGGCCTTAGTTCCTAGAATCCAGTCTTTGTTATCTCCGTGCTCAGTGCCAAATTGGGTAATTGGGTAACAATAAGAGATATGAGAAAATGAGTTTTCAGTATAATTTACATATCTAAATGAACGAACAGTTTGCTGATTTGTGAAAATAAATGTATTTGTAGGTGAACATTGCTGATTCACCATAAACAATTACACTCACAATTATTCGCAAAAACAATATCCACCCCGGTAATCGAACACACGACGACGACAATAATTCAAAAAGAAAATCAATACCCCGACCGGCGATCGAACACACGACCCCTTGATCGCGTGCTTGTATCTCCGCTACCTACACTGCACCGCTTCTGTCAGTTGTGAAAACTTAATAATACACTAGCAACGCTAAAAACTTTTAAGACGTTTTTCTCAAAAACGGAGGAGTGTTGCGCTCTAATATTTTAAGGATCGAATATCCTTGACGTCTTCTACTTATGTGCCAAATTTCGTCCAAATCTGTGATTCCATAACCTGAGCCTCTCCTAGTTAGTTCGGTCTCAAAAGTATCTAGATCTGTAATATCTGACATGTTTAGTGAAGTTCTAACGTTTGGACTAAGCTTAACTTGTGTAACAAAATTTAGTAGTTCAGTTTTTTCTTCCGTCGTAAGTATCTTGCCAATGAGTTGTATAATGATTAAAAACGTCTCGAGCTTTGAAAATTTACCGTCACAGTTAAGTATTGTTTTAATAGCCGTTTCTATATTAAAATCTGCCATTTCGGTGTATGTAATTTCTTCTTATATATTTAATAGAATGCTTTCGGCGTTCAACCGTGTTACTAAATTAGAAATTATTGACTTGCTTGTGGATGAAAGTGCTGTTTATAACTGTATAGCTTCACCTTCCTTTAGTGTTCTAAAAAGATTGAGATATTCGGCTTCTATTTCAATCACCTTTTCTAATTTTTCTTTAAGAGTTTTGACCGTGTAGGTCTTGGTTTTTCTTAAATTTGAAAATGTGCTCTGCAAGTCAATTAGGAACACTTGTAACCTGTTCATAGACATTTGGAAAATTTATCAAACATTGTTTATTCCTAAAACAATATTTCTGTCTACGACTTTTCGAGCATACTTCTTTTGTTTGTTATTGTATGTTTATAAAAGTCCTAATATGAATATAAAAAAGATGGACGTACTTATCGTCTGTTTATATTCTATCAATATATTTTCGTTAGTGCTACAGTTGTTTCCCATTTAAAAAAATATCCTATACTATTATACTATTTTAGTTTATTAAGTCGTTTTGTGAATTTTATTTTATTTTCTCCCGTAGAAATGTGAATTAGGCGATGTAGGATTGCTTTCTCCTTCCTCTTGTTGAATTTTTGTCCTCCTCGTTGACGTCTTTTTATTTTCTGCATTCGCGGCTCATTCAGTTGTTTCCTCTTGAAATCCGTGATTTTCCTTTGCTGTGGTCCAGAAAGCGGAGTTGGTTTATATTTCGGTGCCTGTATACTATGCTCCGGTTCATATTTTTCCTCGATTTTCTTCGTGTGCCGGAAAGCATTCTGTGACCTTATCATGCATCGCTCGAAAATTTGATGAAATTCTCCCTCCGTCTCGATGTCGTGTATTCCACAATCCTCTAGTTCATCATTGTCCAGTTGCGTCAGGTAGACTTCTTCGTTTGCGTTTATGATGTCCAAAAGTTCGGAGTTGGCAGGATCGCCATGTTGTGTTCTAAAACACATGCCATGTTGTGTTTTGGAAATGGCAGGATCACCATGTTTTGTTTCAGGATCGCCATTCTTCTTTCTATTGAATATATGAAAAAGGGGGAACGTAGAGATTGAAAAACTCACATCTCTTCGAAAAAGGGAAAACCACCTACCGGCATTCCGAAGATTGCCAAATATTTGGCGCAGAGACAATGCTCAAGCAGCCGATATTTCTGTGTACTTTCATGCCACTAAAAGGCATATCTGTACCCAAGTTGAAGTCTGGTTTTGCCGAATTTATCAGGCAAAGTCTAGTCAAAGTCTAACTCTGCCGAAAGGAGGCAGTTGCTTAATAAAATAGCAGTTTGCTTTGAGTCTATCAAACACATTTAATTTTCTTTATTCATTTCTCTTAATTTATACAATATTCTATTTACTTATTCTATCCCTACTCTAAATACAATGTGAATTTCAATTCTAAATACATAATAAAAATGC
The DNA here is from genome assembly GCA_963942545.1 of Oxycera nigricornis. Taxonomy (NCBI): domain Eukaryota; kingdom Metazoa; phylum Arthropoda; class Insecta; order Diptera; family Stratiomyidae; genus Oxycera; species Oxycera nigricornis. The sequence goes on along the minus strand of OZ012663.1, from coordinate 66,501,980 downwards.
TTACTTTAAAGCTTGAATCAACCAATCCAAATTAAAGGGATTAGGTTCCCACATTCTTCTATCCATTTCATAATACTCATATGTTAACCCATTTTATCAATATGGGCTATGAGTAATTGATTTAGTATCAGTGCACAGCGCAGGGCAATAACCAGGCGGCGATATTAGTAGGTCAGTAATCACTCGACCGCGTCTGACTATTTGTAAACAAAGAGTTTTTCATTCAACTATTGTAATTGGACACCCAATTAGAATTGGATGAGCTTAGATGCGTACATGCCTAGATGGCGTCCTAAATGGATCGTGCATGGGTTGAAGTACGAGATGAATGTTGACATGTGCCTGGGCTGAGATGGTTATTGTTGTGTGTATATACTACATTGTTCTTTGCATTTGTATCCACCCAAAAATTCAGAATTCTACCTTTTTGAGGGCGGTATTCAAAATATGAGACGCTCAAGAGGCGTCTATGATATAATTTAGTAAATTTTCATGTCATACGAGTTCCCGTTTCGAAACTGTTGTAGCCAGAATAATCATGGTTAAGATAAGCATCAGTTCATTGCTCTTGTTGTTCCAAATTATAAAAACATTGCAATTTTTTCGACAGATTTATATATTCACTTGCACCTTTGCTTTCATAAGAATTATACAGTCTATTCAAATAATCCACCTGCTAAGTATCAATAGATTTTTTCACATCCATAAAGGTTGAAAGTTCACCGGCCAGTAAGAAAATTTTGTGGACTCAGCTGAGGTACGTTTCTGAATCGATTATTATACACTTAGATTGGCTCAGTCACACTTCACTGCTGATGAGTAGGTGGGTGTCTTCAACCACTAAATGTACAACGTGAACTGAATATTTGATTCATTGAAAATGATATAAAATTATTAAGATTCTTCCGATGAATGTGTATATTTCGAAAGTTAAGATTCTGGGTCCTAGAAATGAGGAATATAGCTCAAGAAGAGTTTACAGCATTTGAATTACCAACATCCGAAACTTTACCTTTTAAACCCCTTTTAAAATAATCTAATTCCCTATTTTTATAATTATTTGTCATGACGTTATGGTTTACTGAGAATGCTCTTCAGTCTTTACCTTATTCACACTTTTCACTTTTATAACCTTGACTCGTTGCTTCGAGTTGATGCTTCATTGTGCGAACGTCACCGTTATCCGCATAATGGATTGACAAGCACTGTTTAATGTTGGACTAATCGTCGTAAAAAACATAATACGAGACGAACGCAGCATCTACTAACCCCGCACCTTCTTTCTTATATGACAAAAGAAAGCCCTATACTGTGGTTTCTATCAGGTGATTTGGTAATCAGCCAAATCATCTTAACATTATGAACCCAGTGATGGTATTTTAAAATATTTGGACGTACTTCCACATGTGACAAAATTGTAAGGGTATTATTTTTCCTGTCTATAACCGCATTACCTTCTCTAAAGGTAGTGACGATAATCATAGGATTGATTTTAGGACAGGTAGATTGAAGTAATGTAGGGACGAGTTATTTTCGACACTTTCGAAGAACTTGCTAGAAACTGTGTTGGTTAGAAGGATTTTTCTCAAAGCGGATCGAATTTTAAAGGGGTTTGGTAATGGCCTTGCATGATGGGAAATGCCAATCGAAATAAACAATATTACAATTATCTATTTCTACTAGCGTATTTACGCTGTTTGTGTCCAACACTTTATAAGGACCTTTATATGGCTTTTGGCCTTTTTTCTTATTTCCAACTTTAATTAGTACTAAGTCATTGATTTTTTCATTCAAGGGATTTGCGTATGCTTCTTTTTTGTTTCTCGCTATTTTAGTTTTTTCTATTAGACTTCTAGCTTTTGATATGGACGTTTTTAACCTAAGTTTCAATTCATTGGCATAGTTTTCAATGTCATAGATTCTGTCTGTTTTCTCTAGAATGTCACTTGGTAAGTACGAAAGTTTTCCAAAAACTAGCTCATATGGTGTGTAGTTGGTATCCACGTGAGGGGTCGTATTATACGAGAATGTGTATCCATTCGTCCCAGTTATTGTCTTCAACGAAAGCTAACAGGTATTCGTTAAGGACACGGTGGTTCCGTTCTACTACACCTAACGTCTCGTGGTGATATGCAAATGAAAAAAATCTGTTTTATTTTTAAAATTTCGCAAATGTCCTTCATGCGTTTATTCGTAAACTCTGTTCCTAAATCGGTTTTCAAAATTTTAAAGTGACCATATTGTAGTATGAAATTATTTACAAGTGCCTTGGCTACGGTTTTGGCTTCCTTATTTTCTAAGGGTATTGCGGTAATATACTTAGTTAATTCGCACTGTATAGTTAATATGTATCGATAGTTATTTGAAAATCGAAGAGGACCGACATTGTCCGCGGTTATTATCTGAAAACTAGTAGATGGTGTATCGGTTTTAATCATTCTTTCCTTCGTGTGCTTTGTTATTTTATTAAATTTGCATTTATCGCATTGATTTATAAAATGCTTTATCATTTTGCTCATGTCCCTCCAACAGTATCTTTGTCTCAATTTCAAATATGTTTTTTGGATTCCTGTATGTCCTCCCTGTCGCGATTTGTGGAATTCTTCAATAAGTTTTCGTTGTGTAGCGATATCATTAATTCTTTTAGGGGGTCTATATATCATTATTTTTAATTGTATATTCATATCTCGTTGCAACGTACTATATATCTTCTTAAATTGCTCTTTGGATATGTACCTAAATATCATATCTTCCATAGATAGAGCTAGTTCATTTATATTCTTCTTCTGTAAGTAATTCAATAACTTCTTCAATAAAGAAACTAGTTTCGTGTTTGAGTTATCGTTACAATTATCGCGAATTCTCACACTTAGTTTTTCGCTGGCGGAAACGGATTTCTCGTGAGCTTAATCGCTAAGGTGGATCATTGAGGGGTTAACCCCACTTGTAGCGCCAAAAAATAGGTCGTTTTCATGAAATTTTTTAAAGAACACTACGACTCTTTTTTAAATAAACATTACATCATATTAAAGTACATACATTAAACACCTTTAAGTGATTTTTTTTGAAAAATAGTACATGGTTAAGTTACAAATGGTCGTCAAAACAATTGTATTTTAATTTTTCCGTTTTGCGGTGACCAATATTCTGGCAAATTTACTCATTTGAAACAAAAAATGTTGACGGATTTAATTAAACAACAGTATAAACTAGTGCTTAATCGAAGGATTTAAAAAAATATACTTTTCTCACAAAAAAGCGGATAGTCAAAGTTAATGGTTCGATTTTCACTCAAAATAACGGTCGTATTTTGGCTATAAAACGGCCATTTTTTATCGAAAGAAAATCGAACGATTAAGCACTGCATTTTTATGTATTAAACAAGTTTGTCAAGTTTTAAAAAGATCGGTACAGCAGTTTCCGAGTAATTTTGGTCACCGACTTCAAAAATGTCATTTCGAGAAAAACGCGTTTAAAGTTTCAATTTCAGTCGATTTGGTAACGGATTCTTCTCTTTCAACGCTCATATCTCAGTCAACTTTGTTCGGATCGACTTGAAATTTTAAGGACATATTTTCAGAAAGTTATTCTTTGAAAATATGCAACAACAAAAAAAAACTAAAAGTCACAAGTGGGGTTAACCCCTTAAATAATCTTTTTCCTTCGAGATTATATCCTTCTTTTCATTTTTGTTGTTCAACATATTAAATTTCAGTTTTAATGCCCCTGTAATATCAGATAGCGAGGTACAATCGAACGCATAGAGGTGATCAATCTCCCGTTTTCGTTTGTCGCTTTCGTTATCGATTTCTATATTTGTTTGTTTCTTTTGTTCAGTCGCCTTGCTTCTTGTTATCGCCATAAATTTCTTACTGATACTTTCATCATTGGTTGCGGGTATCGTTGATTTCATTACCTTCTACTTCTGTAGCTAGAGAAATAGCTTCGCTCAATTTTGCAGGTCGCGCTGCAAATACTGTTTCCCTTATTTGGTCGTTTAGACCGTTCTTGAATACTGTTAAGGCATACATGTCGTTTACGCTATGTATTGCTTGTTTTGCAACTTGTTGTGGGATTGGACCTAGTTCTTGTATTTGCAAATGATTTAGTTCATTGACTAGGTTCAGTATTTTATCTTTGTAAATTGAAATTGTTGAACGGTTGCGGTGAAATCAAACAACGGTTGTAACCGAGCAATATCATAGTTGGCGGTAGGATCATCCCTTGTTCCTAGAATCAATCCTGCGCCCTCTTCGTGTCTCATAGCCAACTCGGCAAAAGCAATGAACCAGCGTGACGCCCAACGTGGCTAGCCATAAATACTATGGTGGTCAGTAATTGTGACATATGGTAGATACTAGGGCCGTAATTGTTTAACAGTTTCATAATTTTGGATTGCTCGAAGCGAAATCCTTGCCAGATGATCATATAGGCCTTAGTTCCTAGAATCCAGTCTTTGTTATCTCCGTGCTCAGTGCCAAATTGGGTAATTGGGTAACAATAAGAGATATGAGAAAATGAGTTTTCAGTATAATTTACATATCTAAATGAACGAACAGTTTGCTGATTTGTAAAAATAAATGTATTTGTAGGTGAACATTGCTGATTCACCATAAACAATTACACTCACAATTATTCGCAAAAACAATATCCACCCCGGTAATCGAACACACGACGACGACAATAATTCAAAAAGAAAATCAATACCCCGACCGACGATCGAACACACGACCCCTTGATCGCGTGCTTGTATCTCTGCTACCTACACTGCACCGCTTCTGTCAGTTGTGAAAACCTAATAATACACTAGCAACGCTAAAAACTTTTGAGACGTTTTTCTCAAAAACGGAGGAGTGTTGCGCTCTAATATTTTAAGGATCGAATATCCTTGACGTCTTCTACTTATGTGCCAAATTTCGTCCAAATCTGTGATTCCATAACCTGAGCCTCTCCTAGTTAGTTCGGTCTCAAAAGTATCTAGATCTATAATATCTGACATGTTTAGTGAAGTTCTAACGTTTGGACTAAGCTTAACTTGTGTAACAAAATTTAGTAGTTCAGTTTTTTCTTCCGTCGTAAGTATCTTGCCAATGAGTTGTATAATGATTAAAAACGTCTCGAGCTCTGAAAATTTACCGTCACAGTTACGTATTGTTTTAATAGCCGTTTCTATATTAAAATCTGCCATTTCGGTGTATGTAATTTCTTCTTATATATTTAATAGAATGTTTTCGGCGTTCAACCGTGTTACTAAATTAGAAATTATTGACTTGCTTGTGGATGAAAGTGCTGTTTTTAACTCTATGGCTTCACCTTCCTTTAGTGTTCTAAAAAGATTGAGATATTCGGCTTCTATTTCAATTACCTTTTCTAATTTTTCTTTAAGAGTTTTGACCGTGTAGGTCTTGGTTTTTCTTAAATTTGAAAATGTGCTCTGCAAGTCAATTAGTAACTCTTGTAATCTGTTCATAGACATTTGGAAAATTTATCAAACATTGTTTTTTCCTAAAACAATATTTCTGTCTATGACTTTTCAAGCATACTTCTTTTGTTTGTTATTGTATGTATATAAAAGTCCTAATATGAATATAAAAAAGATGGACGTACTTTTCGTCTGTTTATATTCTTTCAATATATTTTCGTTAGTGCTACAATTGTTTCACATTTAAAAAAATATCCTATACTATTATACTATTTTGGTTTATTAAGTCGTTCTGTGAATTTTATTTTATTTTCTCCCGTAGAAATGTGAATTAGGCGATGTAGGATTGCTTTCTCCTTCCTCTTGTTGAATTTTTGTCCTCCTCGTTGACGTCTTTTTATTTTCTGCATTCGCGGCTCATTCAGTTGTTTCCTCTTGAAATCCGTGATTTTCCTTGGCTGTGGTCCAGGTAGCGGCGTTGGTTTATATTTCGGTGCCTGTATACTATGCTCCGGTTCATATTTTTCCTCGATTTTCTTCGTGTGCCGGAAAGCATTCTGTGACCTTATCATGCATCGCTCGAAAATTTGATGAAATTCTCCCTCCGTCTCGATGTCGTGTATTCCACAATCCTCTAGTTCATCATTGTCCAGTTGCGTCAGGTAGACTTCTTCGTTTACGTTTATGATGTCCAAAAGTTCGGAGTTGGCAGGATCGCCATGTTGTGTTCTAAAACACATGCCATGTTGTGTTTTGGAAATGGCAGGATCGCCATGGTGTGTTTCAGGATCGCCATTCTTCTTTCTATTGAATATATGAAAAAAGGGGAACGTAGAGATTGAAAAACTCACATCTCTTCGAAAAAGGGAAAACCACCTACCGGCATTCCGAAGAATGCCAAATATTTGGCGCAGAGACAATGCTCAAGCAGCCGATATTTCTGTGTACTTTCATGCCACTAAAAGGCATATCTGTACCCAAGTTGAAGTCTGGTTTTGCCGAATTTATCAAGCAAAGTCTAGTCAAAGTCTAACTCTGCCGAAAGGAGGCAGTTGCTTAATAAAATAGCAGTTTGCTTTGAGTCTATCAAACACATTTGATTTTCTTTATTCATTTCTCTTAATTTATACAATATTCTATTTACTTATTCTATCCCTACTCTAAATACAATGTGAATTTCAATTCTAAATACATAATAAAAATGCTTACTTTAAAGCTTGAATCAACCAATCCAAATTAAAGGGATTAGGTTCCCACATTCTTCTATCCATTTCATAATACTCATATGTTAACCCATTTTATCAATATGGGCTATGAGTAATTGATTTAGTATCAGTGCACAGCGCAGGGCAATAACCAGGCGGCGATATTAGTAGGTCAGTAATCACTCGACCGCGTCTGGCTATTTGTAAACAAAGAGTTTTTCATTCAACTATTGTAATTGGACACCCAATTAGAATTGGATGAGCTTAGATGCGTACATGCCTAGATGGCGTCCTAAATGGATCGTGCATGGGTTGAAGTACGAGATGAATGTTGACATGTGCCTGGGCTGAGATGGTTATTGTTGTGTGTATATACTACATTGTTCTTTGCATTTGTATCCACCCAAAAATTCAGAATTCTACCGTTTTGAGTGCGGTATTCAAAATATGAGACGCTCAAGAGGCGTCTATGATATAATTTAGTAAATTTTCTTGTCATACGAGTTCCCGTTTCGAGACTGTTGTAGCCAGAATGATCATGGTTAAGATAAGCATCAGTTCATTGCTCTTGTTGTTCCAAATTATAAAAACATTGCAATTTTTTCGACAGATTTATATATTCACTTGCACCTTTGCTTTCATAAGAATTATACAGTCTATTCAAATAATCCACCTGCTAAGTCTCAATAGATTTTTTCACATCCATAAAGGTTGAAAGTTCACCGGCCAGTAAGAAAATTTTGTGGACTCAGCTGAGGTACGTTTCTGAATCGATTATTATACACTTAGATTGGCTCAGTCACACTTAACTGCTGATGAGTAGGTGGGTGTCTTCGACCACTAAATGTACAACGTGAACTGAATATTTGATTCATTGAAAATGATATAAAATTATTAAGATTCTTCCGATGAATGTGTATATTTCGAAAGTTAAGATTCTGGGGTCCTAGAAATGAGGAATATAGCTCAAGAAGAGTTTACAGCATTTGAATTACCAACATCCAAAACTTTACCTTTTAAACCCCTTTTAAAATAATCTAATTCCCTATTTTTATAATTATCTGTCATGACGTTATGGTTTACTGAGAATGCTCTTCAGTCTTTACCTTATTCACACTTTTCACTTTTATAACCTTGACTCGTTGCTTCGAGTTGATGCTTCATTGTGAGAACGTCACCGTTATCCGCATAATGGATTGACAAGCACTGTTTAATGTTGGACTAATCGTCCTAAAAAAATATAATACGAGACGAACGCAGCATCTACTAACCGCGCACCTTCTTTCTTATGTGACAAAAGAAAGTCCTATACTGTGGTTTCTATCAGGTGATTTGGTAATCAGCCAAATCATCTTAACATTATGAACCCAGTGATGGCTTTCTTGCTTGGGGTATGGAAATGGATCGGTAAACAAGCTGCCAGATGCGACCCTTGAGGTCCACACGGTCAACTTCCCAGTAATATCTACATCAATATTAGAAATACTAAACACAATAATAACAAGCCGCGAAGTGCGACCCTTGAGGTCCACACGGTCAACTACCCAGTAATATCTAGATAAACATAAAAAATATTGAATAAAATAATAATTTTGAAAATATTACTACTTTAACCTTAGATAGCTAATGTTCGTCAAAATGACGAATATCCAATAAATACCTTCTACTCCCGTTGCTATTGTTTTACTTACACACTTGCGGTTCCACGCCAATTCAGTGATTGTTAGACTGTGTCGCGTAGTGATCGTGCTTAGTCGGTAAGTAATTTTGTTTTCGAGATATCTACTGCATACTTGTCATTTTGATGATTGATTAGCTTTTGTGTAAATTTTGCACATGGACTATGTTTGAGATTTTTTTCAGTTTTTACATTGATAGTGAATAATGATGGCGAAGTCGATGACAGTTGAAGAAATAATTCGTGCTTTAGATGATGAAGATGGTGATATTTTTTTCTGATAGTGAGACTGAGGACGGGTTGTTGACTGATTACGTGGAGAGTGATTTTCATGACGAACCTCCGGACCACGAAGAGCCACGAGTAAGTTCACCTTCAAATGCTCTTCCATTCGATGAGTCACGTCAAGATTCTTTGTCAGCTTCTAATTATATCGTTAATTTGATTGAAGCCAATATTCGAGGAAAAAATCATCACGTGTGGGCAACTCATAAAGGGCATAACTATTCCAGAACTTCTGCAATAAATATCGTTTGCACCGCTCAAGGGCCAGCATGTTCAGTCAAAAACATAACAGCATCTCACGTTTTATTTGTTTTTTTTTATGACAGATGGAATTTGCGACGAAATTTTGAAGTGGACCAATGTTGAAATAGCCATAAGAAAACAAATGTATAACATCAACCCAAAGTGAAACGTGCAAAGAGGAACTCAATGCTCTCTTTGGCATCTTATAACTGGCAGCTGCATTGAAGGATAACCATCTTACAAGCGATGAATTGTTCAACACACCTTTTTGCGGAGCCCACTTTGTATCGTGCATGAGTCGAGAAAGATTCGATTTTCTCATAAGATGTCTTAGGTTTGATGACAAAACTATAAGAATACTAACCTTGCAGTCTGATCCATTCACTCCAATCCGAAAAATATGGGACTTGTTGATGATTCAGTGCCGTAATAATTACAGCCCTGAAACCAACGTTATCATATATGAGCAATTGCTGGCATTCCGTGGTCGCTGTAAGTTTAAAATGTATATCCCTAACAAGCCAGCAAAGTATGGTCTCAAAATTGAAATGACGTGTGACAGTGGGACTAGATACATGATTGACGCAATGCCTTATCTTGGAAAAGGAACAAATACTGGAGGATTACCCCTTGGTGAATATGTTGTCAAGGAACTAACACGAAGTATTTACGGCTCAAACAGAAATGTAACCACTGATAATTGGTTTACATCTATCCCATAAGCCAAGCAACTTTCACAACAGCCTTATAAATTGACAATAGTCGGAACTTTGCATGCCAACAAACGAGAAATACCTGAAGAAATGAAGAACAGCCGTAATAGAGCGACTGGAACTTCCATGTTTTGTTATGATGGGCCACTAACTCTCGTATCGTTCAAACCGAAGCCAAATAAAATGGTATATTTGCTGTCTTCATGTGGTGAAGAAGGAACAGTGAACCCATCATCAAAAAACCCAGAAGAGAGCCCCGAAGGTCAAGGTCAAATACCTGGACCATCTGATTCTGGAAACGCTCCGATATCTGAGGATGCTCCAACAAAGAAAAGAAAAAACTGCGGTTTCTGTTCCTACAAAAAAAGATGCATGACAAAGAATTACTGCAATAGTTGCCAAGTTCCCATTTGCGGCGAACTTGCAGTTGACTTTTGCCCAACTTGTGCCAAAAAAATTGAAGTGGTTTCATCGTTTTCGTCGATTTCAAGACTTCTTTTTTATAATAAGAAAAAATAGAAATAAGTTTCTGGCTAATAATTGCTAATTTAGTTATTTTAAGTTCAAGTGCCTTCTATTTTCCAAAGAAACATGTGCGAGTCATGATTTGTGATTTAGTAAATTACGAAATACGAAAAAATACAAAAACGACACAAAATTTGTGAAAAGTGTGGCGCTGCATTATACTAAAATAAACTTAACAATTGTTTTAGAGTGTTCCCTACATCTTAGAGGAACAGTTTAAGGCAGTGTGACACATCTTTTTATGCATTTTTCTCATTTCTTAGTGAAAAAAATTCATAACTAAAAAATACATGTATTTTTATTTATTAAAACCTACCACAAAACAAATTATTTGATAAAATATATGTAGTTGAGGTATAAAGGGTTAAAGTAGTATTACTTTCATAATTAACTTCCCAGTATATGGGAGGTTCTTGTAATCGCCCCGAAAATCGAAATTGAAATTTTCAACATTTCTTTACGTTTTGAGGTCTATGGAGTATATATAAAGTGTTTTTAGAAAGGGAGATGTATGTGTGTGTGTGTATGTACGTTCGTGGACACTTTTTTCTACGACCATAACTCACGTAAACAAAGTTGTATCAACTTTGTTGAAGTGTCAATCGAAGCGTCTTTGCAATTTTAAGAGTTGATTAGTTTTTGGGAATGTTCGGTCGGGGGGATTTGCTGTTTTGCCCGTTTGAAGGTCATTTCTGTCATGCGGTATATGTCGCGAACCTAACTTACGATTTTCTTAAATAAGGTGTCAATCGACGCTTATTGACATATATGTGATTCTATCAAGTTTTTAAAAAATTTCTTGGAGCCGTTTTTTAATTTTTTAAAAAAAGTGCAAAAAATAACGTTTTTTTCAAAAACAATAAAAATGTTACCCTATTTACAAGTGCAAGTAATAAATGTTTATATAATTCATATATTCCAAACAGTTTTATTGAAAATGTCATCAAAGTTTCTTACTCATGATTACAAAAAAATCAAATAAAAAATAAAAAAATCATTAACAGTCATCATGATCTTCAAGGCCATATCTGTCATGCTTTATATCTGGCGAACCAAACATACGATTTGCATTGTTAAGGTGTCAATCGACGCGTATCAACATTTGCGTGAATCTATCGAATTTTTATAAAAACTGTTGAAGCCGTTTTTTTTAATTTAAGAGAGCCGTTTTTTTAATTTAAGAGAATAAAGTGCAACAAATTAGATTTTTTTTCATAAACAATAAATTTATAACCCGATTTGCGAAATATAGTAATCAGTGTCTTAAAAATTTATATACTCCAAACAATGTTTGTAGAAACAGCATCAAAACTTTTATCTCATGATAACGTAAAAAATTAAATTACAAATAAAAAATCATTAAAAGTCATCATTATTTTCAAGGTCATTTTTATCATTCACTATATTTCACGAACCAGGTATAATATTTGCATCATTAAGGTGTCAATAGAGGTATATCAACATTGTTGCAATTTTTTTAACATTACATAGAAATTGTTCCAGCCGCTTTTTAATTTAATAAAAGAAAATGCAAAAAATTAGGCTTTTAGATGGAAAGTGTGGTTTCGGGATAGCGAATGACTTCCTCTTCAGTTGCTGTCATATGCCAATTCACTATCAGACAGACCACGGTTATAAATTTAAATAAGGAACACACAATTTATAGAATGATATACAATCGTACGTCGATAATATTAAAATAATAGCTCCAGGAGATTACATGTGTGGCTGCCACATCGGTAAGAACTTATACCCAAAGATTTTTAACTGGAGAAAGCCTCGTAACTGATTTGTATTATGGCTATTATCCCATAAACACGAAAGAGGTTTGATTTACTAGAAAAATATTGTACAATATAGAAGTGATAATAGAAGATGTACAAGAAAACAAGATTTAGCAAAAATTTAAGCATTTAACAGAACAGAATCAATCATACCAATATCGTTGTAAGATTATATAGCGCTAAATAGAAAAACAGAATTCAAATTCGTAGCACCTCAAAAATTTTGTTGAAGTGATAGAAATAAATAACTTGCATAACAAATAACTAAATATAAGTGATAATTTAACAACAAGAGGATATAATTTATCTTGAATGTTTGAAGACGCTATTATAAGCTAGTTAAAGAAAAATATTTTTCCACAACAAACATGACTAGCTCCTTTATAAAATTGAACTTCACAGAGAATCTAGTCAATTCTAGTCATTTTCCATCAGTCCTGGGCATTTTTAGTTTTAAAAGAGAACAGTTTGATTTAGAAGTTAAATCAAACTTTTCAGATAATGTTTGCAATATTAATCAGTGATTCGTCATGACTCAGTTTTCTCATAACCCGTTGCCATACAAGAAATAGTATTCGAGTTTAGTATCAAACAACACAACGACAATCTTTCCAAAGCACTACATAAATATCGCAGGAACAATTTTAAACAAGCCGCGAAGTGCGATCCTTGAGGTCCACACGGTCAACTTCCCAGAAATATCTAGATAAACATTAAAAATATTAAACACAATAATAATTTTGAAAATAATACTACTTCAAATAATAATAATGAGAGGTATTCATAGCCGTAACAGGAATGAGTTAATATTAATCATACCATCTACGCGAGCATCCATTGATTACCTTAGGCTTTTGGTGAATGCGGGTAGATTGATTCGATCAATCATTCAGTGGGGACCTTTTGTACGTTATTTGTTATTTTCACATCGATGCTTGAAGCACAAAAGAGCGCTACCAAAAATGAATGCAGTTTTTGTTGTTACTCTCATTGAAGAGATTTTGTCGCGTGAAGATCATTTTGAATAGTTGCGTTCAAAATTGCCTTGACTTCAGCATAATCACTGAATTTATATTTTTTCACGGTTTTAAATCAATGAGATAAATAATTACTTTATACATTCTATTGATAAATTTTGCATATGCAGTCAAAAATAGGTTCAATTGCATGTAAAAAGTAAAATGTTTTACAAATGATGATGGAGGAAGTAATTGAAATCTTACGATTACTAAAGAATGAATCTATTAAAAACTACAATTTTTTATTTGATGAAAGCTTTTTAAAGCATATCATCTTGCAAAGTATGGACTATAAAATATTTTACCATTCAAAGCGTTGATTACCACAAATGCATATTTGATTGAAATTTTGACGATTTTGAAAATTTAAGCAGTTTTCTTAATTAGAAGACTGTAAAAACTATTAAAAATCTGCTCAAATCATGCAAATATTATAAAATTTTGATTGAATTTACAACAATTTATTCAGAATAAAATATATAAAGTAATATCATGCGTATGAACCCTCTTTACATGGTAACGTTGAACGATTTTTTTATTTTTAATTCAGTTTTTTTTATTATCATCGAAAAAAATTTGCTGGTTTTTCTTAAAAAATTGATAAGAATGTATAAATTTTATAAACCTTTATTACTGAGTAGTGCAAATCAGGTTAAAAAAATAGTTTTTTATGAAAAAACCCTAATTTTTCCCATTTTCTTCTATTAAATTGAAAAAAAAACGGCTGAACAAATTTTTATAATGTTAAAAAAATCACAAATATGTTAATACACGTCGGTTGACACCTTAATGATCCAAACATTATATCTAGTTCGTGGGATATAGTGAATGACAGATATGACCTTGAAGATCATGATGACTGTTAATGATTTTCATTTTTAATTTAATTTTTTTGTATTCATGAGAAAAAATTTTGGTAATGTTTTTACAAGAACTGTTTGAGTATATAAATTACAGAAACTTTGATTACTTCGACTTGCAAATAAGCCTAAAAATTTATTGTTTTTGGAAAAAAAAAATTTTGCACTATTTTTTAAAAATGATAAAACGGCTCAAACAATTTTTTCAAAATTTGGCCGATTTACAAACTTGTTAATACGCGGCGATTGACATCTTAATGATGCAAATCGTGTGTTTGTTCACGAGATATAACGCATGACAAATATGATCATGAAGATCATGATGACTGTTAATGATATTTTATTTAGTTTTTTAATTTCCCAGTATATGGGAAGTTCTTGTAATCGCCTCGAAAATCGAAATCGAAATGTTCAACATTTCTTTACGTTTAAAGGTCTATAGAGTATATCAAGGTGTCCCGTAATGACCGCACACGGACAGTACCACACAATTCCTCATGCCATTTCCAACAAAAAATGTTTTGTAAAATTTTCCCGAAATATTAACCCTTTAGGTGCTACAGTCATTTACATTTTTTTAAAAAATTGCCTAACTCGCGTTACTAAGAACACCATATCTCTAAAACTACGTCGGCTAAATAGTCAAAAAAAACTTCTCAACATAGCAAACACTTCACTTCATTATTGCAATAAGTTTTATACGTATCAAAGTAACATTGTAATTGGTATAGCCCTTTAAAGTTAGATTTTTGTTTTTTTATGAAATTTTTAACTTCCCAGTATATACGAAGTTTTTGTAATCGCCTCGAAAATCGAAATTGAAATTTTCAACATATCTTTACGTTTTAATGTGTTTAGAGTATATTTTAAGTGTTTTTAGAAAGAAGTTTGTGTGTATGTGTATGTACGTACGTACGTGCGTTCGCGGACAGTTTTTCTACGAGCATAACTCACGTAAGCAAAGTCGTATCAACTTCGTTAAGGTGTCAATCGAAGCGGCTTTGAAATCTCAATAGCTGATTATTTTTTGAGAAACTTCGGTCGGGAGGTTTGCTGTTTTGACCCCTTGAAGGTCATTGCTGTCATGCGCTATATCTCACGAACCAAGCGTGCGATTTTCATCATTAAGGTGACAGTCGACGTGTATTAACATTTATGTGATTCCGTCAAACTTTTCAAAAAAATCGTTGGAGCCGTTTTTTAATTTGGTACAAAAAAGTGCAAAAAATTAGGTTTTTTTCATAAACAACAAATTTTTAGCCTGATTTACATAAGGCAGTGATCAATGTTCATAAAATTTATATACTCTAAATTGTGTTTGTGAAAAAATCAGAAAAATTTATCTTGAAGACTATGAAAAAAATTTAATTAAAAATAAAAATCATTAAGTCATCATGACCTTCAAGGTCATTCATGTCATTCTCCATATCTAGCGAACCAAATATAGTAATTGCATCACTGAGATGTCAATCGTCGCGTCTTAACATTTTCATGATGTTTTCATGTTTTGGAAAAATCGTTGAAGACGTTTTTTTAATTTAAACAAAAAATGCAAAAACTTTTTTCGTAAAAAATAAATTTTAAACCGGATTTGCACAACACAGTGATAAATGTTTATAAAATTTATAACTACTCATCAGTTTTTGAAGAGAAACCAGAAAACCCTTTTTCCATGATTACCAAAAAAAAAAAAAAAAAATTTAAAATTACAATGTAAAAAGTGTTTTTATGAATGATATTATCTGATTACTCTTATTCTAAAGACATTGTATGTATGTCTAAAAATATTGTATGTTTATTGTATATGTCAATAAAAGTTTATTAATATTTGCATAATTTGAGCAGATTTTTAATAGTTTTTAAAGTAGTGTTTTAATTTTAACAAAAATCTGCTTAAATCTTGAAAACCAAAAAAAAATTAATCAAATTTTAATTTGTTGTAATGAACGCTTTGAATGGTAAAATGTTTTGTAATCAAAACTTAGCAAGATCCTAAACTATCAAAAGCTTTCATCAATACAACAACCGTCGTGGCGAGTAGACGTGTTTTCAAAAGCTGTTGTACGTGCAGTTAGCCCCTATTCCATTCAATCAATTATTTGATTGTTCAGACTGTTTTTATTAATTTGTGCGTGTCTGTGCATATTTCCCCTTACACCAAAGTGACCCAATTAATTATAGCAACATAGTGACCCAATTAAGCCATTGTTGCACGTCTTCACCTCGATATCAATTGTGTCGTTTATAAAATCGATTACATTGTCCGAAAAGTGCAATTCGCAACATGAATATCAAATGCAGTATGGAAAATTGCATCGCGTTCGACAACACTTTCAAGTTTGTGACATGCCGCGCGTTTTGCAACAGAAAGTTTCACGGTGCATGTATTGATGCGCCTAGGGATTGGTACCATCCCTACATGGACAACAACTTTATCTGTGCAGATTGCCAGAACACCAACAGGCTGATGAAATGTATGTATGACAATATCATAAGTCATGTCGATAAATTAACACAGGACACAGCACACTTATTGACGAAGCAGCAAGCGCAGACAAGGGCAAACGATGAAAGTTTTGTGGAAATGGCTACCAGTTTCGACGATTTAACCACTGTACTTTCCACCGCCAAAAACAATAAAGGTTTCGACAAGGCTCTCCATGAGCTGCACAACAAATTTGACATCTTGAATAGTAAATTAGCGGAAATGAGTACACTGTCGACGTCTCCTTCCCACAAACAGGACCCAAACGCAAAACATATAGCCGACCTCGAAGATAGACTATTAAACCTGCTCAATGAAAAATTGTCTACACTGTCAATACAAAACTCATCATGGATAGCAACCACAGAGAACAAACTTGAAAGTGCAATCCAGAAAATTGTAAGCATGGGCACTGTACTGTGCGAACAAAACCGCACCACCCATAACATTCCAACCCGCTGTGAACTGCCCCTAAACCATGAACTTTTGTTTGCTGACCTTAAAAACATGTTGAACAGTGCATTGAAAGTTCCTACGCAAGATAAGGCAACATCTCCCATCAAACGTTTATCTGTCGAGGATAAAAAGCCAGTTTCAACACCTACTACCCAGAAAACAAAAAGTGCCAGAAAGATTTTTCAATTCGGTACATCCTGGTCAGAAGAAGATTGGAATAGAAGGATAAATAAAGTTAAGCGTATAAATGCGGATTACGTGAAAAACGTCAATATTGCCTCGTGTATATCACGGAAGAATGAAGGCTACGAAGTATTTCATGTAAGGGGTGCCCCAGTATCTGCAGATGTAACGTGGATGATTCAATTCCTTCAAAGTGAGCTTGCCATTACTGATTGTTTAGCTGAAACTCTCTCTAAAAGCACCAAGAGAAAAACCACGTCATTCAAAGTATGTATTCCATCTCGGTATGCCTGGCTGTTCTTTCAGCATGAAGGTAAGGCGAAGCAAATTTGGAATGGGATGACATTCACCCTATGGCGTAACTCAACCAAAAAGGTTCAGCATAAGCAGAAACTAGTCAGTAAGAGCAATTCATTTACGTGTACAGCCTCCCCTAAAAATGTTGCAATTTTCCCGACTAACAACCCTAATCCCGTCCAACAACTAGGTATTATTACTACTCCCACTTTACCTGCATCCACTTCTAAAGTCCCCATTAGCATACCTACGTCTTGTAAGCTTACCACTGACACCTCCTTAAAAAAAAGTCCCATATGCAGCGCAGATCCTACGACACCCACCCCTGCAAGACGTATTTTCAATACCAAGCAGCCGGCTTCAATATCCATTCCACTTGATGTTTCTTGCGAAACCTCTACTTGTCACATGATGACTGCTAAGACAAACGCAACATCCAAATATGCTAATTTTATCCGCGGTGACGATCAAATCCCCTCGCAATCCGGTGCTATCCACATGCCAAACCCTCCTATTAATCGACCTTCCGCACCTAAATTTATTGATCCACTGGTACCTCCGGTTGTAAGAATTACCTCGAACTCTACAGACGATCTTGAGAGCAGATATCTTTTATCTCGGTTAAGAGACCATAAAATTTACGACAATGTCCGCCTTTTCCTTGCATACATGCATAACGCACCGGAAACTACCTGCTTTGAGGGGAAAACGAAAACCAATCTCAAGGTCATGATCCAACAAGAAGGTCTCCCTACTGACCTTGATTCTTTACGTCTCTTTTTTAATCGATATCATGAAGAACTCGGTATGTCCCCTGATCAAGTCAAACGTGATCTTGAAACTTATAGCTCCTATGTCAGCTCTAAGTATATCTCTCTCTTACAAAAATCACGGGAAGACCATAAGAAATTTTATTCCTAATACGAAAGACACGTCTAAAATCTTAAGATTTCTCTACCATAACTGCAGTGGTATGAGGGGCAAATTAAATAGACTTTATATTGACGCCAAATCTTGCCATTTCAATATACTCACTATAACAGAGACTTGGTTGAACGACTCGTACAAAAACGAAGAAATACTTGACAACAATTGGACAATCTATAGAGCTGATCGTGATTATCTTCATACTGGTGTCTCAAGGGGAGGTGGTGTTCTTACCGCAATTCACAACTCCCTGTCGAGTGAACTTGTTACAACCGTGTCCCATAAATCATTTGAACATATATTTATCAGAGTTTTATTAGAAAAACATTTCCTCTACATCGGTGTTATTTATGTGCCCCCACACTCCGAAGATACTACTTATAATGATTTGAGCGACGTAATATCTTCTGTCATTGATTCATTGAATGTGGATGATAAAATTATCATATTTGGTGACTTCAATCGCCCGAATATTGGCTTTATAACCGATGACAATGATAGTCACCTCCTCCCAGTCAACATTCTTGGCGACATTGACTTTAATCTCATCAGTGTGTTTTATGGCAATGATTTGCAGCAAGTTATTTCGACTCCTAACCAAAATGGCAAATGGTTAGATCTGATTTTCACCAACTTTTATGACGAAGCGGTGGTTAGCCAAACCATTGACACCGAGAATCTTTTCTCCAACACTCTCCATCACTCAGCTTTGACGGTTGAACTATCCACTGCGAATGTACCCTTTACCCAATCGTACAATAATGAAATTGTATATGATTTCTTAAATGCTGACTATATTAGCATTAAAAAATTTCTCGATACCATACATTGGCCGAGTTTCTTTTCGTCGTTAGATTTAGATGAATCTATAACTTCTTTTTATACGCTAATCTTTCATGCTATTAATAAATTTGTACCAAAGATAAAGAAACGGAGCAAACTTTCAGAACCCTGGCTTGATCATGATTTAAGGCACTTAAGAAACCAAAGAAACAGACTATATAGGAAAATAAAAAATGGAATTTTCGTCGACGAGGATCTAAAGAAAATGCACGATAAGCTATCGAATGAATTCTCCACTAAATCCCGACAAGCGTACGATGTTTACGTCAACGTAATTGGTGAAAGCATTATAAATGATCCGAAAAAATTCTTTGATTTCGTTAATACAAAACGTAAAATGACAGGCTATCCCGTTTCTTTGTTCAAAGGGAATGTTGTATCCTCCTCTCCACTTGAAACTTGCAACCTATTTGCCGATCATTTTCAGGAGACCTTCTGCCCGCCTATAGTCTCGTCAACAACACCGTCGATTGGAGCTAACACAACGCCCCTCATCGACAGTATAGTCTTGTCACAAGAGGCAATTATTAATGCTGTTTACGAGCTAAAAGTGAACAAAGGACCCGGCCCAGACTTACTTCCTCCTGGTTTCTTGGTTCGTTGCATAGACCAACTTGTCACTCCTTTGCACCTCATTTTCAATAGATCTCTGTCTCTAGGTGTCTTTCCGTCCTCCTGGAAATCCTCGCATCTTATACCTATTCATAAAAGTGGTGATAAGCGATCTGTTGATAACTACCGAGGGATCGCTATTTTGTCAGTCATCCCCAAACTCTTTGAGAAGCTAGTTTGCGATATTCTCACTCCCATCGTAGACCCTCTCCTTAACGAACAGCAGCATGGATTTCGTAAAGGCAGGTCGACTTCCACTAATCTCATGATCCTAGTTTCTGACGTCCTCTGTGAAATGGAAAAGGGAAACCAAGTTGACGCGGTCTATACAGACTTTAGTAAGGCTTTTGACCGGGTTGATCATCAAACCCTAATACGTAAAGTACGTAATTTTGGAGTATCTGGTTCCCTACTCAATTGGCTACAATCCTATCTCTGTGACCGAACTCAGATGGTCAAATTCCAAGGTCACTTATCTAAAAGAGTTTTTGCATCCTCCGGAGTACCACAAGGCAGTCATTTAGGCCCTCTGTTGTTTAATATATTCATTTCTGATCTATCTGCGACACTGTCTAACATACCTCACCTATTCTATGCTGACGACTTAAAAATTTACTACAGCATCAAAACACAATCGGATGCAGCCTTCCTCCAGTCCAAGATTCATGCACTTGCACACTGGTGTAGTCAGAATAAGCTCTATCTCAATGTCAGCAAATGCCACGTGTTGAGCTTTTCTCGTAAAAATGCAGTTACTACCTATTCTTATTACCTTAACGACATAGTTTTAAACAGGGCTGATCATGTCGTTGACCTCGGCGTAGTCTTAGACAACCAATTGCGGTTCAATCTGCAATATGACAAAGTCCTATCAAAGGCTAATAAACAGCTTGGCTTCATTAAGAGACGAGCCAAAGAATTCAAAAACGTTTGGGTTACCAAGTCCTTATACACCACCTTCGTGCGGCCCTTGATCGAATATGCTTGCATAATTTGGAACCCCGTTTTTGTGCTCCACAGCGACAGACTTGAATCTATCCAGAAACAATTCTTGCTTTTTGCCTTGAGGGACCTCTACAACCCGAGTGTCTTTCATAGTCTTCCTTCCTACAAATATAGACTAGACCTTCTAAACTTAATGTCTCTTTCATCTAGAAGAACACTAATTAGTGCCAGTTTCACCTTCGACGTTATCAGCGGCGCAGTAAATATAGTAGCCCTCGCTGATAGAATAAAATTTAATGACCAACAACGACGTACTCGACACACAACCCTGCTTAAAGAATATCGGCATCACACGGCCTATGGTCATAATGAACCGATAAATAGATGTTGCAGAATATTCAACACAATTAGTAACCACTATTCTCCGGGTATCCCTAAATCGTCCTTTAAACGTAACCTGACAAAGGCCCTATTGTCATCATAACCACGCACTCCCCAACTAAGCCTGATTAAGTTTTAATTAGACTAAGTTACTTTACTTTAACTTATTAATTATTTATGTATTTTGTATTGTTTACTTGATGCCTTGTTTGGTGTAAATAAATAAATAAATAAAAAATTGCAGTTTTTAGCAGTTTTGTTCTATTGTGTTCGTGAGATTTCAATTACTTCCTTCATCATTTGTAATACATTTTTCTTTTGTATACAATTAATAAACAGATTATTGACTGCACATTTAATGTTTTTCAAGACCAACTGAAAATAAGAAATAAGTATTAGTCTGAATGATGTTAAATCGTGAAAAAATACAAACTCAATGATTATGCTCAAGTCATGGCGATTTTGAACATAACAATTCAATATGGCCCAATGGACGTAATAACAAAAATGCATTCATTTTTGCTAGCGCTCTTTTGTCCTTCAAGCATCTATATGAAAATAACAAATAACGTGAAAATGGCTTTGAATCCTGTCCCCCTCCAATTGATCCGCGTGAATATTCAATCAAACTAATTCACCAAAATTCAAAGCACTACGTATTTAATGGAAGCTTCCGTAGATGATATGATTCATATTAACTCATTGCAATTACTGTTATGAGTACCTCTCATTATTATTATTTAAAGTAGTATTTTCATAATTGTGTTTAATGTTTTTCATATTTATGTAGATATTACTGGGAAGTTGACCGTGTGGACCTCAAGAGTCGCACCTCGCGGCTTGATTTTATTCTAACCACTTTATTAAAAAAAAATTACATGCACAATGTTTTGTCCTGTCACACAAAAAAATTCCACATTCTCTGATGACCAAATCCCGTAAACAATTTTTTATTATAAATTTTAAATTTCGAATAGTTACAGCATTTTGGATGTAGCAAGGTAGCTTTTTTCTGCATCGAAATTTCGCTTTTTACATTAACTAATGGGTAAATTAATTTTTTTATCAGGTTCATTAGTGTCTGTATACAAGGTTTGATACCTGAATTGATGTTTCGTTTCCTAGGTAGGGTTATAGTGATCCAAGAAAGGATTTAATTGCATTCTAATGACCTCTTAACTATCATTATGCTCACAAGGTGTTAACGGGAACCCGATGAAATTATCGCTTTCAAAGTTCAAGATTTTCAGGCATAAATGAATAATCATTGCATTTAAAGACGCTGACAGAATGAGTTTTATGCGTATACTGATTCATTCTTTCATTAGCAGCACAAGAAGTTAACTTTTCATAGAAAAATGTATTCTGCTAGCGAAAACTTCGATTTGGTTTTAGTCCTTGGGGTATGCGAAAATAATAGTGGCAGAGCAAATGCTGAATAAAGGCGAAGATATCCGAACCGAAGACATCCCGATCCAAACGTATTCCGAAGGCTAGAGATCCGAGGACGTGAGACAGGACATCTAACGCTAAGGCGTCTAAACACTCGAAGCAGCCGGCCTTCGTTAACACATGCCAGCATCGACGAAAGTGTGCTGAGCTATGTTGTAGCAAATCCAACTTGCAGCATAAGGTAAATCAGTCGACAATTCGATCTTGGAAGGACGACAGTGCAAAGAATCTGTTGCGTGCCCCGCATTCCTTCACCTCCCTCCCAGCCAGTCATCCTCCATGTGCTCCGCCACTTCGGACGCAACATGGACGATGACCGCCGAGAGGAGGCACCCGTGCGGAGCACCCACCAACAGTGGTCGCATAGTGGCGACCATAGATAAAATGTTTTGTAAACTGGCTAGCTCACCGGGTCGTGGGCTAATAAAATGCACATCGACAAAAGAAACTTTTATAACCGGACAAAAACCCAATCGCGCACATGCTGAGGAGAGGAGAACCATGAAGAAAAACTCACTTCATATTATTTTCACTTATGTAATTTAGTAAATTTAATTCTACACACAATCGGTTAACATTGAGACGCATCTGACGCACCTGACGCACACGATTATCGTCCAGTTGGTTGATTCAACATTTCGATTCGATTCAGTTTAATACTTATTAGAAGTGATGCGAAACGACTTGGTGCACTTCCGCCTCGCCGATTTTCGCGAGGATATCGTGCTTGGTTTCTTCTAAATCTGCTATTATGTTCGTTTCCTCCTCCGTTTGGTCCTGTTTTTTTTTCGTTCTCCGATTTCTGCATTGATCAATTCCGAGGCACGCTTCAATTCAAGTATGCAATCGTCCAACGAGTTCTGCATCGAAGGTCCAAGACCGATTTCGTCGTGAATTGCAGCCAATATATGCTGATTATCGTCCGCTAATTTCATGTGAACTTACAGTGATTTGTTGAAATTCGCTATGGCGGCATCTAAAATGGCTGGTTCCAAACGATATCCCGGCCAACTCACTATATGCGTCTGCTAATTTTCTTGCGGCTGGTTTTCCAATTTTCGGATTTCTCATCCATTATTTCTGTGGATTGTCACGAATGAAACTCAAATCTATCCAAATTTCGTTAATACAATAACTATTTTATCCAGTAAAACACTCTAAACTATCTAGCAAAAAACAAGCTCGGCAAGCTGACACCGACCCCAAAAACCCAAACGTGACCGTCTCGGTCAACACCACTTTTTCAACTCCCTTTTCGTCAACTCACCTCCCACACTTTTTCACCGCGATCACCCGTTGAAGCATTTTTGCTCCACTTATCACCATATATGGTAATATGTCAGAATGTTTTAGGCCAATCAGAGGACGACAGCATGCAAAGTGAACCGATTCGCGCTCGATCACTTGAACTCACCTCGCACGAGAGACAACGCGGGTGGTGGATTACTAAATTGAGATTTAGTACTGCCAATGCTGATTATTTGGACGTGTACTGAGGGAAATTTGAATATATTCCAAATTTGGAAGAAATGAAAAAGTGAACTAAAAAATGAGAATTGATCCGCAACAGAACGTGGGGACGACCGCGCCCTGAGAAGAGTCTCTCCACAATAAAGCCGGGCTATGTATGAGCTCTAAGTAATGAAAGATCTCATGTTTGGTATGAGGCTAGGCAGATGTAGTCAAAACGTCTAAACGTCGAAATCATCATGCTCGCTCAAACGAACCAGGAGAGTTTTAACAAATGGGAAGTCTTACGTGAAGCTCAGAAGATGTAGTCAAAACGTATTAACGTCGAAATCATCATACATGTTCACGCAAGTTCCTCGATACGGTATTACGTTAAGGTAACCCTACTCAATCGACAGTTTTACCCGAAATAAGCCTTCAAAACTACCTTAGTAGTCGAAATAGCTCAAAACAGGAACGGAACCTATCAACGGCGGGTTACGGAGTTATCAAACAAAATGCAACACGGGCGTGTTGGAAAGATGAGTAATGAAACCGCTATTACAGATCAGAGATAATGTTACGACAAGATATCTGGGACAATACACGACACTGAAAAACGAAATGGTGTACCTTTCGAGTTTTACACTGGGGTTGAGCTGTACTAACTACCAAGGATCGACCGTTGCCCTCTGTATTGAAACCCCATAGAGAACCTCAGGTCTAACCTGACAGATTTCAACCCCAGTCTCGGATCGGCCAAAGAAAACAAACCAGTACTTAAAGACGAAGACAAATACATACATTTTGAGTTTAATATGAACCCCCCCACCCCTAAGAAAGTTGCTTGGCAACTGAAACGGTTGTATACCGGAGATGAAAAGATGAGGAATATTAGATTCCGATAGGTAAAATGGGTAATATTCGAAAGATAAAGAGCTATGGTTAGAATAAAAAAAATGGTCTCACTTCCTGTGAGCAATTATTAAGGAACCCCAAGGATCGTCACTGCCTTAGTTGTTTATGACTACAAACCCTATTATTCAAGATATAAACTAATATGATAATATACATAACACCAAAATATCTACATTATATACAGACGTCAACGCTCAACGCGGACTAGTTTAGGGACCCCAGAGGTCGTCAATTCTCTAGCATTTTATGACTCCAAACCCAATTAGACAAACTAAAGCTAAACGGACAGATACCAAATACTGTACAACATAACTATATACGGGTCAGATATACATACTAAGAAAATACACGTCCACACTAATGCAACCGTTACGTCACACGACGAGGCCATTAGGAAAACTCATTGGACTCCGAAACAAACTTACTAAAAATGAAGACGAAGACAAATACATACATTTTGAGTTTAATATGAACCCCCCCACCCCTAAGAAAGTTGCTTGGCAACTGAAACGGTTGTATACCGGAGATGAAAAGATGAGGAATATTAGATTCCGATAGGTAAAATGGGTAATATTCGAAAGATAAAGAGCTATGGTTAGAATAAAAAAAATGGTCTCACTTCCTGTGAGCAATTATTAAGGAACCCCAAGGATCGTCACTGCCTTAGTTGTTTATGACTACAAACCCTATTATTCAAGATATAAACTAATATGATAATATACATAACACCAAAATATCTACATTATATACAGACGTCAACGCTCAACGCGGACTAGTTTAGGGACCCCAGAGGTCGTCAATTCTCTAGCATTTTATGACTCCAAACCCAATTAGACAAACTAAAGCTAAACGGACAGATACCAAATACTGTACAACATAACTATATACGGGTCAGATATACATACTAAGAAAATACACGTCCACACTAATGCAACCGTTACGTCACACGACGAGGCCATTAGGAAAACTCATTGGACTCCGAAACAAACTTACTAAAAATACGTGTCCACACTAATGCAACCGATGCGTCACACGACGAGGCCATTAGGAAAACTCATTGGATCACGAAGCAAACTAACTATATACGTCCACACTAATACAACCGTTACGTCACACGACGAGGCCATTAGGAAAACTCACTGGACTACTAGTTTTATAAGGGTCCACGTCCTGTACTAAATACTATCGATATATCCAACCTCACCTAATAATATCTAGACTTATGTTTATACAACAACGATGACCTACTAATATATGTACGATATATATACAGATAGCTATCAACAATATATACAGAGCGAAGTTAACTCTTAATGTCCTGTGCGTGACATACACCATGAGTTTTACCGGACATATCCCGAACTTCGTAGGCAGCCTGTCCCACAGGTCGAACAATGATTCCAGGCACAAACTTCGGGGCGAGTTTGGCGGAAAACCGATCAACGGCCTTACTCAAAGGAAAGGATTGAAGAATATCCATGTTGCAGGATAGAACGATATAGAACCACGGTAGTAGTTGATTATGATGAGTGGAGTTAAGTGATAGAGCGACTAAATGTTTGCGCGTATTATATACAGAGATTAAGTTATTTTACAGAATAAGATATTAAGATATTACACGAAACGATATTATACGATACGATATTATACGATACTATAGTACACGATATTATATTACAACTTAACGATACTCTGGCTAACTCAAAAAGGCGGTCCAAATTACTCGCTTAAAGCGAAACGCCACAAAACAACGCTAACTATATCAATTATACGCCACTGGCGATATGTTCAACTACTAAACGCGGCGAAGATACTAAACGCGTACTACCGAAACCGATTGTAGGAGTGTGAGTGTGAGTGGTTTACAATAGTTTACATGAATTTACATAAATTTTTGACTTAAATTATTGTACATAGTTTTTACATAATTTGTTTTACAAAAGTGTTTACAAAAATGTTTTACAAAAGTTTTTACAACAGTGTTTTACAAAAATATGACTTAGTATTATTGTCTCGATTCACATACGAATCGGAATAACATGAAGTGATTATTATTGGTATTTTTGTTTTATAAAGATATATTTGGTCTCCCCACCAACAGACAATACGCGATCAGATACAAAATTTTATTAGACACTTAAATTGTGTGTCACAACAAAATGTGAAGTACGTAAAACGAGATGATTCACGATTCGAACAAATTATCCGACGACTACAAGTTAAAAGTGGATTTATTTTAGTAATTTAATAGAAGTGTGTCGAAACAGGGATTGCGACGGTTTCAAACGTGGAAGCGATTACTGGGTGTGATTGAGATAATCACAATCCCGATTCAAACAAACTACGCGAATTACCCGACACTTTTCCGAATTTCGAAAACACTATGAATTTAGAGGTTAGAATTTAGAATTAGAAAGGCAAAAGGCCGAAACGTTTGGGCGCCATGTGTTGCGTGCCCCGCATTCCTTCACCTCCCTCCCAGCCAGTCATCCTCCATGTGCACCGCCACTTCGGACGCAACATGGACGATGACCGCCGAGAGGAGGCACCCGTGCGGAGCACCCACCAACAGTGGTCGCATAGTGGCAACCATAGATAAAATGTTTTGTAAACCGGCTAGCTCACCGGGTCGTGGGCTAATAAAATGCACATCGACAAAAGAAACTTTTATAACCGGACAAAAACCCAATCGCGCACATGCTGAGGAGAGGAGAACCATGAAGAAAAACTCACTTCATATTATTTTCACTTATGTAATTTAGTAAATTTAATTCTACACACAATCGGTTAACATTGAGACGCATCTGACGCACCTGACGCACACGATTATCGTCCAGTTGGTTGATTCAACATTTCGATTCGATTCAGTTTAATACTTATTAGAAGCGATGCGAAACGACTTGGTGCACTTCCGCCTCGCCGATTTTCGCGAGGATATCGTGCTTGGTTTCTTCTAAATCTGCTATTATGTTCGTTTCCTCCTCCGTTTGGTCCTGTTTTTTTTTCGTTCTCCGATTTCTGCATTGATCAATTCCGAGGCACGCTTCAATTCAAGTATGCAATCGTCCAACGAGTTCTGCATCGAAGGTCCAAGACCGATTTCGTCGTGAATTGCAGCCAATATATGCTGATTATCGTCCGCTAATTTCATGTGAACTTACAGTGATTTGTTGAAATTCGCTATGGCGGCATCTAAAATGGCTGGTTCCAAACGATATCCCGGCCAACTCACTATATGCGTCTGCTAATTTTCTTGCGGCTGGTTTTCCAATTTTCGGATTTCTCATCCATTATTTCTGTGGATTGTCACGAATGAAACTCAAATCTATCCAAATTTCGTTAATACAATAACTATTTTATCCAGTAAAACACTCTAAACTATCTAGCAAAAAACAAGCTCGGCAAGCTGACACCGACCCCAAAAACCCAAACGTGACCGTCTCGGTCAACACCACTTTTTCAACTCCCTTTTCGTCAACTCACCTCCCACACTTTTTCACCGCGATCACCCGTTGAAGCATTTTTGCTCCACTTATCACCATATATGGTAATATGTCAGAATGTTTTAGGCCAATCAGAGGGCGACAGCATGCAAAGTGAACCGATTCGCGCTCGATCACTTGAACTCACCTCGCACGAGAGACAACGCGGGTGGTGGATTACTAAATTGAGATTTAGTACTGCCAATGCTGATTATTTGGACGTGTACTGAGGGAAATTTAAATATATTCCAAATTTGGAAGAAATGAAAAAGTGAACTATAAAAATGAGAATTGATCCGCAACAAATCCTTTAAAGGTCTCCTCTACATCCTTTTCATTTCATTTCAAAGTATTCACTAGCAGAATACATTTTGCTATGAAAAGTTGACTTTTTGGGCTGCTAATGAAAGAATGAATCCGTATACGCATAAAATTAATCCTGTGAGCGCATTTATACGCAACGATTATCCATTAATGTCTGAAAAGCTTGAACTTTGAAAGCGGTAATTTCATCGGGTTTCCGTTAACACTTTGTGGGCATAATTATAATTAAGAGGTCATTAAAATGCAATTAAATTCTATCTAGGATCACTCTAATCCTACGTAGGCCACAAAAAATAGCTAGGGTATTAAAAATTATACATAGACACTAATGTATCTAATAAAAAGTATAACTTTTTACCTGTCGAGCGAAGCGTGAAAAATTTTCACCCGTTAGTTAATGTAAAAAGTGAAATTTCGATGCAGAAAAAACCTACCTTGCTACATTCAAACTGCTGTAACTATTCGAAATTTAAAATTTATAATAAAATATTGTTAACGGGATTTGGTCATCAGAGAATGTGAATTTTTTTTCAGTGACAGGACCAGACATTGTGCATGTAAAAATTTAAGATAAAGTGCTTAGAATAAAAAAAAAATTTCATAAAAAAACACAAAAATTGAACTTTAAAGGGCTATTCCAATTTCAATCTTACTTTGATTCGTATAAAACTTATTTTTAATAATGTGGTGAAGTATTTGCTATGTTGAGATTTTTTTTTGACTGCTTAGCCGACGTAGTTTTGGAGATATGGTGTTTTTAGTAACGCGAGTTAAGCAATTTTTAAGAAAAATGTAAATGACTGTAGCACCTAAATGGTTAAGATTTCGGGAAAATGTTATAAAACATTTTTTGTTGGAAATGACCTGAGCAATTGTAGGGTACTGTCCGTGTGCGGTCATTCCCTTGTATAAAGTGTTTTTAGCAAGAAGTATGTATGTGTGTGTGTGTGTATGTACGCACGTACGTGCGTTCGGGGAAAGTTCTTTCTACGAGCATAACTCACGTAAACGAAGTCGTATCGACTTTGTTGAGGTATCAATCGAAGGGTCTTTGCAATTTTAAGAGCTATTGAATTTTGGGGGATTTCAGCGGGGAGGGGGGTTGTTGTTTTGACCCGTTGAAGGTCATTTCTGTCATGCGTTATATCTCCGAAACTAAATATACGATTTGCAAAATTAAGGTGTCAATCGACGCGTATTATTATTTGTGTGATCCTATAAAGTTTTAAAGAATTAGTAGAAAACGTTTTTTAATTTATCAAAAAAGTGCTTACAATTAGGTTTTTTCCATAAACAATAAATTTTTAACCTGATTTGCGAAACGCAGTGATTAATGTATATAAAATTTATGTACCCCAAATAGTTTTCGTAAGAAAACCAGCAAATTGTTTTTTTAATCATTACGTAAAAATTTAAATTAAAAATAAAAAATCATTAAAAGTCTTCATGATTTTCAAGGTCATTTTTATCATTCAACATATCTCACGAACCAAATATGATATTTGCATCTGTTGGAATATCTGCCACTGATGATGGGGCGGAGATACCCTAGATGTACTATAATCCTCAAATTATAGTTATTGGGGATACCTTAAGCCTCGCTATAATCCTTAAATTATATCGAGAAGATTAAGGCTCAACTAACTCTACAATCCTCAAATTGTAGAGCGATATACGCTGTAAAACAAAAAGAGGAATATATCGGGACGACAAATGAAAACACGGAATTCACGCTATGGTTGGTTTGATTGACTCCGGCGAGCGGCGTCAATTTCTTTAATTTATAGATCAATAATTGACCTGTCAGCACAATGCCACTGGAAAGTCAATATTCGTTAGTCTAAAGTGCAGATAAACAAACAAAAGCGGGTCAGCGAAAGTACGAACAGAAATTGGGTAATGTGCATGCTTGCACATTACATTTCTCGCGCGGGTATTCAACCTGAGCATTCCCTCAGATGCATGGCCGTTGCATACCTGGTGCGAACAGCATCATTAAGGTGTCAATCGGGGTATACCAACATTTTTGTGCTGTTTTTAACTTTATAAAAAAATCGTTTCAACCGTTTTTTTAATCTTATAATAGAAAATGCGAAAAATTAGGATTTCTTTCATAAAAAGACATAAATAATAAATAATAAATTTTAGGTTGATTCACACAGCTCGAAAATAAATGTTTATAAAATTTATACATTGCCTTCAGTTTTTGAAGAGAAAGCAGCAAAAGTTTTTTGTATGATTCTGAAAAAACCACATGAGAAAAAATCATTCAAAGTTACCATGTAAAAAGGGTTTATATATTTTGTTCTTAAGACTTTGTTATTAAGTCCATCAAAGATTTATAATGTTTGCATAATTTGGTCAGATTTTTAATAGTTCCCACAGTGTTTTAATTTTGAAAAAAACTGCTTAAATTTTGAAAACCAACAAAATTTCAACCAAATTTGCTTTTGAACTAATCAACGTTTTAGTTTTCGTAAGATTTCTATTATTTCCTCCATCATTATGTGTTAAATATTTTATTTTTTACATGCAATTAAACTGATTATTGACTGCATTTGCAATGTTTTTTAAGACCAACTGAAAATAAGAAATAATTATTAGTCTCATTTAATTCAAATCGTAAAAAAATACAAATTCAATGATTATGCCGGTCATGATAATTTTGAACAAAACTATTCAATATGGCCACCTCGCGAGAAAATATATTCAGTGGGCGTAATAACAAAAAAAGCATTCATTTTTGCTAGCACTCTTTTATCCTTGAAGCATTGATATAAAAATAACAAATAACGTAAAAAAGGCTTTGTAGCCTGCCCCCTCCGATTGATCCCGGTGAATATTCAATCAAACCAATCCACTTTCCATCCACCAAAAGCCTTACATAATTAATGGACGCTCCAGTAGATGATATGGTTGATATTAACTCATTTCAATAACTGTTATTAGCACCTCAACATATTTTTTTTGAGTTCAATATTTTTAATATTTATGTAGAAATTACTGGGAAGTTGACCGTGTGGACCTCAAATGTCGCACCACGTGGCTTGTTAATTTCCCATTATATGAGAAGTTCTTGTAATCACCTCGAAAATCGAAATTGAAATTTTCAACATTTCTTTACGTTTTGAGGTCCATAGAGTATATATAAAGTGTTTTTAGAAAGAAGTATGTATGTGTGTACGTCCGTGCGTTCGTTGACAGTTTTTTCTACGAGCATAACTCACGTAAATAACGTTGTATTTACTTTGTTGAGGTGTCAATCGAAGCTATTTTGCAATTTTAAGAGCTGATTAGGTTTTGAGATATTTAGGTAGGGGGGATTTGTTGTTTCGACCCTTTGAAGGTCATTTCTACCATGCGTTATATCTCCGGAAGCAAACATACGATTTGCATAGTTAAGGTGTCAACCGACGCGTATTAATATTTTTAATATTCCATCAAATTTTAAAAAAATAATGGAACCGTTTTTTAATTTATCAAAAATAAGTGCTAAAAATTAGTTTTTTCCCCATAAACAATAAGTTTTTAACCTGATTCGCAAAATGCAGTAATTTATGTATGTAAATTTTATAAACTCCAAGTAGTTTTTGTAAGAAAACCACGAAAAGTTTTGTTCATAATAAAGTAAAAAATTAAATTAAAAATTAAAAATCAGTAAAAGTCATCATGATTTTCAGGGTCATTTTTATCATTCAATATATCTCATGAACCAAATATGATATTTTCATCATTAAGCTGTCAATCGACGTGTGCTAACATTTTTGTACTGTTTTCAACTTAATGAAAAATCGTTTCAGCTGTTTTTTAATTTAATAAAAGAAGATGCGAAAAATTAGGATCTATTTCATAAAAAAAAATGCTTAGCCTGATTTACACAGCTCAATAATAAATGTTTATAAAATGTATACATTGCTATCAGTTTTTGAAGAGAAACAAACAAATTTTTTAGCAACTCTCTGGAAAAAAGAACAAATTAAAAAAAATCATTCAAAGATACCATGTAAAAAGGGTTTATATATTTTGTTCTAAAGACTTTGTTATAAAGTCAATCAAAGTTTTATAATACTTCCATAATTTGTGCAGAGTTTGAATAGTTTTCACAGTGTTTCAATTTTATTAAAAAAACTGCTTTAATTTTGAAAACCAGCAAAATTTCAATCAAATTTGCTTTTGAGCTAATCAACGTTTTAGCGATCGTAAAATTTCAATTACTTCCTCCATCATTATGTGTAAAACATTTGACTTTTTGCATGCAATTAAATTGATTATTGACTGCATATTCAATGTTTTTCAAGACCAACTGAAGATAAGAAATAACTGTTAGTCTCATTGATGTAAAATCGTGAAAAAATACAAATTTAATGATTATGCCGGTCATGGCAATTTCGAACAAATCTATTCCAAATGGCCACCTCGCGAGAAAATATCTGCAGTGGGCGTAATAACAAAATGCGCATTCATTTTTGCTAGCGCTCTATTGTTCTTCAAGCATCGATATAAAAATAACAAATGACGTAAAAAAGGCTTTGTAGCCTGCCCTCTCCGATTGATCCGCGTGAATATTCATTCAAACCAATCCACTCCAACCAATAAAAGCCTTACATAATCAATGGACGTTTCAGTAGAATATATGGTTGATATTAACTCATTTCAATTACTGCTATGAGCACTTCTCATTATTCTTATTTAAAGTAGTATTAGCTTCATAAATATTTTTTTGTGCTCAATATTTTTAATATTTATTAGATATTACTGGGAAGTTGACCGTGTGGTCGCACCTTGCGGCTTGTTTATATTGGTTTCGACATGATGTTAGGTTGATAGTGCGCCAAGCAAGTTGTTGTTTGCTCAAGCTAATGAAATAATGAAACAGATCAAGAGTGAAATTAATTTGATTTTTATTCCAAAAAATTGATCAATGTTGCTGTTGTTTTAAGGGTGGCGTAATTTGTCAGAGCGTAGAATTTCGGTTGTAGTTTGAGGTGAATTGTAGATAAGCAATGTGCTCCATGGGACATAGAGCCACAGAAATGTGAAAATAGCTGCGAAGGTTCTAGAGCGATTTGATGATAGTGTAGATGTTTTTTATGCGGCTGCTTTTGTTTGTGACTCATCGTTTATACCACATACATCTTTTCCATATGCAAATGTGCAGTCTGGACAGTTGCTCAAGTGCTCGGCTTCCACGTCAGAGAGTGAGGTAAATGCAGACATTACCAATGAATAGAAATAGCATTTCACATAATCCTTCACATAAGTGTAGAAGAATCCACTGCGTGCTGATTTTACAGCTTTCCTTGCATCGACAGCTAGGTTGGCAAAGGTTTTAATGCAATCAGATTCACGTCTTAGAATCGATATGATAACTAGTATGTAGTGCACTTCATACATACTTCATGCAAAAACCAAATGAAATTGAATAAATCAAAAATTTCTATTCTGAATGATGTTTTCTAAAAATGAAATATTGCAAGAGTCAGAATTCAAACAGGTATATTCGAGGAACGTTCTATAAAAAAGTTTTAAAAAATCGGCAAACATAATCGTTACACTACAGAAAGCTTTATATTGCATATAATTCAGAATTATAAAAACTAAGTTGGCTCTTCTGTTGTGTAAAAAGTTAATCACTAATTTAAAATACAAATTTTGATTGGGAAATAAAATGTTAAGCTAACTATGAAATATCATAAACAATTTATCATCTTTGTGGGTAATTTGTTCGTGGGGTATCGCTAACAGAGAAATAACAGTTGAACGGCTTTACGCCTTGCATTCGAGTTTTTAACTGTCATTTATTTTTATCGTTGTCGGTCACTAAGCAGCGCACCTTCACTAGAGAGGGTCATGCGCGTAGCCATCGACTTAAGGTCCGATCCCACATTCGGCCATTCCTGCCATTCTTCGGTCTCTGGAGAATCATACTCATACCGCTTCATATAGTCTGCTGATGATGTGGTCATTCTGGGACCTTCCCAGTCACCTTCGCGAATCAATTCGTGCCGATCGTTTCCGTTTACTTCTGAGACTTTGTGAGGACCCAGAAATTTGTCTTTGATCTTCAATCCAGGACCAAACTGCGTCCTTACAATGGCAACTAGATCGCCTACATGATATTGGGCAGCTGGCTTGCACTTCCGAACGTGATTCTTCTTATTCTCTTGCTGAATCTTTGCGATGTTCTCCTTCGCGATAGCACGTAGCTCTTCACGTTGTTCGTCGAATAAAGACGTCTTCTTTTTGTCGCATCTTTACTACGAAGAGCACCTCGAAAGGGCTGGTTCCTATGCTCTTTTGATAAGTGCTGTTGATTGCCCATTGCACCTTTTCTACATACCGATACTAATTATCGGGACATTCGTGAGCATCGTTGGGATGATGAATTGATTCACCCGCTCGAATTGTCCGTTTCCCTGTGGTAATCCTGTCGTTATCACCACGTGTTCGACATTTTGCTTTGCGCAGCAGTCACGGAAATCGTTTGATGTAAACGCTGAGCCGCGATCACTAACGATTCGTTACGGATTTCCGAAGATCTTTTGTTGACTCGTCAACCTGTCCAGTACTTCCTTCGCATTAGTTGCTTTCGTCGGATAGATCCAAACCAACTTCAAGAAACCATCGACAACGACGAGTAAATACTTGTACACCTTCGACGTTGCTGGCAGTGGTCCGAGGTGGTCGATGTGATAAGTCGACAAGGGCACATCACCCTTCGGTATAGGTCTGAGCATACCGTCTCTCTTTCCTTGCTTGTTTTCGGCCAGTATACAAGGCATGCAGCAACTTACGTATCTCTCGAGCTTCTCAGTTAATTTTGGAATGTAAAATTCTGATTTTAAACTTTCGAGCATCTTATTTACTCCGAAAAGTCCGTTTTCATGTGCTCTGCGAATAACATTTCGATGCACACTCGCTGTGAACACGATGCCATTCTTTTCGCCGTTTTTCTTCATCAGAATCCCGTTTTCACAGATATAATCTTCGTATGGTTCTTTTTCTAGAATCTTCTTGATGAATTGTAGTCTTTCTTCATCATCCTGTTGTTTGCGTATCATCGGGATCAGTCTGTCTTCGATAATCATCGCCGGATAACGACTGAGCGCGTCTACGTGCTTGAGGCGAGTCCCCGTGCGATGCTCAACTTCATACTCGAACTCTTCTAACATCAACGCCCATCTCGCGACTTTCGGTTAGATATCAATTTTTCTTGGTGTCATTTGTAAAACTGAACAATCAGTCACCAGCTTGAATTTAATTCCGAGTAAATAAACACGAAATTTCTTTACTGCTTCTACCACTGCAAAAGCCTCGAGCTCGTACGAATGCAGTTTCTTCTCGGCGTCTGAAGTTTTGCGGCTCATGAAGTAAACAACGTGAAATCGATCTTCGTCATCGACTTTTTACGAGAGAGCGGCTCCATAGCCCTCCTTGCTGGCATCCGTGTGTAACTCCATGATTGAATCTGGACGATGTATTCTCAATATCGGTTCGCTTATAAATAACTGCTTCAGCCTCTCGAAAGACTGTTTTTCCTCCGCCCCGAAACGGAATCTTTGATTGCTTTTCACCATCTCGGATAACGGTCTCGCGATTTTAGCATAATATCGAATGAACTTCTGGAAGTAACCCTTCAATCTGAGGAAACTCTGTAGGGCTTTCTTTGGCGGCGGAATCGGAAAGTTCTTCACGGATTTAATTTTCGACGGTGAAGGACCAACGTTACCGTTCTGAATTACGTGTCCGTGATATTCGACGTTTCTTCGCAAAAATACGCACTTTTTCCAAT
Organism: Oxycera nigricornis; assembly: GCA_963942545.1. Lineage (NCBI taxonomy): Eukaryota > Metazoa > Arthropoda > Insecta > Diptera > Stratiomyidae > Oxycera > Oxycera nigricornis. Next base: position 66,465,700 of record OZ012663.1, on the reverse strand, counting down.
TGATTATTAATCCTCGCTCAGCAGCAACTGCGAGCGTTTACTTGAGGTTAGCGAGTGCCTCTTCTTCGTCTTTACCTGGTTCGATTAAATCATCTTCGTACGTGAAAACGACATTTCGTTGACTTAGATCGTGGAATTCTTCATTGATGAATCGTAGGAACGATGTAGGACTGTTGCATAATCCAAAGGTCGTCTTGAAAAACTCATACTGTCCATCTGGTGTTACAAACGACGTATACTTTCGACTCTCCGTAGCAACCGGCACGTGGAAGAATTTGTTCTTCAAGTCCAATACCGAATACATTTGAGCGTTCGCAAGTGCGTCGATACGATCATCAATCAGCGGCATTGGGAATCGATCCCTGATTATTTTTTGTTTAGCTGCCTGTAGTCGACACAAACTCGGTACTCACCATTCTTCTACGGTACTATTAAGACTGGACTTGAATATTTACTTTTGCTTGGCTGGATAACTCCGTCACGCAGCCACTAGCTAACCTGTTTGTTGAGTATAGCCTTTTCCTGGACGGTTAATCTTCGTGGTCTCAAGCAGATAGGCACTTCATCTTGCAGCAAAATTTTCGTCTCTACTTCCGCTTGCACTTCCCTCCGCGGCGTATGCAAATCAGTTTTTCGATTTCGTCGCGATATCGATCGACAACATCCACCGAGTTCACTTCTACACGGGTAGATCATACGTTGCGTCATCGTCAGTATATTCCCCGATGTTGGCTTCTTTCTTCAATTCTTCTTTCTTGAGATCTTCTTTCTTACTCTCTTTTATTGGTAACTTCTTTATTGTAACTCGCCCGCCTCTAATGTTGACATCGACGCATCTCATCAACTCCTTTCCGAGTAGCATAGAGTGACTCATGGCGTAGTCGGGCACAACGTATACTTTGGCGTTGTACATTTTGCTGTGGATCGTAATCATCGTACGGAAAACTCCGTCAGCCTTAACCAAAGCACTCCCGAAACCCTGGACGTACTCATGCTCGGGCGTAGCGTTTGTTTGTATATCTCCGATATTCACTGCGTCGCAGCATCGACCGTCTTGTCCCCGTATCGATCATCGAGCGTATTGGAATATTGTTTATTTCGGCAATAATCTCGTCGTCCGTTGCCAACTGCTGAATCACGTTCACTGCGTTCGTTTTGCGGTCTTTCTTTGTCGTCTTCTCAGATTTTTCTTTCTCACACTTTGACGCGATGTGTCCGAATTGAATACAATTAAAACATTTTGGACCTTTATCTTTATCAGGCCATTTTCGTGCGACATGTTCGTTTGAACCGCACCCGGAACATCTTAAGTCCTTGTCATTCTTCTGTTTCGTTTTTCTATCACCTTTTACGCCTTCTTTCGGATTATTTTTCGCCTGTAATTTCTTCGGATCCTTACCAGATCTTTCTCTTATCCGGTCGTAGCGCTCTATGTTTTTACGCACATAGGTGATCGTTTCGGAATTATCGAAGATTGCCTTACCGCTATTGTCATCTGATACACCATCGATTATGTATTGTATCAAAGCATCTTCCTCAACGTTTCCCTGATCAGCGATCGTACTCATAGCGTACACATACTGTCGTGGCGTCTCGTTCGATAGTGCCTTACGCTTTTCAAGCTGGGAGTGAATCGAAGCTTTGTTCAACTTTGTTTCGAACTCACGCACAAGCAGTTTTTTCATCTGTCTCCACGTCGAAACTCCTATTTGTAACGCGATATATTGTTTTGCCGAACCGCGCAACAGTTTTTTCGCGTAAATCACTTTTTGCGAATTGTTCCACTCTAACAACTCACTCGTGTCTTCAAATTCTTCGATCCACTTTTCGACTTGTAGTTTATCGTCTCCCGAAAAATGCAAAATTCATCCTTCGACGTCTTTTATTGTAAAGAGATTCGCTGCACTGTACGGCGGTCTCACGTGGGTGCGTACACCTATTTGTCTCACCTGTCTTCGGTCTTTGTTATCGCGTGTGCTTCGGCATCTTCGTCTGTCTCGTAGTTAGCGAGCACGAGCCATCGCTTCTTCGTTTTCGTCACTTTCGGATGATGATTCCGATTTCCGCATCATTGTTTGATCGTCGTATTCAGATTTTTCGTTGTTCAGTTCAATATCATCGTTATCAAACTCTTCTTCATCGTTAACCTCGTGTTCGTATGCTTTCAGGCGTCGTTCCAGCTTTGGCCTTCTTGCCCGTCGTCGGTAATCCTTATTCTTGAAGCTTCTGTCTTAGTTCAACTACCGTTGACTTTTTCGCTGGTCTTTCGTTATCTGTTTTAAAAGACTCGCCGTTTTTTAAAGAACTATCTCCATTGTCGCCGCTCGGTCCATCCTTCTTTTTCGCGTTCTTTATTTTTTCGGAATCTTTTTCTACGTTAGCGGCAGTCTCGTTCTGCTTATCGTCATCTGCGGCCATTGTTGAGTATTTGACAAAATTACTTTTGAAAAATCCACAACACTTCGTAATTCGTCTTGACAACGTTTTCGTCTGATGTGAATATCACGGTCATTCAGTTTAACAATTGACAACCGCGATTTTCAACGTTATTTCGACTTTTCGACGCAACTGCGTCTTCGACTTTTACACCTTGATACGTTGGAGCTGAGCGGCTCACACCTTCACCACTTTTCGACTTTATTGTCCTTGGTTTTTTGTTCACACCGAATTTTCTGCTTTGAACTCACGATCCCGGTTGATCCCCCATTTGTAGGTAATTTGTTCGTGGAGTATCACTAACAGAGAAATAACAGTTGAACGTCTTTACGCCTTGCATTTGAGTTTTTAACTGTCATTCATTTTTATCGTTGTCGGTCGCTAAGCAGCGCACCTTCACTACAGAGGGTCATGCGCGTAGCAACCGACTAAAAATCCGATGCCACATCTTTTTTGTATCGAGACTTGACTTCCAAAACGCATTCTTGATTTGTCTCAGCTAGTTCAGTTCATCGGATCAAAAATAGTTTAGCTATTTTCATCTTGATTAAATCACAAAACAGTTGATGTTCTCAAAATTAAATGCATATTAAAAATATTATTATTGCATACTATATTGAATGCCTTAAAACGATCCGTTGTCGTTTTGGGTGACTTACGAATCTTCTATTATTTTGATCCTTGAATTCGTTTCAAATTTTATAATTGCGGTGATTTTAGCAACTCCAAACTTTACAAGCTCTGCTCTCAATAATAGGATCTTCAAAATGCGAATTTGAATCCTACTTACAAAAATCCTTTTTTAAACAATTCCTATTCTTTTCAAAAAATTCATGCATGATTAGAAAAACATGATCATCAACAAGTTCAGACTTTCAAGAGGATTTTAAAATTATTTGTATAAAATTAAACTTTTTCCATTTTTATTTGGTTCACAGAAAAAGACCCACTCATTTCATCAAGGACTTTCATCATATTGTTTTAGTTCTAAGTTGTGCTCTTGCAAGATTGCGAATTATAACTCTGTTATTTTTAACTTTTCATTTATATCCAAATTCTGTTTGAATGCAATCGAAACCTAAATGATTTATGTAAGTTTTTTGACAATCGACGTGAAGTCTTTCGTCACTTTCAATTAAATTGAATTCTCTTTTCTTTTCTATTAATTAATAAAATTATAATTACTAGGCTCTCTTCAATGTCCAATTTTTGTTTCCTCAGAATTTATTTTATATATATTATATTTTTTCTAAGGAAGGCCAGAATTCTTCCAAACAAAATATTTCGACGCTGTCCGAAAACCGATTTTGAACCAAATGTCATATGTTGGCGAGCGCTCCGTCCTGACGGAAAGCATAGGGCTTCACTGCATTTGTCAAAACTCGTAAATAAATTTTTTTTGTGACATTTTCCCTATTTGTTGAAAAAATGTGTAGGCATGATGTGACCCTAACAGACTAAAGCACTTAGCAGTTTTGTTCTGGGAACATCTTCAGGGTCATGGGAGAGCCAAAGATAATTTTTTCATTTGATTTTCACATGGACAGTAAAAAAAATTCGTCAGGAAAAAATCGGTGGTGTCTGGCCGCATTGTTTGTTAAAAAACGCAAAAGCCGATTGCAGCGTTGAACTCGCTTTGTCTTGGTGTCTTCGGAAAGCAATCCTCCTCGACGGTTTGATGCATAGTTTTTTCACTCACGTCGTCAACCGATGACAATTTTCGGATTGACTGTCCTGAATCTCTCTCCCTCCGGTCGCGGTGAGGAGCCCCTATAGGGGGTGCGAACGTGGTGGCTGTGGTTAAGACCCATATGCGGGTAGAGCCACCCTAGATGCGCCCTGAAGTCGTCATGCTTCCGAACATGGGGACTTCTGCAGCATCTTTGGGGGCTCGGCGTGGAGTTGCGAGGCAACCCGGTGCAGAGACCGTGAGATCGGCAGTGGATTAGGTGGGCCTCGCTTCCACCAGTATGGTCATTGAGCCTGCACTCAGTAGGCAGACTGGTACTCCCAATGTGGTGGTGGGACGGCGCTGGCAGCCGCTTGGTAGCTGCCCGTTGTCCGACCGCGGACCGTGGAGCTAAGCCCACACGGCAGGCCTCCACGTAAAACACACGACATTTCTGTCCTGAATCCATAAAAATCATCTCATGAGCCAGTTGAATGACTTCGGGCGTCCTTACCACGCGTTTCTTCGAGTAAGTTTTTCTTGTGAGTGTTGTGAAACCTTTGTTGGACTTATCTGATTCATTATAATTCACGACGACAGTCGATTACGAATGATTTTTGATGCTTAACGCCCATCGCGAATACTTTCGACAATTGCGGCTCTCCGATTATATTAGGCATTGTCGAAGCTATGACAGCTTGGTACACGCATCAAGCAACTGTTGTTGGTTTGTATTTAAACTTAATTCGTCGCCATGAAATATTTTTTCTCTGTTTGTTCAAACAATTCTTGCCACTGGCTATCGAGTGTCTAAGAGCTCAACAACTTTTGATAGAAATATCTTTCATTGTTGATGTGAAACATTGTCGTCATTTTTTTATTATGGTTAATTTACTTTAGCACATTACCATCCAAAGACTCACACATGAAGGTCTCGATGTAGTGGAAATTTATTTTCGAATTTTGCGCTTAGTACGGCAACTTTTAGAGCCGCGCAATTTATGGTGGCCGTAATCGTCTATGTGAACAGCTCATACTCAATACGATGGAAAGATGTATACTCACTTATAATTTTGCGGACAATTTTCATCCAACACGAGCTTTTCCAGCGCGTACCGAGGTGGCTATCGCTGCTGTAGAGTTTAATGTGACTCAGCATCCAAATTTATCGATTCGACGGCGTTTTCAACAACTTGGTCTTCGGCCGTCCACTATATGGAAAATTTTGAGAAGAGCTTCGATCAAAGCCCTAAACGACCTACATAGCTTATGCAGCAATTGAAGACATTGGACTATCTTTTGTGTCGTACGTTTGCCCAATGGACTGAGAATGAGTTGGGAGCTGAACCGCATTTTTACCGTCAAATCATTTTCAGATGAGACTACTTTTGGGATTGAAATTAGCAAACTTGCCATTTTTCTAATCCATTGGGGCGAAACTTCAACCCATTTGAGAAAATTTCAACTCTTATTCTGAAAAAAAAAACTTTAAGCCTATTAAAAGGAAATCGATTTCTTGAAGTTTGTACTGTAGAGTAACCCCTTAAGAATTCCATTAACGCCAGTAAAAAAACACTGCTTTTAATATTGGAGAATGAACTAACCGACATATTCAGAAAATAGAACGGTTTCCAATTCACAGAGTATTTCATCACTTTTTACACGAAATAGAAAAAATTAAAATTAAATAATTCTTGAGAGTAAAATATCATAGATTTGGTTAAACATTAAAGAGTATTTAATTGAGTATAATAATTAAATAAATTTTAAATAAATTATATTAAACTTTTAGCCCTTACCCTTTGTTCCTCGAATTTAAATTCTGACTTTTGAAGTATTTCATTTTCAGGAAACATCATTCAGAATAGAAATTTTTGATTTATTCAATTTCATTTGGTTTTGCATGAAGTATGTATGAAGTGCACCACATACTAGTTATCATATCGATTCTAAGACGTGAATCTGATCGCATTAAAACCTTTGCCAACCTAGCTGTCGATGCAAGGAAAGCAGTAAAACCAGCACGCAGTGGATTCTTCTACACTAACGTGAAGGATTATATCAAATGCTCTTTTTCTTCATTGGTAATGTCTGCATTTACCTCACCCTCTGACGTGGAGGTCGAGCACTTGCGCAATTCTCCAGACTGCACGTTTGCAAATGGAAAAGATGTATGTGGTATAAACGATGAGTCACACACACAAAAATATATTTACCTTTAATTTATTCTACCTAGTCACATAGGTATCAAGCACGTGTCTCAATCAAATATAAACCAAACGAACAAACATATATCATGCCATTGCAATACTACTTCCATTAAATTACTGTTTAGCTAACTACATCAAATTACTTCCATCAGCTTCCGACGACTTGATCTTGTTGACCTCATTTTCTATTCCCTTTTGAACTAATTCGCACGCTTGATCAAAGTTCCATCATCTTACAAATGCGCAAGCATACGTCAAGTATACGCTGTAAGTGTACATATCCAAATTACCGCGCAATCAATCAATGAAAACAAGCCGCAAGGTGCGACCCTTAAGGTCCACACGGTCAACTTCCCAGTAATATCAGCGTACATATTAAAAATATTATACACAATAAAAATTATGAAAATAATACTTCTTTAAATTATGTACCTCTGATAAAAGTTATTGGAATGACTTAATATTAATCGTAATAAAAGTATCACAAAAATTTAAATACGCGTCGATTGACACCTTTACAATGCAAATATTTCATTTGGTTCGCGAGATATAATGAATGACATAAATTACCTTCAAGGTCATAATGACATTTAATGAGTTTTTATTTTTGATTTTTTTTTGTAATCATGAAGAAAGGTGTTGGTTTTTTTACCTTCCCAGTATATGTGATGTTTAGGTTCAATTCAGACTGTTCGAGAAAGAAAAAACAATGCAACGTGTCGCCCGTACAAATTCTCAAGGCTTACTACTCTCATATAACAGAAGCAAATTTGACAGTATCTAACACGCCTTCTTCAAATATGACGTTCTTGTATTTTCAATAAACATTCATTCCCATGCTTGACATGTGTTTGAAATGCGCAGGCCCCGGCAACGGTTTCGTAAGCATGTCAGCCGGCATTTCCTCAGTTGGTGTGTATACCAAGTTTAGTTTATTTCCTCGAAGCGCTTGACGAACATAATGATATCTCGTTGCAATGTGTTTCGTTCTTGCATGATACACCGCGTTCTCAGCAATTGCTTTAGCCCCACGATTATCAGTCCCAATCGTTACACAAGACAACTCTGACATTTTCATATCGAGCATTAAATTTCTTAAATATACCGCTTCTCGGGATGCCTCTGACAGCGCTACATACTCGGCTTCTGTTGTTGAAATCGCGACAGTCTTTTGCTTAAATGACCGCCAGGTAATTGCCGCACCACTTAATACAAACATATATCCCGTATACGATATTCTGTCCCTTACATCTGCTGCGTGATCCGCGTCTGAGTAACCAACTATTCCAAGTTTATTTCTTTTGTACACAAGCGCTTGATTGTGTGTACCTTTTAGATATCGCAGCACACGTTTCGCTGCTGCCCAATGTTCTTCACCATACTTCACATTAAATTGCGCTAATCTGTTCACAGTGAATGCGATGTCTGGTCTCGTAGCGACGGCCAAGTACATCAACGAAACGATTAGCTGTCTATATGGCATTTCTTTTTGGTTCTCACTTTTTCGTGGCACTCCAATCGGCAGATTTTCTCGCGGCTCGCTCGGTGTATTCACGGGTTTCGATTCATCCATGCCAAACCTTTTCAGCAAATCTCTTACATACCCCGCCTGACTCAGTTTAATTTCACCGGCTTCCTGCTTTATTTCAATGCCGAGACAACAACTTGCAAGACCCAAATCTTTAACATCGAACACTTTTTTCAGTCCCGATCGAATCTCTTGCAATTTTCTATTGTTGTTTGACGCGTACAGAATATCGTCAACAGACACAACTACAAAGGTACGCTCTTTCTCAGTCGTGTTATAATACAGGCACGTGTCGCTCGCCGTTGACTTTAAATTTAAATTTCTAAGCACTTTTCCAGCTTTTTATTCCACTGGCGACCGGCTTGACGTAAGCCGTACAGCGCTTTGTTCAACCGACACACTTTTTCACCTTCTCGTAATTCACGAATCATTTTACGTGCTTTGACACCAACTTCGCTTGCACCATCTTTTCGCACTATTTCCCCTAACGCTTCCTCGATGTACTCTGGTGTCTCCATGAAGATTTCTTCGTTCAGCTCCCCGTTCAGGTACAAAGCAACCACGTCCAGTTGAAGGACTTCAAGATTTTCTCTTGCTGCCAAAGCCATCAGTAGTCTCACTGAATCTAAGCGAGCTACAGGCGCGAACGTTTCAGCAAAGTCAATCCCCTCACGCTGAGTGAATCCACGTGCGACAACTCTTGCTTTTCTGCGCTCTAAGCTCCCATCTGGCTTCGTTTTATTTCGTAGAACGATTCTACATGTAATTACCTTTCTGTCCTTGGGTCGCTTTACCAGTGTCCATGTATCGTGCTTGATCAGTGCTTTTACTTCTTCGGTGATTGCCTCTAACCACTCTTGAGATTCGTGGCTACTCATCGCGCTCTTTACCGACAGATCAGCTAGGTTAGCCATCTCTATCGCTTGAACATCATTGTCTGCAGCATCTGTGAATACTTCATCTTCGGACCCATCTTCGCTTTCTACTTCATCATCAGGCTCTTCGTCGCGCGCTCTTGATTCTGTTGAAACCGATCTCGTTCGATATACTTTTCTCGGTCTTCCTCTACTACCTAAGCGCATTAGTCTTGGCCTGCCCACTCCTCGAGCTGCAGTTGACGTTACTGATGATCTTACTTGTGAGTCTACAACTATCTGCGGCACTGACGCACTGTCTTCCCTCGCATGTAGCTCACTGGTTTCGTTGGATTTTATTTCAATCTCAACTCCGCTCTCTTTGTCTTCGTCAAACCTCTCAGTTGACTCGTTGACATCTCTCTCGGTCAACTCTTCCATCACCCCTTCTTCAACGCATCTTACGTCCCTGGTTATCACAACTTTGTTGTCTTCAGGAACATACACTCGATACCCCTTGGATTCTTCAGAGTACCCCACCAGGACGCCTTCTTTCGCCTTGGGTTGAAATTTACCCCTTCCAGGCTTCTTCTGCAGTACGTACGCTTTTGCTCCGTACGCTCTAAGATTGCTCAGGTCCGGTATACACTTACACCAATACTCATACGGAGTATGACCTCCCAAAATCGCTGTCGGACACCTGTTTCGTAAATAATTTGATGCGGGAAGCGCTTCAGCCCAGAAGGCATTCTTCAGTCCTGTTTGCACTAGTAAACACCTTGCCATTTCCACGAGAGTTCGGTTCATACGCTCGGCAACACCGTTTTGTTGCGGTGTGTGAGCCACTGTCAACCGTCTAGAGATGCCGCTCTTTTTCAGAAATTCGTCGAACTCGCGATTCCGATACTCTCGTCCATTGTCCGTCATTAGGCATTTTTTTCGTTTACCAGTCTGATTTTCCACTCGCGCTTTATATTCCTTGAATACTTGAAACACGTCACTTTTATTTCTCAGGAACATGACCTCACACCATCGACTGTGGTCGTCAATAAATGTGACAAAGTATTTTGAGCGCTTAAATGACTCTGTCCTTGCAGGTCCCCACACATCAGAGTGCACTATATTCAACACATCTGAACTTCTCTGTGACCTTTTTGGAAACGGTAACGCTGTCAATTTTCCGCGCATGCATATGTTACATGGCTGTGATAGTCTCTCACTCACAATGTTTATTCCAGTAGCTAGTCCACTTTCCGATAGTTTAATAACATCTGGGACATTCAAATGACAAAGTCTTCGATGCCACACATCTACAGCCACAGCACTATTATTGTTCACAAGGTTCATTTGCTCTTGTTTCTCACAGAAATAGTAGAGGTTTCCTTTGCGTTCAGCAACGAGTTTTATTTTCCCGTCCTTTCCACGCACTGTTGCACGAAACGCGACGTTGGCGTCAAATAGAACAGTGTGTCCATGGTCTGTGATTTTTGCCACTGACAGTAGATTTGTACGTAGTTCTTTGACTAGCAACACATGATTGAGTTTCACGGACTCTTTCTGTTTACCGTCCGTTGTCACTACACTAGCCGTTCCGCGTGCGTTAATGTCAATTTGGATATCACTAGCTAGCAACAATTTCTCCTTTCTTGTACTCGTACGTTTTTGAAGGATGTCTTCATCGTTACACATATGCGATGTACAGCCGCTATCCAAACACCAGCATCTTACCCAAGCACTGTCTTTTGCACCTAGCAACTCTTCGCGCATTACACCTAAAAACGCGGTTCCAGCTACCTCGGCTTTTGACGACGATTCACCCCTTGAACTGTCTTGCGAACCTTTTCCTGGACATTCAGCAGCCTTATGACCGACACCATGACACCTAAAGCACTTGTATTGAAATTTTTTATTTTCCTTCGCTTTATTCTCTGTCATTTGGCGGAAATTTCCATTTTTCTTCCAGCTTCGGCCATTTTGGGACTTTCCCCTGCCTCTCTGCACCCACATCGCTTCTGCTGCTTCGTCGCTTTCCTGTTGTTTCCTCGAGTCGAATTCTTCCAGAACTTTCTGTCGAATTATTTCAGCACTCGGCACTGTATCTTGCGACTCCATCGAGCATTTTAGCACATTAAAGCTCGGTGGTAAGCTGTTCAGCAGGATATATGACAATAATTCTGGGTTTATGGGAATACCCATCGTTTCCAATTGCGCTGTGACGTCGAAGAAATCCATTAGCTGCGTTCGGAGATCCTCGCCCTCGGCCATCTTGAAAGTTGATATGCGCTTCAGCAAGCTCGCCTTCTTGACAGGCCCCGTTGATGCAAATTCTGATTTTAATCTGCACCATACTTCTGCTGCTGTGTTCAACCCTTTGACCAATCGTAACAAGCTCGGGTCAATAGCAATTATCAAATCAGCCCTTGCTTTGGCGTCCTCGTCATCCCATTTTTCTTGCACTACCCTGGATTGTTCTTCTTCCGCTATCAGCTTCGGCCTCGGTATCTTGCCGCACACATGCTTCCAAGTACCATTTTTTACAGCCAAAGCTTCCATTTGTACTGACCAACTATCATAGTTGACTTTTGTCAGCGATTTTATATTAAAAGTTGACGACGTCATTTTGAAATTTTTCAATCCTTTTCAATGCGATTGTAAACTTTATCGCGTCTGGGCTTCTACACGACTGGACTTTCACGTATCTGGGCCCATAACCTGTTAAGGTTCAATTCAGACTGTTCGAGAAAGAAAAAAACAATACAACGTGCCGCCCGTACAAATTCTCAAGGCTTACTACTCTCATATAAAAGAAGCAAATTTGACAGTATCTAACATGGGAAGTTCTTGTAATTGCCTCGAAAATCGAAATTGAAATTTTGAACATTTCTTTACGTTTTGAGGTCTATAGAGTATATATACAGTGTTTTTAGAAAGGGAGATGCATGTGTGTGTGTGTATGTTTGTGTACGTACGTACATTCGTTGACACTTTTTTTATGATCATAACTCACGTAAACAAAGTCGTATCGACTTCGCTAAGGTGTCAATCGAAGCGTCTTTGCAATCTTAAGAGCTGATTAGTTTTGGCACACTTCTTCTGTTTAGCTCGATTGAAGGTCATTTGTCTCATGCTTTATATCTCGCGAACCAAACGTGCGATTTTCTTGGACAAGGTGTCAATCAACGTATATTGACATTTATGTGCTTCTTTCAAGTTTTTAAAAAAATTCTTGGAGGCGTTTTCTTTTTCGGAAGAAAAAAAGTGCCAAAAATTTACTGTTTTTTCAAAAACATTTAAGTTTTAACCTTATTTTCAAGTTGCAGCAATCAATGTTTAAATAATTTTAAAAAAAATGTCCTAAAAATCTCATCAAAATGTTTTCCTGATAACTACAAAAAAAATTAAATAAAAAATAAAAAATCATTAACAGTCATCATGATCTTTAAGGTCATATTTGTCATAAGTTATATCTCGCGAACCAAACATCCGAATTGCATCGTTTAGGTGTCAATAGACGTGTATTAACATTTTTGTGAATCTTTCAAATTTTTTAAAAAATCGTTCAAGCCGTTCTTAATGTTTTAAAAAAATGCAAAAATTAGGTTTTTTTTCATTTACAATAAATTTTTAACCTGATTTACGGAAGACAGTAATCATTTTTTATAATATTTATATACTCCAAGCAGTGCTTGTAAAATCATCATCGAAGCTTTCTCTCATGATTATCAAAAAAAATCATTAACAGTCATCATGATCTTCAAGGTCATTTCTGTTATTCACTATATGTCACGAACTAGATATGATATTTGCAATCAGTAGGGTGTGAATCGACGTGTAATAATGTCTTTGTGATTTTTTTATCATTATAAAAATTCGTTACAGCCGTTTTTTTTTCAATTTAATAGAAGAAAATACAAAAAATTAGGATATTTTTCATAAAAAATATTTTTTTTCCCTGATTTGCACAACACAGTAATAAATGTTTATAAAATTTAAACATTCTTATCAGTTTTTGAAAGGAGAAACCGGCAAAAAAAATTTCCATGGTTATGAGAAAAAAAACTAATTTAAAACTAAAAAGTCATTCAAAGTTTCCATGTAAAGAGGGTTCATACGAATGTTATTACTCTATATATTTTATTCTAAATAAATGGTTGTAAATTGAATCACAGTTTTAAAATATTTGCATAATTTGAGCAGATTTGTAATAGTTTTTACAGTCTTCTAATTAAAAAAACTGCTTAAATTTTCAAAATCGTCAAAATTTCAATCAAATATGCATTTGTGGTAATCAACGCTTTGAATGGTAAAATGTTTCATAGACAATACTTTGCAAGATCATATGCTTTAAAAAGCTTTCATCAAATAAAAAATTGTAGTTTTTAATAGATTCATTCTTTAGTAATCGTAAGATTTCAATTACTTCCTCCATCATCATTTGTAAAACATTTTACTTTTTACATGCAATTGAACATATTTTTGACTGAATATTCAAAAGTTCAAGACCAATAGAAAATATAAAGTAGATATCAATATCATTGATGTAAAATTGTGAAAAAACATAAATGCAGTGAATATGCTGAAGTCATGGCAATTTTGCTTGCAACTATCCAAATGACCATCATGCGACAAAATCTCTTCATTGGGCGTATTTACAAAAACTGCATTCATTTTTGCTAGCATTCTTTTGTCCTTCAATCATCGATGTAAAAATAACAAATAACGTAGAAAAGGTCCCCACCGATTGATTGATCAAATCAATCTACCGCCATCCACCAAAAGCTTTACGTAATCAATGGATACTCCCGTAGACTATACGATTATTATTAACTCATTCCTGTTACTGCTATGAATACCTCTCATTATTATTACTTAAAGAAGTATCATTTTCATAATTATTATTGTGTTTAATATTTTTAATATTGATGTAGATATTACTGGGAAGTCGACCGTGTTGACCTCAAGGGTCGCACTTCGCGGCTTGTTTCAAGAACTGTTTGGAGTATGTAAATTTTGGAAACGCCGATTACTGCGTTTTGAAAATCAGGTTAAAATATTTTTATTTCGGAAAAAAACCTTAATATTTTGCACTTTTTTCCTTTAATTAAAAACCAGCTCCAAGAATTTTTTCAAAAATTTGATTGAATGACATGAATGAATATCTTTGCAATCTTAAGAGCTGATTAGTTTTTGGGAAACTCCGGTCGGGGCAGTTTGTTGTTTTGCCCCTTTGAAAATCATTTCTGTCTTGCGTTATATCTCGCAAAACAAACATACGATTTACCTTATTAAGGTGTCAATCGACGTGTATTAACATTTATGTGAGTTATTGTAATTTTGGAAAAAATCGTTGGACACGTATTTTAATTTAAGTAAAAAAAGAGCAAAATATAAGGGTTTTTTTCATGACCAATAATTTTTCAACCTTATTTACGGAAGACATTAATCAATTTTTATAAAATTTAAATACTTCAAACAGTGATTGTATAACAGCATCAAATTATTTCCTCATGATCAAAAAAAATCAAATAAAATATAAAAAATCATTAACTATATCTCTATATCTCACGAACCAGATATAATATTTGCATCATTAAAGTGTCAATCAACGTGTCTTAACAAATTTGTGATTTTTTAACCTAATAAAAATTCGATTCACCCGTTTTTTAATTTAATAAAATAAAATGCGAAAAATTATGGTTATTTTCATAAAAAATATTTTTTTAACCTGCTTTGCACAACACAGTAATAAATGTTTATAAAATTTATACATTTTTATCAGGTTTGGAAAAGAAACCAGCAACAATTTTTTACATGATTATGGAAAGAATAAAATAAAAAATCTTCCAAAGTTAGTGCTAGTGCTCTTTTGTCCTTCAATCATCGATGTGAAAATAACAAATAACGTAGAAAAGGTGCCCGCCGATTGATTGATCAAATCAATCTACCGCCATCCACCAAAAGCTTTACGTAATCAATGGATACTCCCGTAGACTATACGATTATTATTAACTCATTCCTGTTACTGCTATGAATACCTCTCATTATTATTACTTAAAGAAGTATCATTTTCATAATTATTATTGTGTTTAATATTTTTAATATTGATGTAGATATTACTGGGAAGTCGACCGTGTGGACCTCAAGGGTCGCACTTCGCGGCTTGTTTCAAGAACTGTTTGGAGTATGTAAATTTTGGAAACGCCGATTACTGCGTTTTGAAAATCAGGTTAAAATATTATTATTTCGGAAAAAAACCTCAATATTTTGCACTTTTTTCCTTTAATTAAAAACCAGCTCCAAGAATTTTTTCAAAAATTTGATTGAATGACATGAATGAATATCTTTGCAATCTTAAGAGCTGATTAGTTTTTGGGAAACTCCGGTCGGGGCAGTTTGTTGTTTTGCCCCTTTGAAAATCATTTCTGTCTTGCGTTATATCTCGCAAAACAAACATACGATTTACCTTATTAAGGTGTCAATCGACGTGTATTAACATTTATGTGAGTTATTGTAATTTTGGAAAAAATCGTTGGACACGTTTTTTAATTTAAGTAAAAAAAGAGCAAAATATAAGGGTTTTTTTCATGACCAATAATTTTTCAACCTTATTTACGGAAGACATTAATCAATTTTTATAAATAAATCATGAAAAAGTTTTGCTGGTTTCTCTTCAAAAACTGATAGGAATGTATAAATTTTATAAACATTCATTACTGTGTTGTGCAAATCAGGTTAAAAAAATATTTTTTGTGAAAAAAACCCTAAGTTTTCTTATGTTCTTCTATTAAATTAAAAAAAAACCGATGAAACGGATCTTTACAATGTTAAAATAATCAAAGACGTTTTAAAACACGTCGATTAACACCTTAATGATGCAAATGTTATATCTGGTTCGTGATATATAGTGAATGGAAGAAATGACCTTGAAGATCATGATGACTGTTGATGATTTTTATTTTTTTATTTAATGTTTCTTGTTATGATGAGAAAAAGTTTTGATGATGCTTTCACAAGCACTGCTTGGAATGTATAAATTTTATAAAAATTGAATACTGTGTAAAAGATTTGCATTTAAATGATAGTTCGTCGCAGTAGATGCCTTCTCGGTGTTGGACGCCGAACGCCGGATCTTGTATTCCTCAAGTGTGATCCGGGATTTAGCGCTGTATAGGAATAGCGCACTTTTAGTGAGGGAACAGGGTTAAATTGAAGTACCTACCGGCAAGTTAATTGCCACATATCTGGCGCAGGATTCAAGATCCAAGCTAGCCGATATTTTTATTCTGTTTTACTTTTAGCGACTGCTTACGCTTTAATTGTAGCGCTTCTAAAGCCAAGTTACGGCTTGAGCGTATTGCCAAACTACGGCAATAGTAGATAATTAAAAACGAGTCAAAAGTAAGACTATGACTATATTTTCTTTTGTACACTTTCCTTTTATACACTTTTTACAACTTAACATATAATCCCTACTCTAATATTTTATTCTACTTAATACATAATCCCTACTCTAAAACTGGAAGAATTGAATATGGTAAATTCATTCTACCAATCAAAATATCGATCAGCACTTTTCCATATGACCCAATTTAAAAATGCAACACTCATAATAGTCCATGAGTGAAATGTAACACTCATAATAGTCCATGAGTAATATGCAACACTCATAATAGTCCATGAGTAATGACTACTCAGGTTTCGTACTTTGTGTGTACATTACACATGCCAATGCTAGGCGCCGCTTCGTCTAGAGCGATCGCAATGGGTTAGTATAAACATTCGTTCATATGTCTATTTTTAGTGACAACATGAATTGACTTTCGTGTGAGTGTAATGCGAAACGAGTATGCAAAGTGAGCATTACAAAGTGATCGTAAGTTATGCATTTGTATATTCTACGATTGCTCATTGATTATTAATTTGTGGGTTTAGTTTATAGTAAAATGCTGATTGATTGTGTAGATATGTGTAGATCCACTACACCCTTAACCTTTTGAGGTGAGAGTTTGGGTACAAACTCGAGACTTATTTTAGGTATTTTTACATGTCTTATATTATATTTTTATTCATTGTTATTCCCCTTTTTTTTTTTTTGAAAATCTTAAGTCTATTATTGTGTATCCATTTTTTCTTATTATCTATTTCCAATAGTGTATTTACATTATCTTTACTTAGTACTTTAAATGGACCTTTATACGGTTTCTCATGTTTTCTTCTGTTCTCTACTTTTAATAAAACAAGATCGTCTATTTCTATGTTTAATGGTTTTGAATAACATTCTTTATTTGTTCTAATCATTTTAGCTTTTTCAATTAAGTCCTTTGCTTTTGTTAGAGACATTTTTAATCTAATTTTTAATTCATTTCTGTAATTCTCTAAATTGTATATTTCTTCTGAATCGCTTAAAATGTCATTTGGTAAATAGGATAGTTTGCCGAATACTAGTTCGTAAGGTGTATAATTTGTGTCAATGTGTGGAGTTGTATTGTATGAAAATGTATAGAAAGGTATCCATTCGTCCCAGTTGTTGTTATCAACGAAGGACAGTAAGTATTCGTTTAATACGCGGTGGTTCCTTTCTATTACACCTAACGACTCATGATGGTAAGGGGTTGAAAATATTTGTTTTATATGTAGTAACTCGCATACTTCTTTCATTAGACTGTTTGTAAATTCTGTCCCTAAGTCCGTTTTTAGAATCTTGAAATGACCGTATAATAAGATAAATTTATTTACTATAGCTTTTGCTACTGTGGTAGCATCCTTAGTCTCTATGGGTATGGCAGTTATAAATTTCGTTAATTCGCACTGAATAGTGAGAATGTATCTGTAGTTGTTGGAAATTCTCAACGGGCCAACAATGTCTGCGCTTACGATCTCGAAGCTAGTAGATGGAGTCTCGGTTTTTATCATTTTCTCTTTGGTGTGCTTAGTTATTTTATTCATTTTGCACTTTTCACATTGGTTTATATGTTTTTTGACCATTTTCTTCATATCCTTCCAACAGTATCTCTGTTTCAATTTTAGCAATGTTTTATGTACTCCTATGTGTCCTCCATGTGGCGAATTGTGGTACTCAATAATTAATTCATTTTGCTTTTTGACGTCTTGAATTCTTATGGGCGGTCTGTATATTAATATTTTTAACTTATAAATTTCTTCTCGTTGCAACGCATTAAATAACTTCTTGAATTCATTTCTCGGTACGTACCTGAATATATCATCATTAGAGGATAAAGATAGTGCATTTATGCTATTGTTCTTTGAATATATTAACAACTTCTTCATGACAGAAACTAATTTCGTGTATGAATTATCGTTGTTGTTATCATGAACTTTCAGCTTATCGTTGAAGGAAACTGGTTTCTCAACAACTTTATCACTGTAGCGCACTACTATAAAATCTTTCTCTTTAGTTATAGATATATCATCTCTCTTGTATTTCTTGCTAGCTAGCATATAAAATTTCAGTTTCATCGCCCCTTTAATATCTGACAAAGAAGTGCAATCAAACGCATGGAGGTGATCAATCTCTTCGTTTTGGTTGCCACTTTGCTTGTCGATTTCTGTATTTTTATTTTCACTTTGTACCTTTTTCGTTTTACTTCTTGTTATCGCCAATAATTTTTTGCTAATATTTTCATCGTTTGTCGGAGGTATCATGGATTTTAGCATTTCAGTGTTCATTTGTATTCTTGACAGCGCATCCGCATTTGTATTTATATTACCCTTTTTGTATATGATCTCGAAATCGTAGTCCGATAAATCTAGACGTATTCTAGTAAGTTTTGAAGATGGATTTTTATGTGTAAACAATGATACCAAAGGTCTGTGGTCTGATACGACTATAAACTTCCGTCCATATAAATATGGCCTAAAAAAGTTTATGCCCCAATGTATCGCCAATAGTTCCTTTTCTATGATAGGTTTATTCAATTCGTGCTTATTTAAGGATTTGCTCGCGTACGAGATTGGTAGATCTGAACCAATTTCTCCTTGCGATAGTATAGCACCTAGTGCGAAATTTGACGCATCTGTAGTAAGTATGAAGGGTCTTTCAAAATCTGGGTATTGTAGTATAGGAGGTGAAATCAGTTTGCGTTTTAAAAGTTCGTATGCTTTTTGCTGTTCTTCTTCCCAAACAAACGGTGCTTTTTTCTTTAAAAGAGAGTTCAAACTCTTTGCCGTTTCTGCAAAGTTTGGTATGAAGCGTCGATAATAGTTGCAGAAAGCTACGAATCTTCGCACGTCATCCGCGGTCTTTGGGATGGGATAATTTTTAATTACTTCATGCTTAGCAGGGTCTGTTCTTATACCATCTGCTGTAATAAGGTGTCCTAAATACACTACTTCTGATTTTAAAAATTTGCATTTATTTGCATTTAACTTCAAATTGTACTTACGAAGTCTCTGTAAAACTGTTCTTAAATTTTCATTATGATGTTTCATGCTACATCCGAAAACCATGATGTCGTCTACGTATAAGAATGCTGAGTCACTTAGACCAGTTAAGGCAATAGTGAGCATCCTTTGGAAGCTGTTTGATGATATTTTCAATCCAAAAGGTAATCTTTTGAATTGATAGTGTCCATCATTGGTGGAAAAAGCGGTTAAATGTCTTGATTCTTTTTCCAGTTCAATCTGGTGGAACGAACTAGTCATATCTAAGGTTGAAAAGTACTTTGCCCTACCTAGTTTGTCTAGGACGTCTTCTAACCTTGTCAAAGGAAATTTATCGTTCACCAGTTTGTCGTTCAGTTTTCTGAAATCAACGACTAATCTCCACTTCTTGGTGTCATCCGAGCTTTTCTTAGGTACCACTAACAATGGAGAGTTGTACGGGCTTGTGGATTGTTCGATAATATCATTATCTTTTAGTTCCCGTACTTGCCTAAGAATTTCTTCATTCTGAGTTTGTGGTAATCTATAATTTTTTATGTAGACTGGGTTTTCGTCGCAAGTGTTCAGTTTTTGTTGGTAGAAATTATTTTTTGTGAGGTATTCACCTTCCAGATGGAAAACGTCTTGGTATTCCATTATAATTTCTTGCAAACTCTTGTTTGCTTGTTCATCGAGACTGTTGGTATTAATTACGTTTAATAGTTCGTCTAATCGTTTTTTGTCAAATTTCCGAGTTGTCTTTAATACGTCATAATTCCTCAGTGGTTCTACCTCTGTTTGAAAGTTTTTCAGAGTTATGTCATGTTCGTTAGTATTGAGTATTTTCACATGACATATACCTTTCGCTGGAATTATGCAATTGCTTAAGAATATCCCTTTTTCGATTTCTTTGTTTAGTATTATGCTGTCTTCCGATCTGTCTACGTCTATGGGTATTATCGCTTCTGTTCTTGCGGGAATAGTTATGTGTGCCATGTTAGCTTTTGTAGTGTACATTGGTAACACTATATCTCTGTCTTGTGTACTGAAGGATATGGTATACGTTTCGTAGTCAATTTTGCACATATACTTGATTAGCATGTCTCGTCCTATAATGCCATCAGTTTCGATAGGGAATTTCTCATCTACCGCATGAAATGTATTTGATATAATGATATCTTCAATGTTGAATTTTAGTTTGATAGTTCCGAGTGACATTGTAGTTTCGTTTGTTATGCCCGTGAGTTTGCACCTGTTTTGTGCTTGTATATCATATGAACTTAAATTATTACTCTTGTATATGGAGATGTCGGCTCCAGTATCTATTAATAGTTGTAGATATCTATGTTCATTTTTGTTATATATTTTTATATAGTTTGTGCTCATACCCGTTATTCTGTATACCTTATTCTCTAGAGTGTATTTATTACTGTTTTTTGTTTCGGCTTCAAAAACTATGCTTCTTCCGGGAGGTTGCCTAATTCCTCTCGGGAACTTGTCACGTTTCCCTGGTTGTTTATCAATTTTACCCTTCTAGTGTTGTATCTGTTATTATTGTTATTATATCTTCCTGTATTATTATCAAATTTATTTCTATTAAAATTTCTGGTAGGATTAGAATTCCTATCATTGTATCTATTATATGTCCTATAGGAGTTATTATTAAAATTATTGCGTGGGTGATTGGAACTTCCACGATTGTCATTTCTATTATAATAACCATTGTGGTTATTATGTCTTCTGGCATTAAAATTATTGTACTTGTTATTTTTATTTACGTACATAATTGTTGAAGGTTGAGATTCATTGTTCTCAATTTCAGTGGCCAATGTGATAGCTTCACTGAAAGTCTGTGGTCGTGCTGCGAACACAGTGTCCCTAATTTGATCGTTTAGACCATTCTTGAATATAGTAAGAGCATATGTGTCGTTTATGCTCTGTATTGCTTGTCTAGCAGCTTGGTTTACATCTGCACCTAACGTGCCAATTTGTAATTGGTTTAAATCACTTATTAAAGATAATATTTTGTCTTTGTATGCCGTTATGGGCATGCGTTTCTGGGTTATGCCTGCGAGCTGTGTATGTATTTGGGGTACTGTTTTATTATTTTTGTACCTGAGTCGTAGCTCTGTTTCTAAATTATTGATACTAGTAATTGATGAAATGTTTATTGCTGTTCTCACATTTGTGTTGAGTTTAATGTGTAGAACTAGATTCAGCAACTCTATTTTACCTTCTGCCGATAATTTTTTTTCTATTAATTTGATTATAGTTAAAAATGTCTCTAGTTCAGCGAACTTCCCATCAAATGTGGGTATAATCTTGATTGCACTTTCTATGTTAAATTCTGCCATCTCTGTGTAGATGATATTGTCTTCAATTTTTACCAATATGTTTGCAGCGTTCAGCCGTTGTATCAGGTTTGTAATTAGGTTTCTACAAACTGATGAAAATGTCGATTTTAGTTCTATCTCATTGCCTTCCTTAATGTCGTTAAAAAGGTTTTTACCTACAGTTTCTGCATCGATTGCGTATTCTAATTTCTCTTTAAGAGTTTTGACCGTATAGGTCTTTGTTTTCTTTAAATTTATTAAATTATTTTGTAATTCAGACAATATCTGTTTTATCTTCTCCACCGACATCTGTGAGGACAATTAGAATTTCTTTCAGCTATACATTGTTTCGTCCTAATCCGATATTCCTATCTACTATCTTCCTTGCATACCTTTTTTGACTATTATTATAAAGATATAGGCACGCCATTATTATTAAGAAAACAATTGTTGTACTTATTGTTTGTTTGTATTCAATAAAAATATTAGCCTGAGTACTGCAATTATTTCCCATAGTTTAAAGAAGTTAATATATATCTGATACAATTTAATTATTTATACAATTTTTTTTTTTTCTTTAAGTTTGTTTAGCCGCTCCGTAAATTGCCTCCTTTGTTCCTTGGCCGAAATATGTATTAGCCTGTGAAGTATAGCTTTTTCACGCCTTTCTTTGTATCTGCGTCCTCCACGTTGTCGACGTTTTATTTTATTTATACGTGGCTCATCTATTCCACTTCGTTTCACGAAGTCCTCTATTTTCCTTGGACGTGGACCAGGTAGCGATGATGGCTTATATGGTGGAGCTCGTAGATTTGGACTAAGCTCATACTCCTCGTGTAAGGTTGCCGCTGGTGTTTTTTGTGCTCGTATCAGACATCTTTCAAATGCCTTGTGGAACTCTTCATCTGTTGTTGTATTGGCTATTTCACCGTCTTCAAGGTCTTCCGTATGCTGTGGTATATCATCCTTCAGATGTTCGAAGTTTACTGGATCGTCGGTTGCAGGATCGTCGGTTGCAGGATCGTCGGTTGCAGGATCGCCATGTAAAAGATTTGCATTTAAATGATAGTTCGTCGCAGTAGATGCCTTCTCGGTGTTGGACGCCGAACGCCGGATCTTGTATTCCTCAAGTGTGATCCGGGATTTAGCGCTGTATAGGAATAGCGCACTTTTAGTGAGGGAACAGGGTTAAATTGAAGTACCTACCGGCAAGTTAATTGCCACATATCTGGCGCAGGATTCAAGATCCAAGCTAGCCGATATTTTTATTCTGTTTTACTTTTAGCGACTGCTTACGCTTTAATTGTAGCGCTTCTAAAGCCAAGTTACGGCTTGAGCGTATTGCCAAACTACGGCAATAGTAGATAATTAAAAACGAGTCAAAAGTAAGACTATGACTATATTTTCTTTTGTACACTTTCCTTTTATACACTTTTTACAACTTAACATATAATCCCTACTCTAATATTTTATTCTACTTAATACATAATCCCTACTCTAAAACTGGAAGAATTGAATATGGTAAATTCATTCTACCAATCAAAATATCGATCAGCACTTTTCCATATGACCCAATTTAAAAATGCAACACTCATAATAGTCCATGAGTGAAATGTAACACTCATAATAGTCCATGAGTAATATGCAACACTCATAATAGTCCATGAGTAATGACTACTCAGGTTTCGTACTTTGTGTGTACATTACACATGCCAATGCTAGGCGCCGCTTCGTCTAGAGCGATCGCAATGGGTTAGTATAAACATTCGTTCATATGTCTATTTTTAGTGACAACATGAATTGACTTTCGTGTGAGTGTAATGCGAAACGAGTATGCAAAGTGAGCATTACAAAGTGATCGTAAGTTATGCATTTGTATATTCTACGATTGCTCATTGATTATTAATTTGTGGGTTTAGTTTATAGTAAAATGCTGATTGATTGTGTAGATATGTGTAGATCCACTACAACTGTCTTCCGTAAATCAGGTTAAAAATTTATTGTTTATTAAAAAAAACCTAATTTTTTGCACTTTTTTTTCCTAAATTAAAAAACGGCTCCAACAATTTTTTTTAAAAATTTGATAGATTCACAAGAATTTTAATACACGTCGATCAACACCTTAATTATGCAAATCGTATGTTTGGTTCGCGAGATATAGTGCGTGACATAAATGACCTTCAAACGGGTAAAACAGCAAACCCCCCCGACCGAAGTTTCCCAAAAACTAATCAGCTCTTAAAATTGCAAAGACGCTTCGATTGACACCTCAACGAAGTCGATACGACTTTGTTTACGTGAGTTATCGTCGTAGAAAAAAGTGTCCACGAACGTACGTACGTACGTACGTACGTACACACACACACACATACATCTCCCTTTCTAAAAACACTTTATATATACTCAATAGATCTCAAAATGTAAAGAAATGTTGAAAATTTCAATTTCGATTTTCGAGGCGAATACAAGAACTTCCCATATACTAGGAAGTTAATAAAGACAAAAAAATGCCATATGGTATATAAAAAACAATAATTAACGACTTAAGGGGAAACAACACTGTAGAAGCAAAAAAAGTCATTTTCTGGGAATTTTTTCCTCAGAAACCCAACAACATATCGAAATTTAGTAAAAAGATCTGTCACAAATCCCGACGTCGCGCCTAAACGAGAGGACCCGAGATTGAATGCCCCACCATTTTGGACGCTCCTCGACCACGGATGCCTCGGGTTCAGACGCGCCGCCGGGACTGTTTCAAAGTCGACCGCATAGTGGCGGTCCCGATTTTACATTTTAGTTTTCCCGACTAGCTCACCGAGTCATGGGTTTTTGGAAAAAGGGAAGAACCACGAACCACATTCGCACACGCGTCACCAATACCAAAAAAAAATCACATCACTTGATTTTACTTATTCCATTATTATTATTTTTATTTATTTCTCAATAAAGCAACTATCATTGGAGACTTATTACTATCGATTACTTTAAATGTAATAAAGATGCACACTTGAATTTTGTTATCAATGTTTCGCCGTCAAAGAAGCTTGTTTCGATTGTTACGTTTTTCAATTAAATCCGGGCGGGCATCATTTGCGCCTCGGGCGCCGAATCAATGGTCGATTGCCAGGCGTTCGTGGTGGTCGGACTCACACCACCAAATTCGAAGAAGCACTCCTCCATGATGCGACTCTGGAACAGCACCGTCTGGTCCAGCCGAAAGTTATCCATCGCTTTGATGGTGTTGAAGTTGATTTCACGCGATCCCGCTCCCAAATCCAGTAGGTTCACAGGCACACGCGCTTCGTGTTTTAACGTCTGTCGACGAGACGTCCTTATTTTCTCAACTCCCAGTTCTAAAAACTGGCTTCTCCAAAACAAAAAAACTCTTTTTCTGTTCTCCGTATAATTTCACAGTCCGGCCAGTTCGACCGTCGAAACGCAACCCCTCACACTCACTCATCATTTCCGACACGTCCAACATTCGAAAAGCTACTTTTCGCGTAGCGTGGCATGATCGATCACTCGTATTCGCGAAAGCTCGAACACAATCCGAGGGTTGGAGCGAGACGACGCGTTGGAACAGCTTTTGTCGGAACTTGGTGAGCTTTACACTTTTAGATAATCATTGACAGGTAGGTATTTCTCGGATTTAGTTATTTCGGGCAGGAAAGGCGCGAAGACAATTTGAATGTAGTTTATGATAGGTACGTAACAGATCCATATTGTACAAGTTATCACATCCTCTTTTAAAAAAAATTCAGAACTTCAAGAAACAAAATGGCTGCTCCCTAGCATTTCTCCAGAAACGCCTTATTTTTTCATGGCTTCGCGGCTGGACCGTGTTCCCCTGAATTATTAGGGTTATGGTTATCAAACAAACAATTATCGATAAAGCATAATAACAACCAGAGAAGTACGTAGGTTTTTTCAATTGATTTTTGACGAAATGGCGTCATTTTGAAAACAAATGTAAAAAAAACGAAAAAAACCCTCGAGATTTGTTAATATCAATTGAGGCACGGTTTTACAAAAGGGTACATTTCCAAAAAACTGAATTTTCGGGAATCAAAAAAAACAATTATACTCTTGGCATTTTCATTTTTGAAAAATTGAATTGTTGATAAATTATCTAGAATGTAGCGAGATTGTATTTATCTATCAACATGATTCAATTACCTGTTCCATCAGATGGGAAGTTGACTATGAAATTGGGGAGGTTTCGCAAAACGGTACAAATCCAATTTCTATACCGTTTTGCAAAGCCATTTCCACCCTAGCCCAAGAGATGGGTTTTCTATTGATGCTATTTGATTTAATTTAATTTAAATTTCACTGTTATGTGATGTTGTTGACACATTGGTATCAATTTTATTTATAGGAAAAGGATATAAAATATGTAACATTTTGAAAAAACTATAGAAATAGTACCGTTTTGAAAAAACTTCATGCTTTTAAGGCGGGATTCGTCCCGTTTCGACAAACCGGAACGTGACCATTCGATTCCTCGTGAAATTTTACATGAAAATCGATATCAAACTCGACTTTTTCGATTTTGGCGCTTATACCCTTTTGCAAAACTGCGCCTCAATTGAAATATGCAACATTAAAAAATCCTAAGTATTTCCTAGCAGACACTTTTTTTAACATACTGTAAAAATTTCAAGTAAATCGAACAAAAATGGTTTGAAAAAGGAGTCCGCCCAGTTTGAAAAACGTTGTTCCGAGATAAACGCGTTTAAAGTTTAAGGTATTGAAAAATCATGAATAAATTTGAAATACCTCTAGTCTGCAAAATACATACTTCGGCGTTCTCTACTAACGTTCAACTAACAGAGCAAGTGTACGATTTTGAAAGATTTATATTTAAATACGTTATAAATTTCAACACAATAGCGCGCGGGAATACGCGCGGATTGTGCTCCAAAAGAACAGTGAGAGGCACCGCGGTTTGACCGAAGAATATCGTCCAATGGTCATGGGAATCGAGAATTCTGGGGGTTCATTGAGAGCCGATGCAATTAAAACAATATTGTTGCAAGAAACGCAATTAAGTCCGCAGCTGAGTGAAAGTGTTATGGTGACAAAAGTGAACAAACAGAAGTTCAAACCAAAGAAAAAATTCAGTTGCTACGAGTGCGGTGAGCAAGGCCATATTGCCAAGTATTGCAAAAAACGAAAAGAAAAGAGAAGCAAAAGCGATACAGTTATGTTTTCATCGTTTTTGGCAAACGATCGAGCGTCACGCGATTGGTTGATAGATTCGGGTGCTTCAGCGCACATGACAATGTGCAAATCGTTTCTGAACAACAAAACTGAAGCGAAACACAAAGAAATCGTGGTAGCGAACAGTGCAACAGTACCAATTGAGTTTGTTGGCCAAGCGAAGCTAAACCTACCGAACGGTAAAACTGCAACACTAAAGGACGTGCAGTATGTGCCAAAATTGTGTGCAAATCTGTTATCCGTAAGCCAAATGGTGAAAAATGGCAATAACGTGAATTGTAACGAAAACGGATGCAAGATTTTCAATCGCCATAGAATATTGGTTGCGACGGCATCGCTAGAAAACAACATGTTTAAATTAAATCATGTACGAATTGCCAGTTCGAGTGTCGTGAATGATGCGGCCGAAAAAAACTCATTAAATTTGATCGCCTTCAAAACAAGTGAGTGTTCGCAAATTTGGCACCGCCGATTGGGGCACGTCGGAATCGACAAGTTGAAAATTTTAAAGAAAAATTCAATACCCGAGATGAATTTTTCTGAGGCGGTTGTGTGTGAAACGTGCGTTAAAGGAAAGCAAACGAGACAAACGACCAGAAACGAAGGAAAGCGTGCGACACGCTTATTGGAATTAGTACATACAGACGTTTGCGGACCAATGTCGGTAAATTCTTTCGGCGGCGGTCGATTTTTCATTACCTTTTTGTATGATTTTTCAAAAAAATTGTTCGTGTTTATAATGAAGCGGAAATCGGAAGCTTTCGAGTGTTTCATTCGATTTAAAAACTTTGTCGAACGTCAGACTGGAATGCGGATTAAAACGATTCGTACAGACAATGGAAAAGAATACCTCAACAGCTATTTTCGTCAGTTCTGTGTCCGAAGCGGGATTCAACATCAAACAACAGCTCCGTACACGCCAGAACAAAACGGAATGGCGGAGCGAATGAATCGCACAATCTTTGAAAAGGTGCGTTGTATGCTGATTGATGCTGATTTGCCGAAACAGTTTTGGGCCGGAGCCGTGAATACCGCAGCGTACATAATTAATCGAATTCCCTGTCGATCAATTGGATTCAAATCGCCGGAGAAGATCTGGTCAAACGATTTGAGTGTTTTGCGAATTTTCGGATGCAAAGCAATGGCTCATGTGCCAAAACAAAAACGCAAGAAATTGGATGCAAAATCAACAGAATGCATATTCCTTGGTGTTTATAGTGAATCGAAAGCGTTTCGATTGTATGACAAGCAAACGAAGAAAATCGTAATTAGCCGTGATGTTGTCTTCATCGAAGAGCCAAGTTCGCAGGTAATTAATATCAACAAAGATAAAACTAATTCTTCTCAATTGCCGGTAGTAAGCGATTACGAAAACGATGATGAGGTTGAATTGAAAGTTGACAATGTCAATTCAGAGGGCATGGAGAGAAAAGGTGAATTATCCATTGTCAACGAAATCATCGCATCTAGTACAGACTCATCGAGCATTGGAAGCAGTGATTCACTCATCAATGGAACTGATAATACATCAAACTACGTGCCAGATGAAGATCTCGAAATCCCAGATTATGTGCGCCGATCTGAACGAATTGCCAATCAGCAGATGTCACATTCAAATTTCAGCGCTGCAAAGTGCCTAGAAAGTGATCCAGAAACCGTCAGAGCTGCAATGTCGAGTCCGAATGCTGAATCGTGGAAATGCGCAATGAACGACGAAATTAAATCGTTGCGTGATAATCTAACGTGGAAATTGGTCAATTTGCAATTTGTTTAAAGCCAAACGAAATATTAGTGGTGAAGTGATTCGACACAAAGCGAGACTCGTCGTGAAAGGGTATTCGCAGAAGGAAGGTGTCGATTACGAAGAGACGTTTTCGCCAGTTGTAAAGTATACATCGATACGTTTCTTATTGGCAATGTCGGCGAAGTACGATTTGGATATTCAGCAGATGGAGTTTCTCAACGGTGATCTGAAGGAAGATATCTACATGAATCAACCGGAAGGGTTCGAAGATGGTTCGAAACGTGTGTGCAAGTTAGAAAAATCATTGTATGGGCTGAAGCAGTCAAGTCGAATGTGGAACCAAAAGCTCAATGACGTGCTAATCAATTTTGGCTTGAAAAGGTCAGAGGCCGATCAGTGCATTTACCACTTAGTCAATGGTAAGAAGATCCTTATTGTTGCAATTTACGTTGACGATGTGCTGATTTTCTCAAATAATAACGAGCTTACACAACAGTTGAAGGATAAACTGAGACGAAATTTCAAGATGAAAGATTTGGGAAATGCATCGTCCGTACTTGGCATACGCATCACTCGAAACAGAACGGCCGGCACGATTGCGATTGATCAAGCACAATACATCAGGAGCATTTTGGAGCACTTTGGCATGAGTGATTGCAATCCAGTCACAACCCCACTTGACTTGAATCAAAAGGTATCGTGGAATATGTGCCCATCCAGTGAAAGAGAGAAGCGTGAAATGGAAAACGTGCCATATAAGCAAGCGATTGGCAGCATTCTATTTTCGGCACAGATTTCCCGGCCAGATATCTGCTTTGCTGTGAATTTGCTGAGTCGCTACAGCACCAATGCAGGGAAAGCACACTGGGCCGCGGTAAAACGTGTGTTTCGCTACCTTAAAGGAACTGTGGAAAGGAAACTTATTTACGACAATTCGTCGAAAGGAATTGCAGGATTTAGTGACGCTGACTGGGCAAGCGATTTAGACGAACAAAAGTCGACAACTGGCTACGTGTTTACTGCACAGGGTGCGGCAGTATCATGGTGTACGAAACGGCAACCGACCATAGCGTTGTCAACCACGGAAGCTGAATTCATGGCGATGGTCGCAACAATTCAAGAGTCGATATGGTTGAAAAGACTTGAAACCGAACTTTTTATCGACTCACCGAAACAAATGGTCATACACTGCGATAACAAAAGTGCAATTCAGTTGGCACCGAATTTTGCTTACTCTTCACGGACAAAGCACATCGAAATCAAATCGAAATTCATCCGTGAGAAAATCGAGAGCGGTCAAATCAAAATCAAATATTTGCAAACGAATGAAATGGTGGCAGACATTTTCACGAAAGCGGTTGTCAGCAATAAACAGTCAATGTTTGGTAAACTGTTAGGCTTAGTCTGAATTATTTTCACTGTATGCAAATATTTTCTCCATCAATTTAATTTATTCTGAATTTAATTGAATTACCTTATGCTTTAAGGGAATACATAAGTTAGAGTTTGTATTTAGGGAAAGTGTTGGAATTAAATGCAAATTCTAACTAGCAGGTGTAAGCTACACCTTAACAAATATAGTTCACGCGTAGTGCACTTGGCGCTTCGTTACTAAACTGTAACGAAGAAATGTCAAACAAAACGT
This sequence comes from Oxycera nigricornis, assembly GCA_963942545.1. Lineage (NCBI taxonomy): Eukaryota > Metazoa > Arthropoda > Insecta > Diptera > Stratiomyidae > Oxycera > Oxycera nigricornis. Next base: position 66,435,678 of record OZ012663.1, on the reverse strand, counting down.
GAATAAATACTTCTTCTTGTATCAGCAGCGAAACCAATCGGACGCATTTTCATTTCTCGTCCCACTGGCAATTTACCTCTGTCAACAGATCTGAAACGTAAATGATGACTTAGAATCTCTTTGATTTTTTCTATTTTTTGAATCGAGTGTTTGTTACTTGACGCACTTTTCAAGGTTGATTTTAAATTAATAACACCAGGTGTATGTTTATTTTTATTTTTATATTTGTAAGAAATGAATTTTTGTTGTATTTTTATAAAAAAACATATTTAATAAACTTAATTGACAAAATACATATTCATTATTAAATTTTTTCCCCTAACCGCAATATTTACATGATAACATAACCTCGTTTAACGCTGTTTTGTATAACGCTTTACTAAGCTGGAACGTATCCCCGTTAAACGGGGTATTACTGTAATTGGAAGTCGAACAAATTAAAAAAAAAAATTAATAAAAATAAAAATTCTAAAAACAATTGAATGCCATTTTTACCGTAAATGTAATGAAAATAGGAGTAACGCTATGGAGACACGTTTTGCACCCCGGCCCCCTATCCCTCTCGCGCAGGGGCTGGGAATGTCACACACAACTGAACGCAATGTCACTTCACTCTGAAGTGATTCTCTGCAGGGTGCCGGGTCATAGTGATAAACCTGGGATCTGCGAAGCTTAGTAGATAGAATATGAGGACTCCAGATTACTTTGTATGAAAATGGCTTGTGGTTAGCTTGGTGATCGTGTTGTAGATAAGGGGCTAGGTATATGGATGGTTCACGTCATTCCGTAGGTTCTAGTGCCGCCCTTATCTTCTGTGGTATCACAATGGGCCTCTCGTGGCACCTTTGGATGAAAGAAGCTGCCACTACAACGAACCAACCTAAGGGCAATTTTTTTGCTGATGCTCGAAAATAGCCTTGCTAATTGTGGTTTCCGCTTGGTAATTAGGATGTGTTGCTTTGAGTATAAAAGGAACTGCATGTGATTAATGAAATGAGTTTTCTAATTTTTCATCGGTATTCTTAGTCTCGTTACTATTTTCGGCAGTTGTTTGATGTAAATCGTGTGATCAGTGAATAATAGTGGTTTAAAATTGTTAAAAACAAATTATACTGTGAATCCTGATAGCGTGATCAGTGAATAATCGTGATTTAAAATTGATTTTGAAAAAAAAAGTCATACTAAACAGAAACTTTGATAATTCAAGATTGTAAAATTAATGTTGTCAGTGGATCGTGGTCACAAACGGAATGCAGCTGAGGTGATTGACGAGAACTTGAAAAGGGTCAAAAGTCGCTTCAGGGCGATTCCGCTATGGACGATTCTCGACATCAATTATTAAATTACATTATTTGTTACTCTTTTTGCTACTAGTGCAAAGAGGAAAATCTAAATGTAATACTTAATTTTTTTTTCGATTCTACTTCATGTTTGAATTTTTGGCGCGCTTAGAAATATTATCATTCGACGAGCAGGTATATAAAACAACAAAACCACAACTGGCAACCGTGCGAAACACCTGTTACCCGCAGTTTGAAGTGAAGTTCTACCAGTTGCACGTGAAGTGATAATATTAATTTATTCTTTTTAGGCTTAAAATGTAAGTACTTGTTTTTCTTTTTAAAGTATCATTGACTTGAAGAAGACAACGTTAGTTTGTTGCACCCGCGATACAAAATATATAAAAGTTTGTGTTTTTCACAGAAATACTGTGTTTGTGTTTTAAAGCTTTGCAAAAGTAAGAAGAAATCATCAGTTAAGTTAAATCAATCGTTTTTAATAGTGTAATGTTAATTTAATTGAAATAAATGGTTACATAAATTAGTTGCACCCGCGATCTTAATGTTAATCGCGTTTGCAACTCTATGACAGCTGACGCTATTGTGTGATTTATCATATATTCTATTGTTTTTTATGCCTTGAATATTAATATTTGATATTTATGAGTGATGATATACCTATATATAATGTGTGTTTGTATGATATTCCACTTTTATATAGTAACATCGGCTAAAATGACAATGTAGCAAAAGAAAGAAACTGCTTAGTAAAAATATAAGCGTAAACTATAAAAAAAACCTAAATTTTATGCAGGGATTCAAAACAAAGAGACATAGTGAAAAAGAAAATGGAGGTAGATGTTGATTTGAAAAAAACTGGCTAGAACCAGATCAAAAGAAAGAATGCAGGCAACTAGACAGCGTTTCAAAGAAGAAAATGTTAAATTTACAGATACGAGATACAACAGCCCTCACACACTGGGAAAATCTGTGGCAAAGGTAAAACGTAATCTGCTAGTTAGTCCCACTAAAGCAATGGAAGTTTTAGAAAAAATAGCTGCTGAATTGCAAGTTGCTAACGCTCTTAAAGCAGTGCCTCGAAAACTGACGGACGAAGGAAAAAAACAGATTTTTGATTTTTATAATATGGATGATATTAGCAGGCCTGCCAAAAGCCTTCGACATTTTTAAAGAAACTTTTCGCGGTATATCTTTTGGAAAAACGGTTTTTTTAAAGAGAGACTGGCTCATATTCTGCCAACCAAGGATACTCCTCATAATGTTTGCGTATGTGCAATTCACTCAAATTACATTAATCTTCTTCTAGCTATTTCAAAACATGCGGAAGACTTTCCGAAAACACATAAAGAGCTTCTGAAAAAGGTATCATGTAGTGTCGACAATGAAGATTGCATGTCCAACTGCTGCAATATATGCAATGAATCCAACATTTGTGACATTACCCTAGATTCTAGTCCCAGTGTTAATTGGAAGGCCTTGATCTTTCAGAATCACAGATCGAAACAGATGGTGATAAGCAAACTTTTCCATTGCTTCATTAAGCACTAGAAGAACTATATGAGAGCACTGCTAGATTTAAGCTACATTCTTTTGTCAAAAATGATCAATCTGATTATTTTCAAAATGCAAAGTAAGTCCTGACCAGTGAGAAAGCTATAGTACAATTAGACTTTGCTGAAAATTATGCGCTGATCAGTCGAAACGAAAAACAATCAGCACAATGGTTTCATGGACAAGTCACGCTTTTCACGTGCTTTATTGGGACTACCATGAAACTCCTTTCAGTGGTCATAGTAAGTGATGAATTAAACCACAGTAAATACACTGTGCATGTCTTTCTGCAGAAAATATTTGGGTGTATCAAGTCAGTCGCTGGTAACACTACGTTTTTGTTTATCTTCAGCGATAATTGCGCCGCTTAATTTAAGAATCGCTTTGTAATGGCAAGCATGAATGCAGTCAAAGCAGATTTTGGATTCAACCATTTCGAATGAAACTTTTTCGCTGCTTCACATGGAACAGGTGCCGTCGATATAATCGGTGGAAGTGTCAAAAGATCAGTGTGCATCACTGTTGAATCCCGGAAAGCCAACAGTGCCCTAGAATCCTATTATTTGGCATGCGGAGTCTGTATAAACATCAAGAAGACGTTAGAGAAAAGATAGTCATGTTGGATGATAAATGGGAGGACTGAAAAATATACCAGGCATTCAATCGAAACATTACTCCCTATCTGAAGAAGATCAAAGCATTTCCTTGGGGCAAACTTCAGTGTCTCATATCAAATATACACTGGTTTTGAAATATTCGAAAATAACCATTAACACAGAAAGTGATTGGGACGATGACGATGACGAACCTCTTACAAATTACATAGAAACTGAAATTCTGGGTGCTGATGTATCTGCGCCTTCAGAATCGGATCGCAGTGGATGTTTCGTAACAGCTAAAACAAGATTCTCCTTTTCTTATACAGTGATTCAGATAACGAATCTATAAATGACGAATCTTCACCGTCTTTTCAACCCTCAAAACTATCAGCGGAAGCATGCCAGAAAATTGGTATTATCCGTGCTGCTGTCTTGCCAAAAGATTTTTTGTGCTGGTTTGTACGTGCTTGTACAAATACTTTGCAAATCTGGTAAAACAGGTACTCAATACTGCTATGTGGGGGTGTGAAAAAGTGAAATGGATGAAGATGGAAAAATTAGAGTACAATTAATGACGAACATTGATGGCAAACGTTTTAACGAAATCACGAATGGCATAACAGACGTGCGATTTGAAGGCATATACAGTTGAAAGCGCCATAGAAAACTCCTGATGGTGATAATATATTCGTGGAATTTTTCGGCAAATATTGACGTTTTTGTAAAGAAATAACTAAAATAAGTGACGAAGAAGTGTACTAATTAGTAATAAACATTCTTTGATCTATTATTTTGTTCTTGCCTATTTTTTCAATTTTTATAGTCACTAAAATTTGACGGGTTGCACCCGCGATAATATGATGTTGCACCCGAAATTGCTTCAAAAGTGAATAATTCATTGTTTGTTTTTGGTTCCTATATTGTTTTTTATTTATTTTTCAGGTAATCATTTTAACCAATTACTAAATATTAAGACATAATATAATAAATGCTTCACAATTAACAGCCTAATATGTTTTTGTCTTATGATCTGAAAATATTAGGCCAAATTTATTGCACTCGCGATAACACTTTGAACCTTTTTCCTGGCTATTGAAATACTGCATTAAAATTCTTCTAAACGAATTTAAAGTGAATATGTTAATATGTAAGTCTTCCACGATTGGTTTTATAAAAAAATGTTGTTTTATTTTATTATTAAGAAACTTTACTAACGTCTAAATGTTGCACCCGCGATAATGGAATGACCCTTCAGTAACCGAAACAAGACGCTAGTTTTTGAGAATAAGGAAGAAAATCTTTAAGGTGTTGGAGAGTTTTTGCAAAGAATTTAAGGTCCATTAAGGGAATATCTCCAGAGAAGATTGGAGTAGGGCTTGGCATTTAAATTTAACATCGAAGTCTTTGCGGAGTTCATGGAAAATGTGGATGTGTGATCAGTATAAAATCATTCCAAACAAAGAAGGAGATGATAATGAACCCTACTGAATTAGGAAATGCATTAAATAATATGGTAGTGCAAATAAAGCAGAAATTGGATACGTTCCAAGAAAAAAATAGTAGATGGGCGTTGATAAATATAACCCATAGTGAGCTTAATTTCAACGATTATAAGCCCCTCAGGATGATGAGTTTTATTTCATTACCCAGACAATTAGCCAACAAATGAGCGATTGTCAATGTAAACAATAAGGATGTTTATTGCTTCAAGTGGAGCATCATTTCTGCCTTATATCCAGTGAAGGCGAGGTCCAATAGAATGGCATCATGCGAGATCGGTAACATTGCTGACGATGTCATACGACTCAACAATGGAGACTAAAGTCTCCACTTAGAGTGACAGATATTGCCCTTTTTAACTTCCCATTATATGGGAAGTTCTTGTAATCGCCTCGAAAATCGAAACTGAAATTTTCAACATTTCTTTACGTTTTGAGATCTATAGAGTATATTTAATTTTTTTTTAGAAAGGGAGATATATGTGTGTGTGTACGTACGTACGTACGTCTGTACGTTCGTGGACAGTTTTTATACGAGCATAACTCACGTAAACAAAGTCCCATCGACTTTGTTAAGGTATCAATCGAAGCGTCTTTGCAATTTTAAGAGCTGCTTAGTTTTTGGGAAACTTCGGTCGGGGGGTTGCTGTTTTGCTCGTTTGAAAGTCATTTTTTTCATGCGTTATATCTCGCGAATCCAGCGTACGATTTCTACGAACAAGGAGTCAATCAACGCGTATCGTTATTTATGTAAATCTGTCAAGTTTCAAAAAAATTTCTTGAAGCGGTTTTTCATTTTTTCAAAAAAAAAAGTTTGAAAAATTGGTTTTTTCCAAAAACAATAAATTTTTAACCTTATTTTCAAGTCCAAGTAATCAATGTTTATATAATTTACAAACTCCAAACAGTTCTTTTAAAAATTCCATCAAAAATTTTTTTCTCATGATTACAAAAAAAAATCAAATAAAAAATAAAAAAACTTCAACAGTCATCATGATCTTCAAGGTTATTTCTGTCATGCGTTATATCTCGCGAACCAAACATACAATTTGCATCGTTTAGCTGTCAATGAACGCGTATGAACATTTTTTGTGAATTTGTTGAAATTTTCAAAAAAACGTTGCGACCGTTTTTTAATTTAAGAAAAAATGCAAAAATTAGGTTTTTTTCATAAACAACAAATTTTTTACCTGATTTACGAAATATAGTAATTATTGTTTATAAAATTTATATATTCCAAACAATGTTTGTAGAAACATAATCAACACTTTTTCTCATGATAACGGTAAAAATTAAATTACAAATAAAAATCATTAAAAGTCATCATGATTTTCAAGGTCATTTTTATCATTCACCATATCTCACGAACCAGATATAAAATTTGCATCATTATATTGTCTGTTGCCGTGTATGAAAATCTTTGTGAAGTTTTAAACATTATCAAAATTCTTTACAGCCGTTTTTTTAATTTAATAGAAGAAAATGCGAAAAATTATGGTTTTTTCATAAAAAATATTTTTTTAACTTGATTTGCACAGCACAGTGATACCAGTTTATACATTCTTATCAGTTTTTGAAGAGAAACCAGCATAAATTTCTTCCATGATAAGGAAAAATCCTAAATTAAAAATAAAAAATCATTCAAAGTTGCCATGTAAAGAGGGTTCAAACGAATGATATTACTTTATATCTTTTATTCTAAAAAAATTGTTGTAAATTCAATCAAAGTTTGAAAATATTTACATATTTTGAGCAGATTTTTAATAGTTTTAATAGTCTTTTAGTTAACAAAACTGCTTAAATTTTGAAAACCAACAAAATTTCAATCAAATTTGCATTTGCGGTATCAACGCTTTGAATGGCAAAATGTTTTGTAGTCAATACTTTGCAAGATCATATGCTTTCAAAAGCTGTAAGCGAATAAATGTAGTAATAAATGTAGTTTTTAATAGATTCATTCTTTAGTAATCGTAAGATTTCAATAACCATCATCATTTTTAATACATTTTCCTTTTTAATACACTTGAACCTATTTTTGACTGCATATACAAAAATTTTCAAGCCCAAAAAGGCCCTCACCGATTGATCCGCGTGAATATTCGATCATCCACCAAAAACCTTACGTAATCAATGGAGCCTCCCGTAGACGATATGATTCATATTAACTGATTCCTGTTACTGCTATGAATACCTCTCATTGTTATTACTTAAAGTAGTATTATTTTCAAAATTATTATTGTATTCAATGTTGTTGATGTTTATGTAGATATTACTGGGAAGTTGACCGTTTGGACCTCAAGGGTCGCACCCCGCGGCTTGTTGAAAAATTAAATCATACTATCAGCATCAACTTATTCGTATACGATGATGAAATAAGAAAAGTCCTTGGTCCGTACTACCTAACAAAGGAGGAGAAGGTTGATCACATTAATGTTTTGTTGCTGCAGGCTGGTGAAAATAGTCATCATGTGTGGATAAAAAGTTTGTCAAGGTACGAAAACACAATAAATTGGATTTCCTTTCAGATGCTTGAGCGAGCATAAAAATGAATGTGGCAGAATTGTCGTCAAAATGGTGGACTCCGACAATTTTACGCCGGAATTTAAAAATTACGAGCGGCAACTGGATGTAGCTTTTGCGATCTATGCTGATTTTGAATGTCTGCCTCAGTATCTTCAGACATGTGAACCCGATACATCAATTTCAACAACGACAACAATTCAGGAACATATACCTTGTGCGTTCGCGTATTTTGTTGAATGTTCTTTTGATTCTAAGTTACATTTATTGAGAATTTCTAAGGAACCTGATTCAACTAAAAAAAATGTAAATTGAATAGTAGATGATATAAAATGGATTTACGCTCATTACATGAAGAATCCGAAATCTGTGAATCACCTAAATTGTGAGGAAGCGAGAATTCAGAAAGAATCAATTCTTGGACATATATGCCAAAAAGATTAAGAGAATGGCAGAGTTTGCGATCACTGTCATTTTACTGAGAAGTATAGATGTCCTGCGCATAACTCTTGTAATATATTATTTAACGTTCCAAAATTTATTCCAATACCATTTCATAACCTATCGGGCTATGATTGTCATTTATTTGTGAAAGAGTTAGACTGTATTGGTAGGGATATTTCAATAATACCCATCAATAAAGAATTGTATGTTTCGTTTTCAAAAAGAATAAGTGTCAATGACTTTGAACGATAGAGTTTAGATTTTTGGACTCAGCCAGGCTCATGCAGAGCAGTTTGGATGCTCTTGTTAAAAATATGGCTCAAAAAGATTTGAAAACTGTCGCTACAGCATATGGAGACAGAGAAAAATTTCAGGTTCTTACGCGAAGGGCTTGTTTTCCTTATGATTACATAAGCTTGGGATGGATTAAATGAAACTTGTGTACCATGTCGAGATCAATTCTTTAATAAAACAAGCCGTGAGGTGCGACCCATGAGGTCCACACGGTCAACTTCCCAGTAATATCTACATATGTAGATATTAAAAATATTAAACACAATAATAATTATGGAAATAATACTACTTTTAATAATAAATGTACTTCTCGTAAAAGTTATTGGAATGACTTAATATTAATCATAACATCTACGCGAGCGTCAATTGATTACGTAAAGATTTTCGTGGATTGGTTTGATTGATTATTCACACGGATCAATCGGAAGGGGGGACAGGTTACAAAGCAGTTTTTTTGATTAAAGTTAAAACATGGTGTTGTGAAGACTATTGAAAATCTGCTCAAATTTTGCAAATATTAATAAACTTTGATTGACTATACAAAAATGTCTTTAGAATAAGAGATTTAAAGTATAATAATTCGAATGAACCCTTTTTATATGGTGACTTTGAATGATTTTATATTTTTAATATAATTTTTTTTGTAATCATGAGAAAAGTTTTTGCTAGTTTCTCTACAAAAATTGATAAAAGTTTACAAATTCTATAAACATTTATTAATACGATGTGCAAATCAGGTTAAAAATGATTTTTTTTATGAAAAAAAAAATACTTTTCCAATTTTTTTTTAATAAAACCAAAAAAACGCTTTAACGATTTTTTTAAAATAAAAAAAAAATATATTAATACGCGTCGATTGACACCTTAATGATTGGAAGATTATATTTGGTTCTCGAGATATAATGAATGACGTAAATGACCTTGAACGTTTAATGATTTTTTATTTGTTATTTAATTTTTTTCGTAATCATGAAAAAAAAATTTGCTGGTTTTTTCACAAAAACTATTTGGAGTATATAAATTATATAAACATTGATTACTTAGGTTTGAAAATCAGGTTAAAAATTTTGTGTTTTTGAAAAAAACCTAATTTTTTGCACTTTTTTTAAAAAAATTAAAAAACGGCTCCAAGAATTTTTCTAAAAATTTGACAGAATCATAAAAATGTTCAAATGGGTCGATTGACACCTTAAAATTGAAAATCGCATGTTTGGTTCGTGAGATATAGCGCATAACATGGTTGACCTTCAAGGGGTGAAAACAGCAAACCCCCCCGACCGAAATTTTCCAAAAACTAATCAACTCTTAAGATTGCAAAGACGCTTCAATTGACACCTCAACGAAGTCGATACAACTTTGTTTACGTGAGTTATGCTCGTAGAAAAACTGCCTGCGAACGCACGTACGTACGTACGTATATACACACACACACACACACATACTTCTTTCTTAAAACACTTTATATATACTCTATAGACCTCAAAACGTAAAGAAAAGTTGAAAATTTCAATTTCGATTTTCGAGGCGATTACAAGAACTTCCCATATACTGGGAAGTTAATAATAAATGCTGCGTGTAACGAAACAGATTACAAACATGCACACAATGTATGGAGATAATTTGGTTGTTCTGTAAAATGGGGCTTTTTGGAAGTATAATTAAAAACAGACGTTCTCCTTTTAACAGACGTTTTCGAAAACTTCCAAAAAATTTGCAAAAATATATATGGGCTCGATCCTTGCCAGTATTACACGACACCTTGACTATCGTTGGATGCTGTGCTTAAAATTACATCCATTAAGCTTGAGTCTCTTGCAGATATCAGCATGCATAATTTTTTGCAAAGCGGAATTAGGGGTGGCATTACACAATGTTCACATCGTCACTTGGCTAACAATAATAAATACATGCAGAATTATAAAGACGAACTTTCTTCCAAATATCTAATTTACGTAGACGCGAACAACTTATATGGCTGGGCTATGTCACAACTACTTCCATATGCAGAATTTAAGTGGGCTAGAGAAATGGATGCCACTGATATTCTCCATATTTGCGCAGATTCGGATATTGGGTACATTTTGGAAGTGGATTTGGAGTATCCAACCCCTCTACATAACCAACACAATGACCAAACGACCAAACTCATATTTGACTTGATAGACAAGAAAAAATATGTTCTTCACTATAAAAATCTGCAGCAACGCATTCGAAGTAGTTTGAAATTGACTCGCGTCTATAGAATTTTACAATTTAAACAATTTTGTTGGTTGAAAATATAAAAAGACTTAAATACACATTAACGCACGATAAGCAAGAATTCATTGGAAAAAAATTTCAAAAAGGCTTGACTACCATTATTTTTTAATATGTTCTCCACAAGATAAACTGACCTATGCTTAGCTTTCAATAGCGCAGGCTCATAAAAATCACCTTCAATTTTATATCCTTCATCTTCCAATAAATATGTAATGGGATTCGTTATACGAATTTGTCAGATTCTGAAAATTTCCGTAGTCCAATTTGGTGTATACCCTTTTTAAATATATGCTTGTATTTACTGATTCGCACGAGATCGCCCACATTATATTTAAATGGACCCATCACCTTAATGTAGTTGTATACGGTGAGCTGAAGCAATTTTTCATTGGATCTATTCATAGCAGGCGGATTCATTTTTATTTTTCGGTGTTTTTATTATTGTAGACAATGACTATATATCATCAACTTGATGGATCCACCTAAGATATACATTCATACTAAACTCTTTCTACATCATATTCTTTAGTGTTCGATTGAATCGTTCAACAATTGATGCCTTAAAAGGACTATACGTAGAATAATGGCTTATTTGATATTTCTCCATGACATTTTATAGTGCCTGTTGTAGATTTCTTTTCCATCGTCTATTTGTAAATTTTCAGGTGTGCGTCCTGGTTGGAAAATTCGTTCAATCGCCATAGCAACTTCTTTGCCAGTTTTTGTTTTGATCGGAGCCGTCTTTGCAAACTTTGAAAATATGTTCATGACCGTAAAAAAGAAACGAAACCCTGTATTATCGCTAGCATATGCCCCCCTTTCAACTAAATTGGCCTGCCACAAGTCATCCAAACCTTTTATTATAACGCGTCGTCGCTTGAAATTTTTTCGAGCGGGTGTATCATTTACTATTTCGCGTTGGCTCATTTGAGAATGATCTGAATTTCGTTACGCGGTTGATATTCGTATATTAGTAGGTATCACTAAACATTCTCATCATCGTAATCGTCATCAACAACGCTTTTGTCATTTTGAACTTGATGTTGTTTGTCTACATATTTCCTTAGTTTCTCAATGTTAATATCAATGTGGTTTTTTGTTCAAGCATCATCATCTTTTGTGGAGAGTCCAAGACTCTTGAGTCGTTTGAAATTTAGGATGTAATCACCACCTTCCGTTTTATTAAATCCCGCAACAGGCAAACCTAGTAGGCCAGCCTTACCCGGTTTTCCTTCCGATCCTGAAGATCCTCGAGGATCCGGTGGTCCCTGCCGACCTATAGGACCTTGCAGACTTTGCAAACCTTGCGTACCTGGTGGTCTTTGAATTCCTTGCAAGCCGCATTTTCCTCCACTTTCGTTTAAAAATGATCCAAATGTATCAACGCCCATTTATAAATAATAATAATCATAATAATAATAATAACTAGTGAATGATGATGATGATATTTATCGTATTTAATCTAGTATTTGTGATTCTTTCAATTCTTCAATGATTGATATTATTTCGTTGTTATGATTATACTGACCTGTTCGTTGCGATGCAATGAGTAACTGCAATCGACTTACTAATTTATTCCGATCATCTTTCTATTTATTAGATGTTTGCTTTAAGCTGTAGTTGTTGTATTTAATGTTGACCGTTCGTTTTAACCCTTTTTCTTCTTTGCTATTCAATAGTTTAGAAATTATTTGTGTAAACTTAAAGCTTCAATTTCCATTGACCTGACTGCTACTGTCATGACAACGCCTGTGAGGATGACTGTGCAGAAGAATACTTATATAATTCTCTAAATCTTCATTGGTATATAATGATTGACCTGGATTTTTCATGAAAAGCAATTCAAATAAACCTTGAGTTCGCATGTAAAAATTATCATCTAGAAGTACTTGATTGCCATCGATTATCAAATTCGAATTTCCTATTTTGCAATTCTCCTCAGCATCGTCATCCTTATATACCTTAAATACTGTCAATTGTAGTCAGTTGATTTACATAAATATCTAGATATTGTTTAGAAATATCTGAATAATGGTTTTGCCTCATGTAGTCGTCAAGATGTTTTTGTCTTTCCGGAGAGGGAAAACATATCTACGAACAGCTTTTGTAGAAGAATTAGATGAAGTGCTGGTGCAGTTAAGTTTTCGTTTAAACTTTGGGGGAAGAGCTTTGAAACTATCATCTTCTTTACTATCTTCCTTGAAACTGTCTTATTTTTCTTCACTATCCTCCATTTTTTTTATCTCCTTTTCCTTCATGTTTAACTCAAAGTAATGAAGGATCTTCCTTGATTTCATTTTTTATATATTGTTCTTCCAAAATTTAGCTCTTTTAACAAACTCTTTGAGAGGATTCAAGATTGGTTTAAAACTTATCTCTATCTGAGCCTCAGTTCCGACTTTGTTAGCTTTCAGCTTTTGGTACTTTTTTCCATATTGAATTATTGGTCTTTAATATCTTTGATGCGCGGTCATGCGAGCTTAAGTTAAAATTTTGAATTTTCCAGGAAAACAACAGCGAAGGTCAAAACATTATGTAAAATCTAAGTATTGATATTATTTGTAATGGTTATTTTTATAAAACAATATAGTAGTAATTCAATCTGAAGCAAACATTTATTTCTTGTCTGATCAGTGACTGACCCACCCTTGACTACAAGGCGACCCTACGACACACGATCCTGCGACCCGCAATTCTGCACGTTCCGGACCACTAGACGGCGTAGAAGAAGGCGAAATCCGTGATATTAGTACAACGAGGAGTTCAATCGAGCATTCGAAAGATGCTTAATACAAGGCGCGAAATACTGCGAACCAACGCAGCATAGACACGAGGAGTATATGCCGATGCCAATATCCCAGGCACCTAAGTACGATCCAACACCACTACCCGGACCACGACCTAGAAATATTGAAGAATTTGTAAGGAAGCCGAGAGCAGCACCACCAAAGATTACCGAACTGAAGCGACGACGACGAGGAGGCAAAGCTTACAATCAAAGGCGCGAAAAGGCGATTTTACATCGATGGATCCATATCCCGACAGGAGAACATAAAATTAATTTCACGAATAGATTAAATAGTTATAAATGCAACTAGCATAAAATAGAATTCAAAACAAAAAATCAGGGGTAAAAATAAGATAAACAATAGAAATAATAGAAATAAATCATAAATAAAATGCGCAATATTTGTAGTACCAATTCTAACATTTTAATTGAATATAAACAAACTTTAAGTACCACGATCATCTTTTCAAAAGTCTTGGTGTTCCTATACATATATAATAGCAAACAAAAAAAATGCAAGAAAGATTGTTGATAGAAACATTCTAGTGAACAGGGTTAACGTTTAATGTTACGGATACTTAGACAATTCACAGATGCTTGCAAACAAGATTAATTCACTATTAACCGAATTACAGACTATTTTGTCAAATTTGAAAAAATCTACGACTTACACGGTCAGAACTCTAAAAGAAAAATCAGAATTGGTAGTAAAAATTGAAAGTGAATATCTTGATCTATTCAGCCAAATAGAAGAAGGTACGGAACTTGAGCTCAAATCAACTACAGTGACCGAAATTCAATTAGAACCACTCTCTTTTTTCGTTTCAGAAGAATCCTGTTATCTGAATTGATTTCTTGAATGCCTTCACGGTGAGCTTCTTGCCTGTAATTATTACCTGTATGCATTAAATGGCAAGCAATTGTACTTTGGTTTGTTTTGTTCGAAAAATATACAATTATTGAGTTTTAAAGGGCGAAATTCAATTAGATCCTCGTAAAGCGAATATTTTTTATTATAATGAAAAGTAACACAATTACAAAATTAATACTTGGTGTGACCTCCTTTTTGCCTGATGACTTCTATTAGCCTGTTTTTCATACTTAAAATTGAATTTTCGAGTGTTGCCAGCTCAATTTGTAGCCAAGCCTTCAAAATAGCATCTTTCAACTTACGTACAGATTTATATAGGTTTCCGCCACCGTATACAGCTCTCGCGAGAATTCCCCATAAATTTTCTATGGGATTTAAGTCAGGAGACACTGCTGGCCAATCGAAAACTTCTATTTTTTAGCTTTGAACCACTCTATTACCATCGATGCCTTATGAATTGCGGCATTGTCTTGCTGGAAAGTCCACGTGTCTGTAGGTTGCTGCTCTCCAAAGTCGATGAGAACCTCTTCCAGCAAGTCAAGGTATTTTCTGATATTCATTTTGGTCGTTCTCCAGCACATTGGTGATTTACCATAAAACGAAAAAGCAGCCCAAACCATTACTGTGCCCCCGCCGAAGTTTCGACTTATAGTGACATCCTTTTGTTTCGTCAAATCGTGTCAGTAGAACTTAAAACCATCCGGGCCGTCCAAATTAAACTTCTTCTCGTCAGAGAAAATTACTGTTTTCCACATTCCTCCAAAAGCTAGATACATTTCAGCAAACTGAAGTCGTTTTGCTCGATGACGATCCACGAACAATAGTTTTTAACTTCCCAGTATATGGGAAGTTCTTGTAATCGCCTCGAAAATCGAAATTGAAATTTTCAACTTTTCTTTACATTTTGAGTTCTATAGAGTATATATAAAGTGTTTTTAGAAAGAAGTATGTGTGTGTGTGTGTATGTACGTACGTACGTACGTACGTGCGTTCACAGGCAGATTTTCTACGAGCATAACTCACGTAAACAAAGTTGTATCGACTTCGTTGAGGTGTCAATTGAAGCGTCTTCGCAATCTTAAGAGTTGATTAGTTTTTGGAAAACTTCGGTCGGGGGGGTTTGCTGTTTTCATCCCTTGAAGGTCAACCATGTTATGCGCTATATCTCACGAACCAAACATGCGATTTTCAATTTTAACATTTTTATGATTCTGGCAAATTTTTAAAAAAATTCTTGGAGCCGTTTTTTATTTTTTTTTAAAAAGTGCAAAAAATTAGGTTTTTTTCAAAAACACAAAATTTTTAACCTGATTTTCAAACCTAAGTAATCAATCTTTATATAATTTATATACTCCAAATAGTTTTTGTGAAAAAACCAGCAAATTTTTTTTTCATGATTACGAAAAAAATTAAATAAAAAATAAAAAATCATTAAACGTTCAAGGTCATTTACGTCATTCATTATATCTCGAGAACCAAATATAATCTTCCGATGATTAAGGTGTCAATCGACGCGTATTATCATATTTATGTTTTTTTTATTTTAAAAAAATCGTTAAAGCGTGTGAATAATCAATCAAACCAATCCACGAAAATCTTTACGTAATCAATTGACGCTCGCGTAGATGTTATGATTAATATTAAGTCATTCCAATAACTTTTACGAGAAGTACATTTATTATTAAAAGTAGTATTATTTCCATAATTATTATTGTGT
Source organism: Oxycera nigricornis (assembly GCA_963942545.1). Classification (NCBI taxonomy): domain Eukaryota; kingdom Metazoa; phylum Arthropoda; class Insecta; order Diptera; family Stratiomyidae; genus Oxycera; species Oxycera nigricornis. Next base: position 66,419,835 of record OZ012663.1, on the reverse strand, counting down.
TTAATATTTTTAATATCTACATATGTAGATATTACTGGGAAGTTGACCGTGTGGACCTCATGGGTCACACCTCACGGCTTGTTATGTTGGATTTAATATTAATGTTGCTTTTCGTTAATAAAAAAAATCTTGTGCGAGACACGTTGTTCATTTCCATGGGCTACATTTCAGTTAGATTCGACATACGCTGTTTCGGTTTACGTCGCATTTTCCCAGTCCCAAAAACGACGTAAACCGAGGCTCGCCTGTACTCTTCTAAAGGAAAGGAGTGTAGTGCATTCCTAGTTCCAAACCTGGAACTAGCCCATACACAACCAATTTCCCACACAAGCTTTTGTGATTTCCCACACAAGCTTCTCTAAGCTTCGGTAAGCTCTCTATGACTCCAAAGCACATCCTCAAACCTACATTGACATGTTTATCTAAATTTACGGTGTGAAACTCTTAGTAGAGCGTTGAACCCAGAGTAAGCAAAAATATAACTTATGCGACGTTAATTGGGTCAATGCAAAGTAAGCTGTATTGGATGCGGCGAAGTCCGTGGGGACTAATTTGAATCGCGTTCGATTGGCTATAGTAAGCAGATTTAAAACTAGAGGAGTTTTAATTGAATAAGCAAATTTAATTTACATAGAAACTAAGAGAGAAAATTGTGAATAAAATGAAGGAATGAATGATGGCACTGGCACAGAATTGTTCCTTAGTTGAACGAAGTTGTTTGTTTCTATACTGCAACTTTTGCCTTAACATCGGCAAAACGTTCAGTGGGAAAACTTGAGTAAAGTCTGCCTTATTCGGCAGACTACAAGTTGCCCTTTAGTTCGGCAATTTTAATACTTAGAAATATCGGCTGCCTTTTCTTTTGGACTGTGCCAAACATGTGGCAATTGACCAGTTGCCGGTAGGTCTCTACAAACCTTCATTGTTTTTCTTTTCTGAGCATAACTTCTTTCGCAGTAAGAAGAAGATTATATCTTTAGAAGAATATCGTAGAAGACGTCCATCACTTGGTCTCCCAAATGCAATAAACACATTACATGACGATCCTACGATAATCACATTACATGTGGATCACTTCTCAAGCGACAAGTACCGGCAAAATTGAATATAATTTTCCTAATGGTATGTTCGCTTAATCTTTTCGAGCGAGAACATCCTCGGTTACCGCACTAATCGCACTGAGTTTTAGCAGCTTCGCGCGCAGGATTAACTCTTTCTTTAACAACCGATACTCTCGCAAAAGTCGTCTCGTGGAGAATATCACGCTTTCACTTCCCATTTTCCCGTTCCCAGAACCAGAATCGCGCTGTCGACCCCTTCTGGGAGCTTGGAAAATTGCTTGTTGCTAACCGGGTTCCACTGTGGTGCGCAACCAGTTTTCCCAGTGGATCGTTCCTGCATCTCCTTGGAGCGAGGGTATGGTCCGATTAGGTCCAAGTATAAGTGCTGTAGGACTCGTTCGGGTATGTGCTGTCGTCCCATTGATGGTCGCAACACCTGGTTGGGAGCGTTGGTCGTCTTACACGTTTGGCAGGAGGATACATATTCACTGATCTGTCGTGCCATCCCGAGCCGGAAAAAGTGGGCCATTAGACGGAGTAGTGTCTGTGCGTATCCCCCGTGCGCGCACATTGGATGTTCATGCAACCGAGCAATAAGAGTGAAGGTCAGCTCTTCTGGAATCCAGAGTTTTCAGGCATTTTGTTCTTGTACCGCGTCTTCAGACGCGTATTCTGAGCGTCTGTAGACGAATCCCTCCATGACCTTGAGATCCGGAAACCTTTCGGGCTGTGCCAAAATGATGTTTACGAGAGCCAAATACTTATCGAAATTGAAGTAACCGGCTTCTAAGTCGACGATATCTGAGTCATAGATCGTTTCTAAGGCTGGTGCAGATTTGGGTGAGAACATTCGGGAAAGGGAGTGTGGTACCACATTCTGCGATCCCTTTCGATGCCTGTTGGCTTTAATGTCCATCTCGCCAGTCTTCCGTGAAGGTCCGTTTGTCCCATCAATCACTTGAGGGAGGCGTGATCAGTGATCACTTCGAATTCATATCCTTCAATGTAGGCTCGAAATGTTTTCATGGCAATCACCGCTGCTAGGCATTCCTGCTATGAGACGGTGTAGTTTCTCTGAGCCGGGCTCAGCTTTTCAGACATGAATGCTATTGGGACTTCCACTCCCTCCTCCGTCCATTGTGCTAACACTGCACCAATGCCGTGCTGAGAGGCATCGCATTGGATGGAAAAAGGCTTTGAAAAGTCTGGGCTATGAACGACGGGTGCGGTAGACAATCTTAGTTTGAGGGAGTCAAAGGCGGCTATGCTATTACGCGTCCAGATGAATTTACGCCGTTTATTCAAAAGGTCTGTTAAGGGGGTGGATAGGGCTGCAAAATTCTGTACGAATCTCCGGTACCATCCGCAAACTCCCAAGAACCGCCGTAGCTGCTTCACGGTTACTGGCCTTGGAAACTCACTGATTGCGGTGACCTTGCCTGGATCTGTCTTGGTTTCGCCGTTTCCCACGATGTGACCCAGGGAGCGTACCTTCCTCATTACAAAGTGACTTTTTTTATGTTTATAGTGAGTCCCGCTTTCCTAACACAACCGGCAACTTCGAGTAGCAACGCGATGTGATTATCAAAGGTTTCTGAGATCAAGAGTTAATCAGCCAGGTACACGAAAACTTGGCAGCGCAGATGCGCTGCGATGACCTTATACATCAGTCATGGCATGGTCTGAAGTGTGTTGCACAACCCAAACGGCATGGTCACAAATTGGTATAAAGGTCATCCAGGTACGGTGAAGGCTGTCTTATCCCTTGACATTTGATCGAGCAGAATCTGCCAAAAAAGCGTCCTTCAAGTCCAAGCTTGCTATAAATCTGGCCTTCGGTAATCGGCTAAAAATTCCGTCAATGAGGGGTAAGGGATAGGCATCCCTAACCGGAACTGAGCTTAACTTTCTGGCATCCAGGCATAATTGAACCTTCCCTAATTTCCGTACCAGTGTTACGGGGCTGACCATGAACTCTGTCACTCTTCGATCACTCCGAGGGCAAGCATGCGGTCGATCTCCGCGTACAGAAGTTTTTCTACCGCGGGAGAAATCGGATAATGCCGTTGTTCAATCGGGTTGGCATCTCCTACATCTATAGTGTGAGTGACTAACGAGGTTCGACCCAACCCCTCCTTGGCATATGATGGAAATGCATTGATACCAGCGGCCAGTCTTGTGCTCTGCGGAGGTGAAAGTGTGTGTTGTTTGTCGTCACTGTTTAAGTCGGCTATACCAGGAACGTCAACGGGAACCTTTTCGGTGAAGAGATCTGCTGCTAACCCAAATGCTTTCACAAAATCAACTCCAAGGTACAAGTTTTGAGACAGAGAAGGAATGATCCACAGGTGTAAGTTCCTTGCGACGCCTCTAAAGGTCACTTCACATTTAAACTGCACCGCGGCTTGATGTCGTGTGCCATCAGCGGTCGACAAGGTCAGTTTGAGTTTCCCCAGAGAAAGAGAAGGGTTGTCAAGGAACTTTCCGGCTAATTTGGACGCTATACAGCTGACGGACGCACCGGTGTCGATCAAGCCTCGGACATGCGTGCCTAAGACGAAAACCTGGGCATATTGTCGCTGGTATAGTGCGGGGGTGGTCAAAAAACTAGCTACAATATAGTGGCTCAAGGCCTGGTAGTACCGCACTCTCTTCCAAAACTTTCGTAATCGGATAAAAAAACGCCTTGGGCGTGGCGGAGTGACTTCGTTCAGAAAGATGCGATTGTGAGCGGCTTGGTACTCTCGTAATCGAACATGGTATGGCCTCATATGTCGTGGAAGCTCTGCAGGGTTGGCTAATGAAGATCTGTTTTTGTCTTCTGGGCTGATTTGTTGGCGGGAGGGTTGCGCGTTTGAGTGACTAACGTCGTAGCGTGCCGATGATATAGGGTAGGACTGCTCAGTGAGGCGTGCACTCGAATTTTCTGGAGTCTGATTGGGGCAATCAGACGAATTGTGCATCAAATCAGTAGTTAAGGGTGCGAAGGAGCTTTCCTTGGGGAAGGCCGCGACGAATGTCGTACCATCCAAGTCTCTCGTTTTTTGATTGCCGGCAGTTGTCACATTTCGGCTTCACTGTGTGTTCTTTCCCGCAACCATAACAGAATAGTGTCCTCTCCTCTTCACATTCAATAAAGTGATGGCCGGGCTGCCGACAATTTCAGCAGACTTGTGCTTCGGAGCTCCTCTAGGTCTGTCTCTGAAGCGTGGTCTTGGAAGTCCGGATCAGGTGGAAATTCAGACCCCGGGTTCTTCGGGGAAATTGACGATACTCCCGGGCGGTCGAGACGTTCGCGTCTAGAAGCGTACATGGTTTGGTAGTCCCTTCGAGGATTGGCATGGATTCCTTGCAGCATCCTAGCAGAAGAACGAAGTTCCTGAAGATTCCTACGAGGAGCATAGGCCATGAGCTGTTGGAGCTCTGGGCGACAACCATTCCTTAGGATTTCCAGCATTTCCGCCTGTGAGATGCGTCGCATTAGACGCTCAGCCATGCAACTAAGTGCCTCGTAGAAATCATCCACTAATTCACCTGCTTTTTGTCGTCCATGGCGTAATCGCTGTTTCAAGAGATCATCGCTGTGTGCAGGGGCAAATTCCTGGATTAATGCATCCTTAAGGTGATTCCACGAAAAGTGTGTTGTGTGCTGGACGTATCTCCAGAACCATCTCAATGCACGTCCCTCGAACAAAAGGTGTGCTTGGTTAACAAGAAGGTTGTAGTCCCCTCGAAGGTTAACCGCAGTCATCCGATCCACTCTCTCAAGGAATCCCCTCAGAGAAACCGAGTCGGTCTGGCCATTATAAGTCAGCCTCCAGCTACTGATGATGCTCACCGCTTTCCCAATCGACATTTCTGCGGTAAGTCGATGGGTGGGAATGTTACTGGATGGTGCTCGTTCTGCACTGGGAACGTCTTCCCAGGAGAGATTCTGCAACTCGCCTAGATTGAGGCCTCTAGAGAGTGTCGCGGTGCCTGGTTCCTTCGGATGGTTGTGTGTGGCAGCGGCATAGGGTGGCGGTGCATTGTCGGTGACATGTGATCGGGGTACCATACGTGCCGAGGATTCCACGGGAGAGCGTCCGGTTCCAATATGAGCTGTTGCCACCTCAGGTGTTGGTCGACGAGATAGATGGTCCATCTCCCTACGGACGCTATCGTTGACCAGGCGCAGCAGAATTTCTTCCAGACGCTTGGTAATGGCTTCTATCGGGTCCAGCTGTTCCGGTGTGGCCTAACTGTCGGTATGCGAGGTTGCGGCAGAGAATAGTCTGCACTATTCCAATCCAGAACAGGCCAAGGACTAGGTATGCTCGCTCCCCTGTCAGGGCTCATTTGTGAAGATGGGGCCCTCCTAGAACGCGGATTGTACGGGTTCGTCAGAGGAATAGCGCCTTGCGCTTCTGCATCGTTACCTCCCCTCACCCTAGAGAAGGAATCATCTCTGAATGAGATTGTTACGACTAGGCTGAGAAGGAACAATTCCATGAATATAAACTAGATATCTGATCTACAAATTGTTTAGGTGATTGTTTCAATTTTTTCGTTCTTTTCGTTGATTTTGATTTCAAAAAGAAGTTATCTCTTACGTATATATATATACAAATATCTATCGTTATTTTGTTTTGATGTTACTTTTCCAGATATAATGTTTTTTTCAGGGCTTTCACCAACAGGCGGCAAGCAGTCTGACCTGTAATTAGGCAGCGGCAAGTCACTCACTTCCCCCAGCAGAATATTGTATCGTTACAAAGTTAACCGGGCCAAAAACCAAAACGAAAGACTAGCGAGGCGAGGAGAGTGTAACCAATCTCTTGCCAGCGATGCGGACGAAATACATACACAGGATGAAAGCACTCACTCAACCTATAACGCATGAAAAGTAGTGGCATTCTCCCGATACAGAAATGTTAGGTATAGATCGTATCGTCAACGAGATCAAACATAGTAGGTAAACCCACCACGTGATATTCTCAGTTGAAGGTATGATCCTCCTAACGTGCGCCTGGAAGTGAGTTCCATCGACTCTCCCTACGAACAGTGCTCCATGAAAGAGATGGCTTGGCTTCCCATCATGACTGACCAAACAAGGAAAACACGTCGGAAGATTCCTGTCGCGAGAAAATAACTTAACGAGGAAGTGTTGAACAGCCAAGTGCGTGCAGCACTACGAACTTGAACTTTAGTTCAAGAAGTTCAATAATTTCAATTGGTGGGTGAGCCCTATATGAAAATCCCTAAATCGTATATATCGATTCACCAGACTTGGGTGACGCTACTCAAGTTTTTCGGGTTCCCACGTTGGGCGCCATTGTAACGTTTTCATACTCTTTTCTTTTCTTCGATCGGGTCTTCGCTGAGACCGACGACGATCGGCGTCACACCGATGTGACAGCAGGACGTGCAGTCCGTGGATTGAGGCAATAGACTACGTATCGCGCCGAGAATAAGTCCTGCCTGTCACTTTGTGTTTGGGGTTGGTGGCTGCTTGTGAGTTAGCTAGTTCGGTGAGGCGTGCGGTCGAAGGTCTGAAGGTCCAAACACCAAGTGTCCGAGTTCGTTCCATAAATTCAGCCATCTGAAAAGCCTTTGGGTTACGCGTTTTCAATCCACAATCATCAAAAAAAAAGATACACAAACCAAAAACTCTAACCGCTCTATTCTCTACTTTACTCTGCGTCCGCGAGACCGTCTTACCCGAACGCGACTTCTCGTCGGCACATAAATAGACTACCGCGATACAAGAACACTACTTTACAGGAAAAACATTCGATATACAAAATCAAAGCTAACGCGAACACTGTGCCGCGTAAGAACCCGAATCACTGCTGAAAACAAAAAAAAAGGAGGAGCCTGGCGAAGCCTCGCCAACCAACGATGTTATAGGCTGGGCCCAGCCTCCTTGTTCCGAACGTGAGCGGAGCTCATTATTTCGCGCTCGGAACCCCATATCAGATCGAACTACTCGACCTACCTGTTTGGAAGGAAGTCCCAGAAGATAATCTAGGGGTTTAAGTGCAATTCATATCTATTTATTCGTTCCTCTAAATTGCTTTATATTATTCATTAAAACTCGAATTGACAAAAAAAAGGAAACATAAAACAAACTAACAAAACAAATCAATTTAATACTATATGAATCATCTAAATAAGCGAAATTATGTTGAGATAAAATTGATATAAATCAATATTTTAGCATTTACAAAAAAAATATTATCATCAATCAAATCATTATTGTTGTTCCTATTTTTTTCAAATCAGGAATAATGTTGTGGTGGCAAAATTAAAGTTAACTTAACTTAACATTTTTTTTCTGCATTCGTTGTCATCCCGTTTCAGAATTCGTTTCTTCTCTTTGATTAATTTTTCCTTTGTTTCGCCCTGTAGTTTTTGATCGACGGCATGCCTTTTTGTTTGTTTGTTTAATTGTTTGCTGAGTGAGTTCTTTTGTCTCTCTTGAAAAGTTTATTATGTTGTTGATGATTTCTGGTTTTGTAAGCTTTGTTGTGTGTATGTGCTACCTAATAGTCAAAAGGTAACCTTTATTTTAGTTTGGTTAGTTGTTACCACCTCCTGTGGTTCATTACCATCCCCTTGCTTGCGATAATAAATGAAGATGAAAGCATTGATGGCTACGATCGGCAGTTGCATGAGTATCAATTAAATTGCATACATTTTGCTGGATCCTAGTGTGCGCCTTCAACAATAGTTATTGGTATTGATAACTAAATTTATTCCGCGAGTGTGGTTTGGATTCAAATTAATTTTCACCACTTCACAGAAATCATATGTCACTCGTATCGTTGAATACAACACCGTTCAGAGATCAAAACTAGATTTTCTGTAGAGCTGTGAACGCGAACGAAAAACAAATGCAGAAAACTTGAAAATTTTCATATGTTGAAATTACAAAAATAGAACACACGTTTCTTAGAATGCCTCGAAGAATAATGATTCGAACGAAATTGCTATTTCTAATGTTTGTCTTCACGAAGGACGACCGGGTTTTGTTGACCGACAAAATGTCGCACCGAGTTCACCGTGAGAGATACTTTCTTCTGGTCGAAAGGAGCCGAGCACATGTGTGGCTTGGAATGAACACCATTTCCACTGAATGAGCACGTTTCCTTGATCCTTCACTGCCGTTCTAGCTACACCTGACGTTTAGGGTTAAATGTTTTAAAAACGAGATTCGCGCTTAACATCAATCGTATTTTTGTTCGATTCTTTTGGAACACACATAGCCTCCATTATATACTCGATATAAATGGAGTGCACTGTTAATCGCTTAGTGAATACGTTTCGCAAGTGTCCAGCTTCAACTATTGCACGTTTCTTCAAACTGATCTTACTGGGAAGTGATTGTCTTTTCAGAATAATGCCATTTAAACTATCACTATCACTACTACCCCTGATCGGTAAGATCAGCTACTACAGTAACTATAACTGTTATACACACAAATTTTAGATTATGTGGATCACTTCTCAAGCGACGAGTACCGGCAAAATTGAATATATTTTTCCTGTTGGTATGTACGCTTAATCTTTTCGAGCGAGAACATCCTCGGTTACCGCACTAATCGCACTGAGTTTTAGCAGCTTCGCGCGCAGGATTAACTCTTTCTTCAACAACCGATACTCTCGAAAAAGTCGTCTTGTGGAGAATATCACGCTTTCACTCCCCATTTTCCCGTTCCCAGAACCAGAATCGCGCTGTAAACCCCTTCTGGGAGCTTGGAAAACTGCTTGTTGCTAACCGGGTTCCACTGTGGTGTGCAACCAGTTTTCCCAGTGGGTCGTTCCTGCATAGCGCTGGATGGCAACGTGCACGATCGAGGTGACGCGATCTAAGCCAGCGCCATCAGCCCGGATGTGCGGAAGGGTGCATTACACATCAAAAAGGCCGAACAATTGATAACACTCTATTTTTGAATGATTTAAATACTTTTATCTTCCTTTTTAAATTTCAGAAAATGTGACATGTTTTAATGATGTGACCACATTGTTTGCTCCATTCAGGAAAAGTTTTATTTTACTTTGGTCTTGATTACTTTCCATAACATATCAAATAAATTTTAGGAATAAAAGGCATCGATCATATAATGTAGTTTTGTGATAATTATGTTTGTCAATTGAAGTAGAAGAGAATCCCGAAAAGTTCAGAAAGACTCAAAAACGAGGCTTGAGCCAGAGGTCATTGCTCGAAAATGGCATGCATTCAATTTGTTGAGAAACACATTGATAACGATTTATTAGCTAGACAGCGGTCATATGTCACGTAACTTTTAACAAATAATAAAATATGTTTCAATAAAATTTCAAATAATTACTGAAAGTTTCTAATCTGATATATTTTTAGTATGGAAATTATATCAAATGGTCAATATGTTTAGAGGCAATAAAATGCTTTTACTATTTATAGATTTTATTCAGCTTTGACGATGAAGTTTTTCATTGTGTAAATGATGAAAAAGGGGAACTTCAACTATTCGATGGACCCATCGATTCAACAGTTCCTGTACAGTCTATGTTTGGGATCCCGATTGAAGCAAAATCTGTACGTATATATCCGTTAACGTGGCATGGTGGCATTGCAATCAGGCTGGAACTTCTAGGCTGCTTGCTTCAACAAGCCAGAAATATAAGTACAATGGTGAGTGAAATTGCTTTTATTTTTCTAAACATAAAAAAATAACAATTTCATCATCTTTTTCAATGTTTTGGCCACAAACTAAATTTAAGTAGTGAAAAGTGTGCGTATATAACAATTATTTTAAAATATGTTATTAATTTGAACTCTGATAGTTTTACCTTATTTATGCATATGAGCGTACATTTTTCGAATTTTACTGATTCACCATGCAAAACGTCGAAATTTTCTGCATTGTAGACTTTGTCAGCAAGTCAATTGTACAATTTTGTATTCTAAAGATTTTTATGAAATGAGCTATTGTATTTTTGACCTACTTTATTTTATTCTTAGGCATTAAAAATTCGCCTAAACACTTTATTGATTTAATTTTAAAATCTACGTAGGAGGCCTCTTCGTATTAAACCTCTTTTGTTCACATACTAGACGTTCTTCTAGGCATAATACGAGTATACCCTTTTAATGTCTATGTTTTATCGTTTCAGTATTTGAATATAATAAATGAATATTTTTTGTTTTCTTCTTATGTTCTTCGAATGTATCTATCATTGGTTTTTTGAACTTTCTCTTCAGGTGCTTTGTGATGCTGTGCCATCATCGCTCTATTCTTCACTTTCTTAATGAATATCATGAAGCTACTTTTATACTTTCAAATGGTTTTATGATTTTAACATGACAAGCGTCGTACCTGCTGGCTTGTGAGATAATTTGACTTCGACCTTATCCCCATGCCTTGTATTTATTTATTGTTAACATAACAGTCTAAGCGAATTACAAAGTTGTACAACATCTATATAAATAAAAATGAATCGCCGAAATGTATGTACGCGCATAATTTCCGAACGACTGCACCAAATTGGATAATTCTTTTTTTGTATTCGTTATTGTCAGGGCAATTTTTAAAAAAAAATCGAACAGATTTTTTTTAAATCTTATAATATGAAAAGTCAGTGAGTGAATGAGACAGAAGACTGTGAGACATGAGAGATGAGATATTCAATATATTGGTATACTGACATTATTATGAGCAGTTGATAACTTGAACATTATTAACTTCCCAGTATATGGGAAGTTCTTGTAATCGCCTCGAAAATCGAAATTGAAATTTCCAACATTTCTTTACGTTTTGAGGTCTATAGAGTATATATAGTGTTTTTAGAAAAAGGAGATGTGTGTGTGTGTGCAAACGAGCATAGCTCACGTAAACAAAGTCGAATCGGCTTCGTTAAGGTGTCCATCGAAGCGTCTTTGCAATCTTAAGAGCTGATTAGTTGTTGAGTAACTTCGGTCGGAGGGGGTTTGCTGTTTTGCCCGTTTGAAGGTCATTTCTGTCATGCATTATACCTCGCGAACCAAACGTACGATTTCCTTTAACAAGGTGGCAATCGACGCGTATTAACATTAATCTGATTCTATCAAGTTTTTAAAAAATTTCTTGGAGCCGTTCCTAAAAATTTTTTCTCTACATAAAAAAATTTTTAATAGAAAATCAAAAATCATTAACAGTTGTAATGAATGTAATGGTTGTATTGAGATGGCAGGATCTGATAATGAATGTAACGTGTGCGATGAGGCTACTGTTGTCTCATCGTGCTGGCCAAGTGAAGAGCGTCTTCTTCTATATTCCTCTAAAGATATAAACTTCTTCTCACTAGAAAGAAGTTATACTTAGATAGGATGACAATATTTACGCTAGAAGGACCTACCGGCATTCCGAAGATTGCCACATGTTTGGCGCAGTTCAAAAGAACAGGCGGCCGATATTTCTAATTAAACGTAGTTGCCGAAGTTTGAGGCAACTTTTAATCTGCCGAACTTTCCAAGGCAGACTTTACTTGAATGTTCCTTCCAAACACTTTGCCGATTTGAAGGCAAGGGTTGCTAAATGTAACAAGCAACTTCGTCTGGCTATGGAACGATTCTGTCTTGTGCTAGACTCGTTCCTTCCTTTTATTTACAAAAATTACTGTACAATCAATTTGCTTATTCTATAAAATTCTTACTCTAGTTTTAAATCTACTTACCATAACCAATCGTTCCCATGGAATTTGTTGCTTATAATGTTGCTTGCTTGCAATGACCCAATTGCACATTTGCCCACTCTGGGCTCAATGCTCTACTAAAAGTTTCTCACGGTACGCGGGTTCGAGAATGTGCTTATTAGAGAGCTTACTGAAATTTTGTAGGACATAATAAGAGTTTGAGTATGCTGTCACAAAAGCTCGTTTGGGACATAGTTGTGTAAAGCTCGTTTGGGACTGGGAATACACTACACATAGTTGTGTATTGGCTAGCACCGGGTTTGGAACTGGGAATACACTACACCCCTTTCCTTTAGAAGAGTATTTGTTTGCAAATACGACAGATTGGTTGTGGTATTTTGTTTTACAACTATGCTTATCTGATGATGAGATATAATTTTGTATTAAGTATAGAGTGTACAATAATTTTACAATGATTGAGTGAATGTTTTATATAATTTAAGTCTATTATTATGTATCCATTTACATTTGTCTTCTATCTCTAATAGTGTATTTACATTGTTTGTGTTTATTACTTTATATGGGCCTTTATATGGTTTTTGGTTTTTCTTTCTGTTTTCTACTGTTATCAGTACTAGATCACCAATGTTTAAATGAAGAGGTTTTGTATATGCTGTTTTATTGCTCCTAGCTAATTTTGTTTTCTCTATGAATTCTCTGGCTTTTGATGCCGATATTTTTAATCTTAGCTTCAATTCATTCGCGTAATTTTCAATATCATAGATTCTATCTGTGTTTTCTAAAGTGTCGTTTGGCAAATAAGAAAGTTTTCCGAAAACTAGTTCGTATGGTGTGTAGTTAGTGTCCACGTGTGGGGTTGTATTATACGAGAATGTATAATATGGTATCCATTCGTCCCAGTTGTTGTCATCAACGAATGCTAACAGATATTCATTGAGGACACGGTGGTTTCTTTCTACAACACCTAACGTCTCGTGGTGATAAGGAGTTGAAAAGATTTGTTTTATTTGTAACAGTTCGCAAATGTTCTTTAGGAGATTATTAGTAAATTCTGTCCCTAAATCGGTTTTTAAAATTTTGAAATGACCGTATTGTTGTATAAAATTGTTTACTAAGGCGTTTGCTACTGTCTTAGCTTCCTTACTTTCTAAGGGTATAGCCGTGATATATTTCGTTAATTCGCATTGTATAGTTAATATATATCGAAAATTGTTTGAAAGTCTTAATGGACCTACGATGTCAGCGCTTACTATTTCAAAACTAGTAGAGGGTGTATCGGTTTTTATCATTCTTTCCTTTTTGCGCCTTGTGATTTTGTTATATTTGCATTTGTCACATTGGTTAATGTAGTGTTTTATCATTCTATTCATGTCCCTCCAACAGTATCTTTGTTTCAAAAGTGTTTTACGGATTCCTGTATGTCCTCCGTGTGGCGATTCGTGGAATTCTTTTATAAGTTCATTTTGTTTAGCGATGTCATTAATTCTTTTGGGGGGTTTATATATCATAATTTTTAACTGGATATCCATTTTTCGTTGCAACGTATTGAATATTTTCTTAAATTCTTCTTTGGGTACGTACCTGAATATTATATCTTCCATAGATAGAGCTAGCTCGTTTATATTATGATTCCGCGAATAATTCAGTAACTTCTTCAATACAGAAACTAGTTTCGTGTTTGAATTATCGTTACAGTTATTGCGAGATTTCACACTTTGCTTGTCGCTGGCGGAAACGTATTTCTCGTGAGCTTTATCGGTAAAGTGGACCATTAAATTATCTCTCTCCTTTGAGATTATAATACTTTCTTTATCGTTGCGCAACATATTAAATTTAAGTTTTAATGCCCCTGTTATATCAGATAGCGAGGTACAATCGAACGCAAAGAGGTGATCAATCTCCCGTTTTCGTTTGTCGCTTTTGTTATCGATTTCTATATTTGTTTGTTTCTTTTGTTTAGTCGCCTTGCTTCTTGTTATCGCCATAAGTTTCTTGCTGATACTTTCGTCATTGGTTGGGGGTATCATTGATTTTAGCATTTCTGAGTCTATTTGTATCCTTGATAATGCATCGGCATTTGTGTTGATATTACCCTTTTTATACACAATTTCAAAATCATAGTCCGATAAATCTAATCTGATTCTTGTTAACTTCGAGGATGGGTTTTTGTGTGTGAACAACGATACTAAAGGTCTATGGTCTGATACCACTGTAAACTTTCGTCCATACAAATATGGTCTGAAAAAGTTTATTCACCAGTGTATCGCCATAAGTTCCTTTTCAATGATTGGTTTGTTCAGTTCATGTTTGTTCAATGATTTACTCGCGTATGAGATTGGTAAATCAGTACCGATCTCTCCTTGTGACAGAATCGCACCTAGTGCAAAATTTGATGCGTCAGTGGTCAAAATGAAAGGTTTTTCAAAATCTGGATACTGTAGTATCGGTGGTGACATCAATTTTTGTTTTAGTAGATCGTATGCTTTTTGCTGTTCTTCCTCCCAAATAAACGGTGATTTTTTCTTCAATAAAGAGTTCAAACTCTTTGCCGTTTCTGCAAAATTTGGGATGAAGCGTCGGTAATAGTTACAAAAAGCTACGAATCTCCTGATGTCATCCGTGTTTTTAGGAATGAGATAATTCTTTATTACTTCGTGTTTAGCAGGGTCTGTTCGTATACCGTCTGCTGTAATTAGGTGTCCTAAATAGACTACTTCCGATTTTAAAAATTTGCATTTATTCGCATTCAGTTTGAGGTTATATCTGCGTAGTCTTTGTAACACTTTAGATAAATTCTCGTTATGGTGTTTGATGCTGCATCCAAAGACCATAATGTCATCGACATATAAAAATGCTGAATGACTTAAACCAGTTAGTGCAATGGTAAGCATTCTTTGAAAACTGTTGGAGGATATTTTAAGTCCAAAGGGTAGCCTTTTAAACTGATAGTGTCCGTTGCTAGTGGAAAATGCTGTCAAAGGTCTGGAGTCTTTCTCTAGTTCAATTTGGTGGAAAGAACTCGTCATATCTAAGGTGGAGAAGTATTTTGCTCTACCTAGTTTGTCGAGCACATCTTCCAACCTTGTCAATGGGAATTTGTCATTGACTAACTTGTCGTTCAACTTTCTGAAGTCAACAACAAGTCTCCATTTCTTTGTATCGTCAGAACTTTTCTTTGGTACAACTAGCAATGGTGAGTTGTATGGGCTTATCGAAGGTTCAACAATGTTGTTATCCTCCAATTCTTGGACTTGTTTTTGTATTTCCTCGTTCTGAGTGTGAGGTAACCGATAATTTTTTATATATACTGGTGCATCGTCAGTGGTATTGAGCCTTTGCTTGTAAAAGTTATTCTTACTTAGTTGTTCCCCTTCAAGGTGAAAAACATCTTGATATTGTTTAATAATATCTAGCAAGCTCGTGTTGGCTTGTTCATCTAAGCTATTTGTGTTTATGACGTCCAGTAATCGGTTCAAACGTTTGTTGTCGAATGTTTGTTTAGTTTTCAAAATGTGATAGTTTTTCAAAGGTTCTATTTCTAACTCGAAGTTTTTGAGTGTTATATTGTGTTCACTAGTGCTTAGCACTTTAACGTGGCATACACCTCTTGCTGGGATAATGCAGTTCCCTAAGAATACTCCGTTTTGGATTTCCTTGTTAAAAATGACGCTGTCTTCGGATCTGTTAATTTCTATTGGAATCATGGCTTCAGTTCTCGCCGGGATGACAATTTGTGCCATGTTGATTTTTCTGGTGTACATAGGTATTGTAATGTCTTTGTCAAAGATGCAAAAGGTAATAGTATATGACTCGAAATCTATTTTGCATATATATTCACTGAGTATATCTCTTCCTAATATACCATCAGTTTCAATTGGAATGTCCTCATCTACTATGTGGAAAATGTTGGTTATCATCTCGTTTTCGATGATAAATTGTTGCTTGGTAGTTCCTAGAGACATTGTTGTCTTGTCTGTTATGCCCGTAAGTTTGCATTTATTTTCGGGTTGTAGATCGATATTTTTACAAAATAAACTATTATTCTTGAGTATCGAGATATCTGCACCTGTGTCTACTAGTAATTTCATGTATCTTTTTTCATTATAGTTATATATTTTTACATAATTAGTGCTAATCCCCGTTATTCTAAATATACTGTTAGTTATATTAGATTTAGGTTTTACAATATTTTTGGCCAAGTTCTCTATTCTTCGTCCGGGAGGTTGCCTAGTTCCTTCGGGCGGTTGTCAAGTTTCCCTGATCTGATATTATACGGATTCTCCTATTACTATCTCTATTATTGTAGAAATTTCTACTATTGTTGTTTTTATTGTTTCCATTTCTGTTATTGTTGAAATTTCTATCTGTGTGCGAGTTTCTAGCACCGTTGAAATTCCTGCTATTGAAATTTCGGTTATTGGGTGGTCTACCATTATTAAAATTTCGACTAAAAAAATTATTATTATTCTGAATACTATCGCGTGGTCGTCGTTGAAAGTTTTGAGAAGCATATCTAGTTCTATTATTATTATTGTTTGAGTATCTGTTGTTAAAATTTCTGTTATTTCTGTTAATGTAGAGTATATTATTTTGTTGAGTTTCCGTGCTTTCTACTTCTATGGCTAGACAGATTGCTTCACTCAGATCTTTAGGTCTTGCTGCGAATATCGTTTCCCTAATCTGGTCGTTCAGACCGTTTTTGAATACTGTTAAAGCGTATGTATCATTAACGCTGTGTATTGCTTGTTTTGCGGCCTGTATTGGGTTTGGACCTAGTTCATTTATTTGTAGTTGGTTTAGCTCATTAACCAAATTTAGTATTTTGTCTTTATATGTGGAAATAGGTAACCGTTTTTGTGTAATGGTTGATAATTGTGTGTGGATTTGAGGGACTGTTTTTGGGTTTTTATATTTTAGTCTTAGTTCGTTTTCGAAATTTTCTAAATCTGTTACATTTGATGTGTTTAATGATGTTCTTACATTAGGGGTGAGTTTTACATGTAAGATGAAATCTAGCAATTCGGTTTTTCCTTCTTGCGTTAGTTTTTTGCCAATGAGTCTTACTACTATTAAAAATGTCTCGAGTTCAGAGAATTTACCGTCAAAACTTGGTATGGTTTTAATAGCTGTTTCAATGTTAAATTCCGCCATTGTAGTGTAGGTGATATCCTCATCTATTTTTACAAAAATATTTTCGGCGTTCAGCCGTTGGATTAGACCTGAAATTATTGCCTTACTAATATTTGAGATTGATGATTTGAGTTCTATTTCTGTGCCTTCTTTGAGTTTGCTAAAAATATCTAGAAATTCATTTTCAATTTCTATTGCGGATTCTAATTTTTCTTTGAGTGTTTTTACCGTGTAGGTCTTTGTTTTCTTTAGATTCGATAAGGTCGTTTGTAGTTCGACTAATAACTCTTTCAATCTGTTTGTAGGCATCCGAGAAGATTTTTGTGTTTAATTTTCTAAACATTATTCCTGCCTAAGACAATGTTCCTATCTACTATTTTTCTAGCATACCGTTTTTGTCTGTTGTTATATACGTATAAGAATGTCAATATGACTAAAAAGATAACCGTAGTGCTTATTGTTTGTTTATATTCAATGAATATATTTGAGTTTGTGCTACAAATATTGCCCATTTTTATCTACGATTTACTTCTATTATTTGTATATAATTTTTACCCCTTATATTTTTTTTATATTGAATTTTATTTTATACTATTTTTTTTAAACTATCTAACATATTGGTGAATTTAATTTTACATTCTCCTGTCGAGATGTGAATTAATCGATGTAGAATCGCCTTTTCGCGCCTTTGATTGTAGGCTTTGCCTCCTCGTCGTCGTCGTTTCAACTTGTTAATTTTCGGTGTTTCTGCTCTCGGCTTCCTTGTAAATTCCTCAATATTCCTGGGTCGTGGTCCGGGCTGTGGTGTTGGATCGTACTTAGGTGCCTGGGATATTGGCATAGGCATGTACTCCTCGTGTTTATGCTGCTTTGATCCGTAGTATTTCGCGCCTTGTATCAAGCATCTTTCGAATGCTCGATTGAACTCCTCGTCTGTACCAATTTCATTTATCTCGCCTTCTTCTATGTCGTCTAGTGGGTCGGAACGTGCAGAATCGCGGGTCGCAGGATCGTGGGTCACAGGATCGCCATGTAATGAATATAATGATTGTATTGAGATGGCAGGATCTGATAATGAATGTAACGTGTGCGATGAGGCTACTGTTGTCTCACAGTGCTGGCCAAGTGAAGAGCGTCTTCTTCTATATTCCTCTAAAGATATAAACTTCTTCTCACTAGAAAGAAGTTATACTTAGATAGGATGACAATATTTACGCTAGAAGGACCTACCGGCATTCCGAAGATTGCCACATGTTTGGCGCTGTTCAAAAAAACAGGCGGCCGATATTTCTAATTAAACGTAGTTGCCGAAGTTTGAGGCAACTTTTAATCTGCCGAACTTTCCAAGGCAGACTTTACTTGAATGTTCCTTCCAAACACTTTGCCGATTTGAAGGCAAGGGTTGCTAAATGTAACAAGCAACTTCGTCTGGCTATGGAACGATTCTGTCTTGTGCTAGACTCGTTCCTTCCTTTTATTTACAAAAATTACTGTACAATCAATTTGCTTATTCTATAAAATTCTTACTCTAGTTTTAAATCTACTTACCATAACCAATCGTTCCCACGGAATTTGTTGCTTATAATGTTGCTTGCTTGCAATCACCCAATTGCACATTTGCCTACTCTGGGCTCAATGCTCTACTAAAAGTTTCTCACGGTACGCGGGTTCGAGAATGTGCTTATTAGAGAGCTTACTGAAATTTTGTAGGACATTATAAGAGTTTGAGTATGCTGTCACAAAAGCTCGTTTGGGACATAGTTGTGTAAAGCTCGTTTGGAACTAGGAATACACTACACATAGTTGTGTATTGGCTAGCACCGGGTTTGGAACTGGGAATACACTACACAGTCATCATCATCTTCAAGGTCATATTTGTCATGCGTTATATCTCGCGAACCAAACATGTGATTTGCATCGTTTAGGTGGCAATATATGCGTATTAACAATTTTGTAAATCTGTCAAATTTTTAAAAAATCGTTGGAGCCGTTTTAAATTTTTTTAAAAATAATGCAAAAAATTAGGTTTTTTTACATAATCAATAAATTTTTAACCTGATTCACGGAAGACAGTAATCAATTTTTATAATATTTATATACTCCAAGCAATGCTTGTAAAAACATCATCGAACCTTACTCTCATGATCACAAAAAACATTAAATAAAAAATAAAAATCATTAACAGTCATCATGATCTTCAAGGTCATTTCTGTCATTCACTATATGTCACTAACTAGATATAATATTTGCATCATTAAGGTGTCAATCGATGTGTAATGATATCTTTGTGATTTTTTTTACATTACAAAAATTTGTTTCAGTTTTTTTTTTTCAATTTAATAGAAGAAAACACAAAAAAATTAGGGTTTTTTTCATAAAAAATATTTTTTTAACTTGATTTGCACAACACAGTAATAAATGTTAATAAAATTTATACATTCTTATCAGTTTTTGAAAAGAAACCGGCAACACTTTTTTCCATGATTATGAAAAAAAAACTAAATAAAAAAAATTAAAAATCATTCAAAGTTACCATGTAAAGAGAGTTCATTCGAATGATATTACTTTATATCTTTTATTCTAAATAAACTGTTGTAAATTCAATCAAAGTTTTAAAATATCTGCATAATTTGAGCAGATTTTTAATAGTTTTTACAGTCTTTTAATTAGAAGAAACTGCATAAATTTTCAAAATCATCAAAATTTCAATCAAATTTGCATTTGTGGTAATCAACGCTTTGAATGGTAAAATGTTTCATAGTCAATACTTTGCAAGATCATATGCTTTAAAAAGCTTTCATCAAATAAAAAATTGTAGTTTTTAATAGATTCATTCTTTAGTAATCGTAAGATTTCAATTACTTCCTCCATCATCATTTGTAAAACATTTTACTTTTTACATGCAATTGAACATATTTTTGACTGAATATTCAAAAGTTCAAGACCAATAGAAAATATAAAGTAGATATCAATATCATTGATGTAAAATCGTGAAAAAACATTAATGCAGTGAATATGCTGAAGTCATGGCAATTTTGCTTGCAACTATCCAAATGACCATCATGCGGCAAAATCTCTTCATTGGGCGTATTAACAAAATCTGCATTCATTTTTGCTAGCATTCTTTTGTCCTTCAATCGTCGATGTAAAAATAACAAATAACGTAGAAAAGGTCCCCACCGATTGATTGATCAAATCAATCTACCGCCATCCACCAAAAGCTTTACGTAATCAATGGATACTCCCGTAGACTATACGATTATTATTAACTCATTCCTGTTACTGCTATGAATACCTCTCATTATTATTACTTAAAGAAGTATCATTTTCATAATTATTATTGTGTTTAATATTTTTAATATTGATGTAGATATTACTGGGAAGTTGACCGTGTGGACCTCAAGGGTCGCACTTCGCGGCTTGTTTCAAGAACTGTTTGGAGTATGTTAATTTTGGAAACGCCGATTACTGCGTTTTGAAAATCAGGTTAAAATATTATTATTTCGGAAAAAAACCTCAATATTTTGCACTTTTTTTCCTTTAATTAAAAACCAGCTCCAAGAATTTTTTCAAAAATTTGATTGAATGACATGAATGAATGTCTTTGCAATCTTAAGAGCTGATTAGTTTTTGGGAAACTCCGGTCGGGGCAGTTTGTTGTTTTGCCCCTTTGAAAATCATTTCTGTCATGCGTTATATCTCGCAAAACAAACATACGATTTACCTTATTAAGGTGTCAATCGACGTATTTTAACATTTATGTGAGTCATTGTAATTTTGGAAAAAATCGTTGGACACGTTTTTTAATTTAAGTAAAAAAAGAGCAAAATATAAGGGTTTTTTTCATGACCAATAATTTTTCAACCTTATTTACGGAAGACATTAATCAATTTTTATAAAATTTAAATACTTCAAACAGTGATTGTATAACAGCATCAAATTATTTCCTCATGATCAAAAAAAATCAAATAAAATATAAAAAATCATTAACTATATCTCTATATCTCACGAACCAGATATAATATTTGCATCATTAAAGTGTCAATCAACGTGTCTTAACAAATTTGTGATTTTTTAACCTAATAAAAATTCGATTCACCCGTTTTTTAATTTAATAAAATAAAATGCGAAAAATTAGGGTTATTTTCATAAAAAATATTTTTTTAACCTGCTTTGCACAACACAGTAATAAATGTTTATAAAATTTATACATTTTTATCAGGTTTGGAAAAGAAACCAGCAACAATTTTTTACATGATTATGGAAAGAATAAAATAAAAAATCTTCCAAAGTTAGTGCTAGTGCTCTTTTGTCCTTCAATCATCGATGTGAAAATAACAAATAACGTAGAAAAGGTGCCCGCCGATTGATTGATCAAATCAATCTACCCCCATCCACCAAAAGATTAACGTAATTAATGGACCCTCCCGTAGATGATACGATTAATATTAACACATTCCTGTTACTGCTATGAATACCTCTCATTATTATTACATAAAGTAGTAGTATTTTCAAAATTATCAATGTGTTTAATATTTTTAATAACTATGTAGATATTAATGGGAAGCTGACCGTGTGGCCCTCAAGGCCCGCACTTCGCGGCTTGTTTTATAAATGACGTTTCCCCGTTTTGATTGGGGCGTCAGTAGTTACATCACCACTCGAGTTTACACGTAACGACCCCAATTTAACATTTACGCCGGAATAAACCTTAATTTTTGCATTTTTTTTATTAAATTGAAACACGCCTCCAACAATTTTTCTATTAGCTTGAAAACATCACAAAAATGTTAATACCTTTCGATTGACACCTCAATGATGCAATATATTTGATTCGCGAGATGTAGTGAATGACATAAATGACCTTGAAGGTCATGATGACCTTTAATGATTTTTTATTTTGAACTTAATTTTTTTTGTAATCTCGAAAAAAGTTTTGCTGGTTTTTTACAAAAACTCTTTGGAGTATAGAAATTTTATAAACAATGATTATTGTATTTTGCAAATCAGGTTGAAAGTTTATTATTTGTAAAAAAAAAACGAATTATTTGCTTTTAAAAAAAATTAAAAAACGGCTCCAACAATTTGTTTTAAAAATCTAATAGAATGACACAAATATTAATACGCGCCGATTGACGCCTTAGCAATTCAAATCTTATGTTAGGTTCGCGAGACAGAAATGACCTTCAGAGGGTCAGAACAACAAACCCCCTCGACCGAAGTGGTTCAAAAACGAATCAGCTCCCAAGATTGCAGAAACGCTTCGATTGACACCTCAACAAAGTTGACGACTTTGTTTACGTGAGTTATGCTCGGAGAAAAAGCTGCCCACGAACGCACGTACGTACGTACGTACACATACACACATACATCTTTCTTTCTGAAAACATTTTAAATATACTTTAAAGACCTCAAAATGTAAAGATGTGTTGAAAATTTCAATTTCGATTTTCGAGGCGATTACCATAACTTACCATATACTGGGCAGTTAATAAAAATTTTTTTTTTAAATATTGTATAAAACGTGGTCTGAGTGTGGTTCACACGACCCAGTAGGTTAATAAAAAGGTCATCATTTGTTTTTATTAGTAAGACCTAGTGTTAATAATTAGTATTATTAATAATTGCTATTCTAAATTATTATAATTACTTTCATTATTTGTAATTTTTTCGTCCTCTACCAAAGCCTCGGCAACCTCGTTGGTATTTAATTGTTATTAATGATAAAGTTACGTTACCACTCGAATTTACACGTAACGACCCCAATTTAATTTATTCTATAAGATTTGAAACAATCAACACGATGTAGTTTGTGTTGCATTTTAGATAAGCATTTTGAAATTTGTATTAGAGATAAGCATTTTGGAATTTGTATTAGAGATAAGCATTTTAGAATTTGTATTAGAGATAAGAATTTACGTTTCAAATTGCCAAACCATTTGTATTAGAGATAAGAAATCTATAATAAATACTCTGTTTAGAACTGCGGCGGAGTCTGTGGATGTAAGGACACTGAAAGAATGAAATTGTTTTTTCTTTGGTTTTTAATAACGAATACTTCTTTCATTTTCTTTCCGAGGAAAATAACGTCGTCGAAAAAGGATTGTCTCCCAAACCGTTCCGGCCCGCAACGAACACGTAACTGGCGCAGTCGACATCCGGAATTTCCCAGCAAGACAAGGACGAGTTCAACAGCCTCAAGATTGCGTGGGTAAACGCTCTTAAAACTGTGGTTAGCATTCAGAAACCAGAGTTAAGTATCCAGGATCCAGGACCAAGTCAAAAAGAAGCTGCAAACGGAAAAGCCGAAACTAATCTGGAAGTATCAATCATGATGGACTACAAAACGATTAGCCACTACATTTCAACAATTCCTGTATTTTACGGCAAACAGATCGACTTATATCCATTCATCGCATCAGTGGATGCTATACAGGTCGATATAACAACGCTACCAGCACCATATCATACGCTCATCGGATTTCAAATCATCGGACGAATGAGCGGCAGAACAAAAGAAATAATCAACGCGCGTAATCTTTCCATTTGGACCGAAATAAGGAAAACCCTAATAACCAACTTTGATGAACCGGTAACGGAGACCAGATTGACAGAACGATTGTTGGCAGCATGATTCACCACGCCATCTCAACTTTACCAGTATATCGGTAATTGCCTTAGCCAAATATGTAATAAGATGAATAATAATGAGTCCCTTACCGCGCAACAAAAAACAAGTGATATTGGCCATCGCTGTGAAATCGCAACAAATTGTTTTATTGATAAGTGCCCGCAAACCATTCGCGGTGTGTTATGTGCTCATAGACCAGCATTCCTCGAGGATGCTTATTCCGTTTTAGGCAACTCAGGTTACCTTCATTATTCGATATCACGGAAACGCGAAAATAATATCCGCGCAAATTTTAGTCAACAGATGCAAACGCACTATGAAGCTCGAAATGCGCAAAATTATAATAATATTCAAGGAGAACAATCTAAAGCTACCTCTACTGATCCGCGGCAGGGTCATTTTCATTCTCCCAATAGCCGAATTCGCGACCTGACATTAGAAGCACAAGTCTGCTGAAATTGTCGGCAGCCCGGCCATCACTTCATTGAATGTGAAGAGGAGAGGACACTATTCTGTTATGGTTGCGGGTAAGAACACACAGTGAAGCCGAAATGTGACAACTGCCGGCAATCAAAAAACGAGAGACTTGGATGGTACGACATTCGTCGCGGCCTTCCCCAAGGAAAGCTCCTTCGCACCCTTAACTACTGATTTGATGCACAATTCGTCCGATTGCCCCAATCAGACTCCAGAAAATTCGAGTGCACGCCTCACTGAGCAGTCCTACCCTATATCATCGGCACGCTACGACGTTAGTCACTCAAACGCGCAACCCTCCCGCCAACAAATCAGCCCAGAAGACAAAAACAGATCTTCATTAGCCAACCCTGCAGAGCTTCCACGACATATGAGGCCATACCATGTTCGATTACGAGAGTACCAAGCCGCTCACAATCGCATCTTTCTGAACGAAGTCACTCCGCCACGCCCAAGGCGTTTTTTTATCCGATTACGAAAGTTTTGGAAGAGAGTGCGGTACTACCAGGCCTTGAGCCACTATATTGTAGCTAGTTTTTTGACCACCCCCGCACTATACCAGCGACAATATGCCCAGGTTTTCGTCTTAGGCACGCATGTCCGAGGCTTGATCGACACCGGTGCGTCCGTCAGCTGTATAGCGTCCAAATTAGCCGGAAAGTTCCTTGACAACCCTTCTCTTTCTCTGGGGAAACTCAAACTGACCTTGTCGACCGCTGATGGCACACGACATCAAGCCGCGGTGCAGTTTAAATGTGAAGTGACCTTTAGAGGCGTCGCAAGGAACTTACACCTGTGGATCATTCCTTCTCTGTCTCAAAACTTGTACCTTGGAGTTGATTTTGTGAAAGCATTTGGGTTAGCAGCAGATCTCTTCACCGAAAAGGTTCCCGTTGACGTTCCTGGTATAGCCGACTTAAACAGTGACGACAAACAACACACACTTTCACCTCCGCAGAGCACAAGACTGGCCGCTGGTATCAATGCATTTCCATCATATGCCAAGGAGGGGTTGGGTCGAACCTCGTTAGTCACTCACACTATAGATGTAGGAGATGCCAACCCGATTGAACAACGGCATTATCCGATTTCTCCCGCGGTAGAAAAACTTCTGTACGCGGAGATCGACCGCATGCTTGCCCTCGGAGTGATCGAAGAGTGACAGAGTTCATGGTCAGCCCCGTAACACTGGTACGGAAATCAGGGAAGGTTCAATTATGCCTGGATGCCAGAAAGTTAAGCTCAGTTCCGGTTAGGGATGCCTATCCCTTACCCCTCATTGACGGAATTTTTAGCCGATTACCGAAGGCCAGATTTATAGCAAGCTTGGACTTGAAGGACGCTTTTTTGGCAGATTCTGCTCGATCAAATGTCAAGGGATAAGACAGCCTTCACCGTACCTGGATGACCTTTATACCAATTTGTGACCATGCCGTTTGGGATGTGCAACACACTTCAGACCATGCCATGACTGATGTATAAGGTCATCGCAGCGCATCTGCGCTGCCAAGTTTTCGTGTACCTGGATGATTAACTCTTGATCTCAGAAACCTTTGATAATCACATCACGTTGCTTCTCGAAGTTGCCGGTTGTATTAGGAAAGCGGGACTCACTATAAGCATAAAAAAAGTCACTTTGTAATGAGGAAGGTACGCTCCCTGGGTCACATCGTGGGAAACGGCGAAACCAAGACAGATCCAGGCAAGGTCACCGCAATCAGTGAGTTTCCAAGGCCAGTAACCGTGAAGCAGCTACGGCGGTTCTTGGGAGTTTGCGGATGGTACCGGAGATTCGTACAGAATTTTGCAGCCTTATCCACCCCCTTAACAGACCTTTTGAATAAACGGCGTAAATTCATCTGGACGCGTAATAGCATAGCCGCCTTTGACTCGATCACGCCCCCCTTAAGTGGTTGATGGGACAAACGGACCTTCACGGAAGACTGGCGAGATGGAACTTAAAGCTCCAAGGCTGTAACTTTACCAACAGGCATCGAAAGGGATCGCAGAATGTGGTACCACACTCCCTTTCCCGAATGTTCTCACCCAAATCTGCACCAGCCTTAGAAACGATCTATGACTCAGATATCGTCGACTTAGAAGCCGGTTACTTCAATTTCGATAAGTATTTGGCTCTCGTAAACATCATTTTGGCACAGCCCGAAAGGTTTCCGGATCTCAAGGTCATGGAGGGATTCGTCTACAGACGCTCAGAATACGCGTCTGAAGACGCGGTACAAGAACAAAATGCCTGAAAACTCTGGATTCCAGAAGAGCTGACCTTCACTCTTATTGCTCGGTTGCATGAACATCCAATGTGCGCGCACGGGGGATACGCACAGACACTACTCCGTCTAATGGCCCACTTTTTCCGGCTCGGGATGGCACGACAGATCAGTGAATATGTATCCTCCTGCCAAACGTGTAAGACGACCAACGCTCCCAACCAGGTGTTGCGACCATCAATGGGACGACAGCACATACCCGAACGAGTCCTACAGCACTTATACTTGGACCTAATCGGACCATACCCTCGCTCCAAGGAGATGCAGGAACGATCCACTAGGAAAACTGGTTGCGCACCACAGTGGAACCCGGTTAGCAACAAGCAATTTTCCAAGCTCCCAGAAGGGGTCGACAGCGCGATTCTGGTTCTGGGAACGGGAAAATGGGGAGTGAAAGCGTGATATTCTCCACGAGACGACTTTTGCGAGAGTATCGGTTGTTCAAGAAAGAGTTAATCCTGCGCGCGAAGCTGCTGAAACTCAGTGCGATTAGTGCGGTAACCGAGGATGTTCTCGCTCGAAAAGATTAAGCGAACATACCATTAGGAAAATTATATTCAATTTTGCCGGTACTTGTCGCTTGAGAAGTGATCCACATGTAATGTGATTATCGTAGGATCGTCATGTAATGTGTTTATTGCATTTGGGAGACCAAGTGATGGACGTCTTCTACGATATTCTTCTAAAGATATAATCTTCTTCTTACTGCGAAAGAAGTTATGCTCAGAAAAGAAAAACAATGAAGGTTTGTAGAGACCTACCGGCAACTGGTCAATTGCCACATGTTTGGCACAGTCCAAAAGAACAGGCAGCCGATATTTCTAAGTATTAAAATTGCCGAACTAAAGGGCAACTTGTAGTCTGCCGAATAAGGCAGACTTTACTCAAGTTTTCCCACTGAACGTTTTGCCGATGTTAAGGCAAAAGTTGCAGTATAGAAACAAACAACTTCGTTCAACTAAGGAACAATTCTGTGCCAGTGCCATCATTCATTCCTTCATTTTATTCACAATTTTCTCTCTAAGTTTCTATGTAAATTAAATTTGCTTATTCAATTAAAACTCCTCTAGTTTTAAATCTGCTTACTATAGCCAATCGAACGCGATTTAAATTAGTCCCCACGGACTTCGCCGCATCCAATACAGCTTACTTTGCATTGACCCAATTAACGTCGCATAAGTTATATTTTTGCTTACTCTGGGTTCAACGCTCTACTAAGAGTTTCACACCGTAAATTTAGATAAACATGTCAATGTAGGTTTGAGGATGTGCTTTGGAGTCATAGAGAGCTTACCGAAGCTTAGAGAAGCTTGTGTGGGAAATCAAAAAAGCTTGTGTGGGAAATTGGTTGTGTATGGGCTAGTTCCAGGTTTGGAACTAGGAATGCACTACACTCCTTTCCATTAGAAGAGTACAGGCGAGCTCGGTTTACGTCGTTTTTGGGACTGGGAAAATGCGACGTAAACCGAAACAGCGTATGTCGAATCTAACTGAAATGTAGCCCATGGAAATGAACAACGTGTCTCGCACAAGATTTTTTTTATTAACGAAAAGCAACATTAATATTAAATCCAACATAACAAGCCGTGAGGTGCGACCCATGAGGTCCACACGGTCAACTTCCCAGTAATATCTACATATGTAGATATTAAAAATATTAAACACAATAATAATTATGGAAATAATACTACTTTTAATAATAAATGTACTTCTCGTAAAAGTTATTGGAATGACTTAATATTAATCATAACATCTACGCGAGCGTCAATTGATTACGTAAAGATTTTCGTGGATTGGTTTGATTGATTATTCACACGGATCAATCGGAGGGGGGACAGGTTACAAAGCAGTTTTTTTGATTATAGTTAAAACATGGTGTTGTGAAGACTATTGAAAATCTGCTCAAATTTTGCAAATATTAATAAACTTTGATTGACTATACAAAAATGTCTTTAGAATAAGAGATTTAAAGTATAATGATTCGAATGAACCCTTTTTATATGGTGACTTTGAATGATTTTATATTTTTAATTTAATTTTTTTTTGTAATCATGAGAAAAGTTTTTGCTGGTTTCTCTACAAAAATTGATAAAAGTTTACAAATTCTATAAACATTCATTAATACGATGTGCAAATCAGGTTAAAAATGATTTTTTTTATGAAAAAAAACACTACTTTTCCAATTTTTTTTTAATAAAACCAAAAAAACGCTTTAACGATTTTTTTAAAATAAAAAAAACATAAATATGATAATACGCGTCGATTGACACGTTAATGATCGAAAGATTATATTTGGTTCTCGAGATATAATGAATGACGTAAATGACCTTGAACGTTTAATGATTTTTTATTTTTTATTTAATTTTTTTCGTAATCATGAAAAAAAAATTTGCTGGTTTTTTCACAAAAACTATTTGATGTATCAATGCACACGGTAAACTCCACTGGCTCGTCTCTGCGTAATGAATCCGAGGATTTTCGATTAACAGCCTCGGACGCCTCAACCAACTCCCTGTTGTTCAAGTTACGATTGAAAACGTTACGATAAGATGTTTAATCGACACGGACAGCTCTCACTGCCTTCTCAACATCGATACAGTTGCATCATATCGCCGTTACCTTCTCCCACAACCCTTAACTTTATCTACAACGGATGATAACATTCTCATTGAATACGCTATGCAGACAGAGTTTCCAAAAGAATTTTGTCCTAATCACCGTATCGAGTGGAAATTGACGAAAATCCGCTCAAGTCGTTTTGACGCAATACTTGGTATTACCGTTCTGCGTGGTACCAACGCAAATCTCAATTTTTCGCGAAATGCGCTTGAAATCAACGGTGTCGAGATTCCGTTTGATACTGAGCACGGTGAAATTTATACTCTTGAAGCACAAAAGCTCGAACTTCAATCCACTCGGGAATACGAAGACGAAAGCAGAACAGCGTACAACCATTTATCGCTAACACAAGTCAAAGAAACTAAATTGCCTACCTTCTCTATAGAAAACAAAATATCTCATAGATCGGATCAAAGACGAATTTCGCGATCTCGAATATAAAGAATCGGAAAAGCTCAGCTTCACACACGAAATCAAGCACGAATTGAAGCTCACACACGAAAGCCCTATACGAGTATACCAACGAAACTATCGTTACCCATATTCTTTGCGAAACTTCGTAAAAGCACAAATTGCCGAAGATTTGGCTCAAGGCATTATACAGCCATCAAAGTCCCCATACAATTCACCCATCTGGGTAGTACCAAAAGATGGGAAGCATCGACTTGTGATTGACTTTCGCAAGATTAATAATGTGACTGTGGAAGATAAATATCCGATACCTCAGATTGATGATATCCTAGGTCAGCTAGGTCATGCTAATTATTTTACTTCCATCGACCTCGCCAAAGGAATTCACCAAAAAGAAATTCGGCCTGAGGATCGACACAAAACAGCTTTCTCCACGGACGAAGGGCATTTCGAATTTACTCTTATGCCTTTTGGATTAAAAATGATCCAGCCACTTTCCAACTGCTGATGAATTCCATTCTTCATGAGCATATAGGAAAAATATGCATAGTTTACATGGCCGATATACTGATTTTCAGTTCATCTCTTGAGGAAAGTGCTTCACACACTCAGAAAAGCGAATCTCAAAATTGAAGTATCTAAAACCCATTTCTTGCAAAAATCAATAGAATTTCTCGGTCATGTAATAACTAGCGAAGTAATTAATCCTAACCCCAAAAAATTGGAGGCAATTGAAAAATTTCCACTGCCAACGACTCCAAAGGAAATCAAATCTTTCCTCGGATTAACTGGGTTCTATAGGAAGTTTATAAGAGATTTCTCGAAAATTGCACGCCCAATGACTCGATTTCTTCGGAAAGACACAAAAATCAATATCAAAGATGAAGAATACATCGAAACTTTCGAAAAACTTAAATTATATATCTCGAATCATCCAATACTTCAACATTCGAATTTCGAGAAAACTTTCACAGTGACCACCGACGCTTCAAATTTTGTCATAGGAGTGGTTTGTCCCAAAACGACAAGCCAATTTGTTTCGCCTCTCGAACATTAAACAACAGCAAAACCAAATTGTCTGCCTTCGAAAAAGAACTGCTTGCTGTCTTTGCTCTTAAATACTTCAGACCATATACAGGGTGTTTTGTATTCGGTGGCATAAAATGACGCCACGTATTCATTGAAGTGTCCCGAGAAAAAAATCGTATCGGAGGGGGATGGTAAATCCGAAGGGGTTTCGAGATATAGGAAGGGGGAAAACCCCGATCCATAACCACGACCTGGCACGTGTTAATCGTCATAACTACTTTATTTTTAAGTGTAGACTTTTGAAAAAGAATGCGTTCGATAGCCTGTCAATGTATCTTTTTAGAAATGTATAAACAAGTGCCCCAAGGCCGCCAGTTTTACACGAAAAAATGAGAAACTTAAAACAACCAGAAAAAATTGCTAATTTTGACTTTCGCGACCGTGTTGAACGCTAAAGTGATGTCCTAACCTATAAAAATTATTATCTTGACAGAAAGCCTTACTTTCTGCTTGAATACTTCCGAAGAAAAAGGTTGCCGATTTTCCTTTGTTTCCTTCAAAAAATAGAAAACTAAAATTTTGTGAAATTTTGCTGACTTACTTTATTATGGAAAATAATAACTAAAGATCTTAAGTTACAATTTATTTTGAACTTATCAGTAAACAGCAGAATGATTTGTGATCACATAAACTGTTCAAAGTGTCTTCCTTCCACAGAAATGCAAAGAAGAGCTCTTTTCTTAATTTCTGTGTCTACATCGAAATGCATGAGGTCCTCTCCTATTTTTTCACTAGCTGCCTCAATTCTTAAATCTAATTCTTGAACTGAAACACATGTGTCTTGTACACTTCTTGCTTCATTGCACACCACACATAAAAATCAAGGATTGTTAGATCTGAGGACCGGGTGGCCCCCTAATTGGACCATTTCGACCTAACCACCTTCCTGGATAGTTTGAGGCAAGTCAATGGGTGATTTGTTAGTCAGTATGGCTTGGAGCACTATCGTGTTGGTAGTACATGCTGTTCAAATTGATTATTGGTGTATCTTCCAATAAAGCTGGTAACTCGTTATCCAAAAAATTTAGATATCCGGCAGGATTCAGCCTATCTGGCAAACGAAATGGTCCAATTAGCTTTCGCCCCAGTACGCCTGCTCACATGTTTCTGCTGAATCTACGCTATGTAGAGGTGCCCTTGGTTACTCTGGGATCTCCTATATCCGGTAATCATCGGGTCGGTTACCTCGTTTGATATTCCTCCTGTGTACATGCGGCATTGCCGTTGCAAAATCCTTAAATGTAATGCATGTCAGCATATTCCTCGTTGGTCAAGTTAGCCATTGATTCTTTTCAATTGACGATTCGACTAAGTTATGCAGCATTTCGACACAACATTTATACCCTTTTGTATTATCAGGTGCTAATTATTAAACATTAACTTTATGTCATCCTCAAAACGTCGGACTTTAATTATCTCAGCTTAAAACCCCTTCAATAGTAAAGCAGGTCCAACAAATAGCATGAAGAAAATGAATCACTCAAAAATCTTTTCACTGTGGGATTATGCCAGGTACATAATAAAATTTTATGACGTTCGGCTAATTCCGAGGGATCACACAAAATTTTAGTTTTCTATTTTTCGAAGGAAACAAAGGAAAATCGGCAACCTTTTTCTTCGGAAGTATTCAAGCAGAAAGTAAGGCTTTCTGTCAAGATAATAATTTTTATAGGTTAGGACATCACTTTAGCGTTTAACACGGTCGCGAAAGTCTAAATTAGCAATTTTTTCTGGTTGTTTTAAGTTTCTCATTTTTTCGTGTAAAACTGGCGGCCTTGGGGCACTTGTTTATACATTTCTAAAAAGATACATTGACAGGCTATCGAACGCATTCTTTTTCAAAAGTCTACATGTAAAAATAAAGTAGTTATGATGATTTACACGTGCCAGGTCGTGGTTATGGATCGGGGTACTTCCCCCTCCTATATCTCGAAGCTCCTTGGGATATACCACCCCCTCCGATACGAATTTTTTTCTCGGGACACTTCCAAAAATACGTGGTGTCATTTTATGCCACCGAATACAAAACAACCTGTATATACGGTCACAAATTTATTTTGCATACTGATCATAAACCGCTTACATATCTGGAAAACCTTAAAGTGGATAATCCACGACTCCAACGGTGGAAGCTTAAATTGATGGAGAATGATTTCTGCATTAAGCACATCAAAGGAAAAGAAAACTTGGTTGCTGATGCGTTGTCAAGGGTCGAAATTAATGTTCACCAGGACACAGACTCTTTAGCAACACAGCATACTGCAACAGAAGACAATAGTACATACATAGCCATATCTGAGAAACCTCTAAATTGCTTCAACTATCAGATAATAGTTAATATCGGCAAAACAAAACCAACTGTTCTTCATCGCATTGGGAAAAAGAAACGTAAAATTTTCTCGTTCGCCCAATTCACTAGTAAAGAAGCTCAAGACATCTTTCAGAACCACATACCAGATTCAGGTACGTTAGGCATAAAACCAGCAAATAAACAAGTTTTGATCACCCTACAGATACAATACAACGAATGGAAGAAAACACATCCTAGGACTACATTCGTTGCAGCAAATAAACTATTAGATGATAATAATTTACCATAAATTCAAGAAAAAATTGCTAAATTACATCGCAGAACAAACCATCTAGGTATTAATAAAGTTTACGAAAATCTTCGCAACAAATTCTTTTATCCGCGTCTCAAAGAAATCATTACCAACTATATTAACCAATGTGACATTTGTAACCAGAGCAAGTACGATCGAAATCCCCCGAGAGAAATATTCAAATGAATGCCGACATCAAGAAAATCCAGGGAAGTTTTCCACCTCGATATTTGGTTCCGTGATAAAAACTCCCCATACCTTACTTGTTTGGATAAATTTTCCAAATTTCTTGCGGTCACACCCCTTAAAAACCGCCAATGGGCCACCATTGTAGATGCGCTACGCCGCATTTTCAATAAAATC
Source organism: Oxycera nigricornis (assembly GCA_963942545.1). Lineage (NCBI taxonomy): Eukaryota > Metazoa > Arthropoda > Insecta > Diptera > Stratiomyidae > Oxycera > Oxycera nigricornis. The sequence continues at coordinate 66,386,510 of OZ012663.1, read as the reverse complement.
GGCAAATCAAAGCTCCTCGTTTCCGACAACGAGTCTGCTATTAAAGCCGAGAAAACAAAAGAATGGTTTGAGACAGAGAATATTGAATACCACTTCACGACCCTCAATCACAAAACTGGTAATGTTGATGTTGAAATAGCTCATCGTTCAATGAATGAACAATTGCGAACATTCTTACTACGCCAGCAGCAAGAAGATAAATCACTTCGCGTACTTGACTCTGTACAAGAATGTGTGCATTTCGACAACAATTCACCTCATACAGCTCATAGCGAAAAGCCCTCTTCAGTATTTTTTTGAGAGACAAATCTGTCCTACGAAGAAATCCATAAAAAACTCCAACAACATAAAGAAAAAACTATCGATAAAGGAAATCAGGCTAGACATACGGAGAAACTTGAGTTAAAAACCATATCGCAACTAAATTGCAACCTCGTTACAAGAAAGCCAAACCTACTCAACAGATTCATCCCCAATGCCGGAGGAAATTGAAACAAACCATTTTTCTTTTCAGGCATTTTTTTGTGATGCTAGTGGTACTCGGTCAAATAACAACCCAGTCAATCTCGATACAACCACTGACCCAACAGAACGGATACATACTAATGACAACCGGTCAGGTACAAGTAGCATCAAAAAAAGTTATAATTGGGCATCCCCTATACCTGAACGACTTGCGGAATCTCACAGCCAGTCTCGAGGAAATGCTCATACACTTCGAAGATCAAAACGCCTACATTCGCACAGAAAATGCTAGGCAAACTATTAATCCTCTGAACAACGAAATATTTACCCTATTCCTTCACACTCGCCCAAAACGCGGCTTACTAAATATCGTCGGTACCCTCAGAAAATGGCTTGAAGGCACACTCGACGATGAAGACCGTCATATTATCAAGGAAAATTTTCATCAAATAGAACACAATGAAGAGACCCTCCACCACAACGACAATATATTACTAGAAGCATCAAGCGATCTTAGACGTGAATTGCAAAAAAATAGCACAGCAAATTAACTCCCAGAATGATCTGCTTGAGAAAACAATAAACCCTTTAATCAACTCTGCCCAAAAAACCGAAAAACACATTTTAGAAATCATAAATTTCATTCACTTTTCCCAAATACTATCTCTTACGCAGGAAAAAATCGACAAAATTAGTAAGGTAATACTTAATGCAAAATCTAACACGCTTCATAGAAATATCTTACTAAATGACGAGATAACGAAATACAAAATAACAGCGAATACCCTTCAAAACATTAAATCGGATGTTCTCCTTGAAGAAGATAAACTTACAATATTTATCGATATACCGCTAGCAATGGAGTCCATGGATATTGTAGAACTCATACCGTTACCAAATCATGAAGGTCTCCAGACTCATTCAGAAATTACCAAATTCTTGCTTTCAAACAATACTGCATATCATATACATACATTCGAATCGATTCCGGACTCTTGCATTCAATCTATCGCATCTTTAAATCCTCGAAACTGTGCGCTTAACACATTTACAAATGAAAAATTCAACAACAAATAACCCCGCAAACTTTCATATTTATGAATATTCGCGAATCATTCGCATATAATATTTGCACTCCCAACCATTATAATATCTTACTTGACACAAACAATTTTTTCCTAACTCTCAGTCAATGCACTGTACGCATAAGCAAATTTGAAATTACAAATGAAATTCGCGAAAACCTGGTTCCTAAATTGCTCATACAAAGCAGTAACCTAGAAAATTTTACAATCCTGCATGAAATACATTTTAAGCATATTGAACGAATACGTAATAGAACAATAGAATTATCAGAACTGCAAAAGCTATCCGGGCTTCACAACTCAAACATTTTATTCGGAGTAACAATACCGACCACTTTCGTTATACTGGTTATAGCAGTGGTGCTGGTAATCGTCTACTGCAAAACAAGGCAAAAAATACTCAAACTCAAACCTAAAGGTTCATCAAAAATTCATAGGGATCCTGAGGACAGGATTCCATCTACGAGGGGAGGAGTTACGTCACCACTCGAGTTTACACGTAACGACCCCAATTTAACATCTACGTCGACAAGATTTGAAACAATCAACACGATGTAGTTTGTGTTGCATTTTAGATAAGCATTTTGGAATTTGCATTAGAGATAAGCATTTTAGAATTTGTGTTAGAGATAAGAATTTACGTTTCAAATTACCAAACCATTTGTATTAGAGATAAGAAATCTATAATAAATACTCTGTTTAGAACGGCGGCGGAGTCAGTGAATGTATGGACACTGAAAGAATGAAATTGTTAACTTCCCAGTATATGGGAAGTTCTTGTAATCGCCTCGAAAATCGAAATTGAAATTTTCAACTTTTCGTTACGTTTTGAGGTCTATAGAGTATATATAAAGTGTTTTTAGAAGAAAGTATGTATGTGTGTGTGTGTGTGTGTGTGTGTGTGTGTGTGTGTGTGTGTGTGTGTGTACGTACGTACGTACGTACGTGCGGTCGCAGGCAGTTTTTCTACGAGCATAACTCACGTAACCAAAGTTGTATCGACTTCGTTGAGATGTCAATTGAAGCGTCTTCGCAATCTCAAGAGTTGATTAGTTTTTGAAAAACTTCGGTCGGGGGGGTTTGCTGTTTTCACCCCTTGAAGGTCAACCATGTTATGCGCTATATCTCACGAACCACACATGCGATTTTCAATATTAAGGTGTCAATCGACGCGTTTTAACATTTTTCTGATTCTGTCAAATTTTTAAAAAAATTCCTGGAGCCGTTTTTTAATTTTTTAAAAAAAAGTGCAAAAAATTAGGTTTTTTTCAAAAACACAAAATTTTTAACCTGATTTTCAAATCTAAGTAATCAATGTTTATATAATTTATATACTCCAAATATTTTTTGTGAAAAAACCAGCAAATTTTTTTTTCATGATTACGAAAAAAATTAAATAAAAAATAAAAAATCATTAAACGTTCAAGGTCATTTACGTCATTCATTATATCTCGAGAACCAAATATAATCTTTCGATCATTAACGTGTCAATCGACGCGTATTATCATATTTATGTTTTTTTTTTATTTTAAAAAAATCGTTAAAGCGTTTTTTTGGTTTTATTAAAAAAAATTGGAAAAGTAGTGTTTTTTTCATAAAAAAAATCATTTTTAACCTGATTTGCACATCGTATTAATGAATGTTTATATAATTTGTAAACTTTTATCAATTTTTGTAGAGAAACCAGCAAAAACTTTTCTCATGATTACAAAAAAAATTAAATTAAAAATATAAAATCATTCAAAGTCACCATATAAAAAGGGTTCATTCGAATCATTATACTTTAAATCTCTTATTCTAAAGACATTTTTGTATAGTCAATCAAAGTTTATTAATATTTGCAAAATTTGAGCAGATTTTCAATAGTCTTCACAGCACCATGTTTTAACTTTAATAAAAAAAATGCTTTGTAACCTGTCCCTTCTCCGATTGATCCGTGTGAATAATCAATCAAACCAATCCACGAAAATCTTTACGTAATCAATTGACGCTTGCGTAGATGTTATGATTAATATTAAGTCATTCCAATAACTTTTACGAGAAGTACATTTATTATTAAAAGTAGTATTATTTCCATAATTATTATTGTGTTTAATATTTTTAATATCTACATATGTAGATATTACTGGGAAGTTGACCGTGTGGACCTCATGGGTCGCACCTCACGGCTTGTTTTTCTTTGATTTTCAATAACGAAAACTTCTTTCACTTTCTTTCCGAGGAAAATAACGTCGTCGCAACAGGATTGTCTTCCAAACCGTTACGGCCCGCAACGAACACGTAAATCAGTGTCAACAAACAAAACAATATGGCTGAAGATATTTTGCAATTCGATAGAAATGCTTTGAGTCAGTCCGTACAAATTAAAGTCCTACTTTTAAATCTCGAGCAAAAAACAGCTTACGATACGATAGTGAAAGTAGTTAATGTCGGTAATGGAGGAATTTTTTTTATTGATGAGCCTGGCGGAACTGGTAAAACATTCTTGTATTCATTATTAACTTATCAGTATATGGGAAGTTCTTGTAATCGCCTCGAAAATCGAAATTGAAATTTTCAACATTTCTTTACGTTTTGAGGTCTATACAGTATATATAAAGTATTTTTAGAAAGGGAGATGTATGTATGTGTGTGTACGTACATTCGTGGACACTTTTTTCTACGATCCAAACTCACGTTAAGGAGTCAATCGAAGCGTTTTTGCAATCTTAAGAGCTGATTAGTTTTTGGGATACTTCGGTCGGGGGGGGGGGGGTTGTTCTGCCCCTATGGAGGTCATTTCTGTCATGCGTTATATCTCGCGAACCAAAAATACGATTTACATTGTGAAGGCGTCAATCGACGTGTATTAAAATTTGTGCGAATCTTTTGAACTTTGAAAAACATCGTTGGAGCCGTTTTTTATTTAAGAAAAAAGTGCAAAAATTAGGTTTTTTTATAAACAATAAAATTTCAACCTGATTTACGGAAGAGAGTATTCAATTTTTTTAAAATGTATATACTTCAACCAATGCTTGACAAACATCATCAAGACTTTTTCTCATGATAACAAGAAACATTAAATTAAAAATTAAAAACCATTAACAGTCACCATGATTTTCAAGGTCATTTCTTCCATTCACCCACTCACTCTCACGAACAAGATATAATATTTGCATCATAAGGTGTCAATCGACGTCTTTTAAAATCTTTTTGATTATTTTAACATCATAAAAATCCGTTTCGGCGGTTTTTTTACTTTAATAGGAGAAAATGCAAAAACTTAGGGTTATTTTCATGAAAAATATTTTTTTAACCTGATTTGCACAACACAGTAATAAATGTTAATAAAATTTATACATTCTTATCAGTTTTTGAAGAGAAACCAGCAAAACTTTTTTGATGATTCTGAAAAAAAATTCAATTAAAAATAAAAAATCATTCAAATTTACCATTTGAAAAGGGTTCTTCCGAATGATATTACCTTGTATCTTTTATTCTAAAGACTTTGTTGTAAAGTTAATCAAAGTTTTAAAATATTTGGATAATTTGAGCAGATTTTTAATAGTTTTTGCAATCTTTTAATTAAAAAACGGCCTAAATTTTGAAAACCATCAAAATTTCAATCAAATTTGCATTTGTTGTAATCAATCAGCATCATTCATCCACCAAAAGCCTTACGTAATCAATGGATGCTCCCGCAGATGATATCATTAATATTAACTCTTTCCTGTTACTGCTCATTATTATTATTTAAAGTAGTATTATTTTCACAATTACTATTCTGTTTAATATTTGTAATGTTTATCTAGATATTACTGGGAAGTTTACCGTGTGGACCTCAAGGGTCGCACTTCGCGGCTTGGTTTAGATACCATTCGGGCACAAAGTAAAATAGCACTGCCCGTAGCATCATCTGCGATCGCTGCTACATTGTTAGAAGGTGGACGAACTGTTCATTCTGCGCTCAAACTGCCATTAAATTTGCAAACAATAGATGAACCGACGTGTAATATAACCAAAACATCAGCAATGACGAAAGTGCTACAAAATTGTAAATTATTAATTTGGGATGAGTGTACGATGGCGCACAAACGAGCATTAGAGGCACTTAATCGAACATTAAGAGACTTGCGTAGCAATCAGAACCTCTTCGGAGGCGCGATGATTCTACTGGCTGGAGATTTTCGCCAAACGCTGCCAGTCACTTCCAGATCAACAGCTGCTTATGAAATAATTACTTGCTTGAAGGCATCAAATTTATGAAGATACGTGAACAATCTCAAGTTAACAACGAATATGCGTGTGGCGTTACAAAATGACATATCGTCGGAAGTGTTTTCAAATGCATTATGAGACATTGACAATGGAAAAATTCCTGTTGACAATTCTACTGGCCTCATTTCGTTTCCCCCAACTTTTTGTCAAATCACAACGTCAAAGGAAGAATTAATATCGAAAGTGTTCCCAAATATTGGTGTGAATTATAAAAACCATAATTGGTTGAGCAAACGAGCCATTTTAGCAGCGAAAAATAAGGATGTAGTTGCTTTAATTATAAAAATTCAGAGTCAAATTGATGAACAAATGCATTCATTTAAGTCGATCAATTCCATTATCGATCCAAATGAAGTAGTTAATTATCCAACTAAATTCCTAAATTCATTGGATTTGCCACGATTACCGCTACACAATTTACAGCTCAAGGTTGGCTCTGTGATAATTATGTTACGCGGTCTGAATCAGCCAAAATTGTGCAACGGAACAAGAGTCGCTTTTGAAAAAATTATGAGAAATTTGATTGAAGCTACTAAAATCATAGGAAAGTTCAAAGGCGAGGATTTGCTTATTCCAAGAATACCACTAATGCCAACTGACTTTCTTTTTTAATTTAAACGTGTCCAGTTTTCAGTGCGCCTTGCATTCGCAATGACAATTAATAAATCCCAAGGCTAATCGTTTGAAGTGGAATAAACCTTGAATTTCCGTGTTTTTCGCATGGGCAGTTGTACGTTGTGTGCTCGAGAGTCGGCAAACCATCGGCGCTATTTGTTTTCTTTCCAGAAGGAAAAACGAAAAATATTGTACATCACAAAGCATTACAATAGTTATGGTCGAATTATTTAATGGTAATTTTATTTCATTATATGGCCGTATTGTAAGCGGAAGATTGAATTTACCGGAAGTAATGCGTTTCCTTAGTCCGCGACTGTACACCCACCGTTTGAAGCCAAGGCGGATATAAATAGTAAAACAAGCCGTGAGGTGCGACCCATGAGGTCCACACGGTCAACTTCCCAGTAATATCTACATATGTAGATATTAAAAATATTAAACACAATAATAATTATGGAAATAATACTACTTTTAATAATAAATGTACTTCTCGTAAAAGTTATTGGAATGACTTAATATTAATCATAACATCTACGCGAGCGTCAATTGATTACGTGAAGATTTTCGTGGATTGGTTTGATTGATTATTCACACGGATCAATCGGAGGGGGGACAGGTTACAAAGCAGTTTTTTTGATTAAAGTTAAAACATGGTGCTGTGAAGACTATTGAAAATCTGCTCAAATTTTGCAAATATTAATAAACTTTGATTGACTATACAAAAATGTCTTTAGAATAAGATATTTAAAGTATAATGATTCGAATGAACCCTTTTTATATGGTGACTTTGAATGATTTTATATTTTTAATTTAATTTTTTTTGTAATCATGAGAAAAGTTTTTGCTGGTTTCTCTACAAAAATTGATAAAAGTTTACAAATTCTATAAACATTTATTAATACGATGTGCAAATCAGGTTAAAAATGATTTTTTTTATGAAAAAAACACTACTTTTCCAATTTTTTTTTTAATAAAACCAAAAAAACGCTTTAACGATTTTTTTAAAATAAAAAAAAAATATGATAATACGCGTCGATTGACACGTTAATGATCGGAAGATTATATTTGGTTCTCGAGATATAATGAATGACGTAAATGACCTTGAACGTTTAATGATTTTTTATTTTTTATTTAATTTTTTTCGTAATCATGAAAAAAAAATTTGCTGGTTTTTTCACAAAAACTATTTGGAGTATATAAATTATATAAACATTGATTACTAAGGTTTGAAAATCAGGTTAAAAATTTTGTGTTTTGGAAAAAAACCTAATTTTTTGCACTTTGTTTTAAAAAATTAAAAAACCGCTCCAAGAATTTTTTTAAAAATTTGACAGAATCAGAAAAATGTTAAAACGCGTCGATTGACACCTTAATATTGAAAATCGCATGTGTGGTTCGTGAGATATAGCGCATAACATGGTTGACCTTCAAGGGGTGAAAACAGCAAACCCCCCCGACCGAAGTTTTTCAAAAACTAATGAACTCTTAAGATTGCAAACACGCTTCAATTGACATCTCAACGAAGTCGATACAACTTTGGTTACGTGAGTTATGCTCGTAGAAAAACTGCCTGCGAACGCACGCACGTACGTACGTACGTACATACACACACATACTTCTTTCTAAAAACACTTTATATATACTCTATAGACCTCAAAACGTAAAGAAAAGTTGAAAATTTCAATTTCGATTTTCGAGGCAATTACAAGAACTTCCCATATACTGGGAGGTTAACAAGTCTTTCAGAAATTTAGAAAATATTCACGAAAAAAATATGGCGGTACGAAGTTCGCCGGGTATGCTAGTATAAAAAAAAATTAAGACAAGATTGCAGAAAAATAAAATTACACAAACCTTAAGTGGAGGTGAAAAATAATTAGCAATTAGATGTACAAAATATAAATGAAATTGAAAAGTTATAAGAACAGAAAAGAACAAATTGTGAAACGAAATGAAAAGTTTAGCAATTTAGCGTAACAAATAACTTTGTCTCAGAAATAAAGAACGAAAGAGGAAAAGAACAAAACTATTATGCATACGTTGCAGTCAAAACAGTTGTGAAAGTATAAGCTAATGCAAGCAAACCAAATTTTGAATTGGTTGTTGAAACGAAAAAGTCTTGAAAAATTTCGAAATTTCAATGTAGCAAGTAACTTATTTGAAATTTTATTAAGACACAAACTGGGTCTTCATATAAAACACTGATCATGATAAACTTGACGAGACTGAATGGACTGAAGATCATGAAAAAACTGTCTATCAATATAGAACACAGGATTGAAACCATATTTGTAGAAAACAAGACGGGTGAACTTCCGTTGTTTCGGTTCACTGACAGATATTGGGCATTCCAAATACAGTGAAGATAATTTTCCAGAATCGGACGAACAAGCGATATGCATAAATGGATTAAGGAAGATATGGTCTTAAAGGATTTTGAAATTCCAACTTAAGTTTCGGGTTGCATGCCACATACAAGTCTTTGACCTCATTAATAGGAAGTAGACGATAACTCAGTGGCGGCTGCTGTATATGTGCTGAAGAGCTGCAGAACTCATCAAAATCGTTTTAAATACAGTTATTATATTCTGTGAGTTTATACGAATCTGAAAAAATAAGTATTTTATCAACTTTGGATCACACAGTTAACAGTTATTTTATTTTTTAACATATATATATATACAATATATATATATATATATATATATATATATATATATATATATATATACAGTAGCGAGCAGAGAAATCCGGTCAGGTAGAAAAACGAGCATTTCGGGTGCATTATTTCCAGGTAACGGGCAAAATGGGGTTATGTACTTTTCCAGGTATGGGACCTTTATGATCGTTATCAGTTTCAGCTAGTTTTTCAAACAGTGAAGTTAGTACAAGTGAAATATATAAAAATGGCAAATAATAGGAAAATGACCGAAATTTAAAAAAAACGGAAATAGTGACGTTGTGGAAGGAGAACATGACCACCCGAGCTATAGCCGCAAGGGTAGGATACAGCCAGTCTTCTGTAGCAGAATTTTTAAAAAACATTAAAACCACTGGATCCACACAGCGGAAAAAAGGCACAGGGGCTAAGAAAATAACAACACCAGCTGAAGATCGCCTACTAAAAAGAATTTTCCTAAAAGATCGGTTCAAAACTGCGGTAGAAATACGCAAGGAGTTTTTAGAAGAAACTCAAAAGCAGATAAGTGTCCATACAGTGCGCAGACGGCTTGTTGAGGAACATTTAACTGCAAGAATTCCTGCTGAAAAGCCTTTTTTAACGAGAAACATGCGAAACAATGAGCATTGGACTAATCTGGATTGGCGAAAGGTTATATTTTCTGATGAAAGTAAGTTTAATTTGTTTGGATCCGATGGCTTGCAGTACGTTAGGCGTAGACCCGGAGAGCGTTTAAGTGCCCAATGCATCAAACCAACAGTCAAACACCCACCTGGTAAAATGGTCTGGGGATGTTTTTCCTATTATGGAGTTGGAAAACTGGCCTTTATTGATGGAACAGTGAATGCGGCAGTCTATAAAAATATTTTATATGAGCTTTTTTTGCCTTCGATGGAGAATCATTTTTCTATGTGTTCTGAGTGCATTTTTCAAGACGATTCTGCATCGTCACACCGTGCCAAAGTGGCCAGTTTTGTATTAATTTTATTGCATGATGTTTAACACATATATATATGTGTATTTAACCACATTTTTCTTTTGCCTCAATTTAAGATTAAAGAATTTCATGCCGAAAACCAAATATCTGTTATGATATGGCCAGGAAATAGCCCAGATCTTAGTCCGATAGAAAATTTGTGGCACATTATGAAAGCAAAAGTTAATAAGGAACATCCTAAAACAATAAATAAGCTAGTTGTATTATTAGAAAAAATTTGGTATGACGAATTAAAAGACGAACTACTGCAAGCTTTGATAAATTCAATGCCATCAAGAATTAAAGCAGTTATTAAAAATAAGGGAGGGGTCACAAAATATTGAATTTAGTTTCAATTATATGTAAGGTTAATTTCTTTAAAAAAACGAAAATGGAAAATGCAAATATTATTTAAGAATATCAAAAAACAAAATTAAATTGTGATAACGAATTATTTTCAATAAAAACCAAAATTGTAATAAATCCATTTTATTTACTTTTTTAAAACATTTCAACAAGTACATTATAAATTTTTAAACAGTAAATATAATAATTCAACAGGATAAAATTACTTTGCGACCCTTCATTTAGATTTCTCCAAAAAAAATTGAGAATTATTAATATCTTCTACCTGATCGGATTTCTCTGCTCGCTACTGTATATATATATATATATATATATATATATATAAATATATATAAATATATATAAATATATACATATATTTGCCTGAAAACTCTTTTTCATAATATAGCTTAAGTCATAATATTTACTTCAGATAAAAATCTTTTCAGCACACGTAATGTTTATTAGAAGTTCTGCGCACCTATAACAAGATTTCCTTTGCCCCTTTACCGCTTTGTTATACATTAACTCAGCTCAAAACTTTCGCCGTTGAAGCGAATCTCGTGCTGCATTCACACAGTACGATTAACTTCCCCCCATCATATTTTTTTATTTGAGTGCTGCGCACCCGAGAAGCGAATCCTCTGCCTCTTTGTCCGTCAATCACTCCAAGAGTTTCGCTTTGGTTTCGCGATCGTTGGCGTTGAATTGTTCTGCATCTAAGTTATCGCGGTCGATTCCGTAGAAGCCAAAAAAAACACGAGGGTTTAATCAAACACCGATTTATTAGATACCCAAATTACAACTGACTTAAAAATACAGTTTACTTCTATATATTGAATAATCAAAAATACAAATTAATCGAAATAAGCAATATCTTCAACCGCAAGTGGCAACGAGCATAGTAGGCAGAAATGTATTGAGCAATTGTGCGAAATATATGTAGGTTGGTTGGCCATAGGCCAATGTACTTGTTGGACTATGGACGTCGGAAAAATTATTTGCTGTTCCATGCAATTAGTGGTTACAAGCCAATGTACTTCTTGGACTGTGGACTTTAGGAAGAAAGAAAAAGGTGACATGGAATGTGTTAACTCCTCCCTCCTTAAGACTCTGTGGCCCACAGATTAAAATGTTACCCTAACTGGATCCGGGAAGGTATAAGATACGCTATTTTCCAAAATTGCTTTAGAATTTTTCTGCTTAAAGTAAATGAATGAAAGAACAAGGGTCAGTGATATTATCAAAACAATGATTGATGCGTCGAGTGTAATAGATAGAGAATTTCCAAATGATAAATTTTGTAGCTTCTTTACATTGTCCAAGTGAAGCTTATGAAGGTATTGGAGATCCAACTTTATTTCCTTTTCAGTTAGATTGGTTCTCAGGATCGAAGGTAAGAGGTGAAAGCATTTGATTTCCCTGCTGGAGTATTCCACGTCATTAATTTGCACAGTTTCATTTCGGAAATTAATGAATAATGTACCGTTTAGCGTTTTGGTTGAATTCTTTAGATGGATTTCGCCAGCAAAATTTGTTAGAAATAATGTGTTTCCGTTGATAAGCTCAATTATGGGATCAATATGGTACTGATAATCGCAAATTGCATTTCCTCCGTCCAAAAGTTGAGAGAGGCATTCAGTGTGGCTTAGCCTCCGTAGTTGATTCTTCTGGCATCTTGGTGATATACTGGTTGATCTTGTATTGTTTGTTGTTGTTATTCACAATATTGTTCTGGCTTTTAACGATGCTGTCCCAATCAGTAGCGTCCGGATTTCCCGCAATCCATTTCCAGGCCGATCCAATCCAATTTATTGATCGCTTCGATTTATGAGGTGCTCTGTATCGTAGCTGTTCAAGTAGACTATCAACCTGAGAAAGTTGATGATAGAGCTGTGGTACAAGGATACTCGTCCCATTGATTCGATGTTGAATTACTGACTTCATATTTGTGACAATTTCGTCGTAGCTGCTGAGGTTAACCGAGTGAACTATTTTAAAGTCTCCCCTTGTGATTCTTCCAATTCCTTGCTTTATAGTGATTATCAGATTCTTATATTCGTAGATGTCCACCGTTGCTTCAACCGTCCATATGATTAACCTGAAATAAAAGGGGTATTCTTGAGGTGGGATTTATGAATTCTTTTCCCTGTAGTTGTTGTGACTGTGACGCGATTGTCTTTCGAAACGATTTCCTTTTTGAATAGAGGTTTATCTTTTGATTTGATTTGCTTATCGATCCGGAAAACAATATCCCCAGGCTTAAATGTTTTAGGCTTTGCTCTTTTTGCGTTGTGCTTGTTCCTTTCAAGTTTTTGCTTCCGTGAGATCTCGTACTTAACATTTGCGTGGAGCTTATCTTTAAAGTCTAATATATTTTGGTAATTAATACGTTGTGACCTAGCAAAAAATATGTCGGCAGGTTTCCTCTTCGTGGCAGAATGAAAAGAAGTATTATAACGATCAACTGCTATATAAACTAGTTCTTTTGTGTTAATATCGAGGTATTCCTGTCGAAGACATCTGATGATCTCTAATACGGTTGAATGAAGTCGTTCAATCGTACCGTTTACTTCGCTTTTCTGAGCTGGTGTAAAATAAACCGTTATACCCAATGCTTCCAAAAAATTCAAAATAGTCGGGCTTATGAAGCTTCCTTCGTTGTCCATGACCAGTATTCTGGGAGCTGTAAAATAATGCAATACCTTGGCTAGCTTGTCCCAAAGATGTCATGCATATTTATTCTTTCCATGAAAGAATTTACCAAACTTGGTAAATTTATCTACACAAGTTTTAAATTTTTCACCAGCAACTTAAAAAATGTCCACGTGCAGAATCCCTGTTGGATATTCAGGAATTGGTGTCTCTTGTAATTCTGGTTTCGGTGGATGACGATCATATTTATTGCTATTACAGATATCACAATTAGCAGAATTTTTTTTTATCAGGCTACTCATTTTGGGGAAGTAATATTTTTCTAGGATTTGTTCCCTGCATTCTCGATGGTACCTATGGGCTCTGTGGTGCTCTTCCCGAATAATTTGTAGCTTGTTTTCTTCATCAGCAATGTCCTGAACCAACCGTTGAGTAATTCGAATCTTAAATTTTGAGAAATGTTTTTTATAGATTTCCTGAAGTAGTTGGATTTTTCGCTCGGGGATTTTGATTCCATTTATTACGTTTGGATTCAAGTTCTCTTTTAAGTTTTTCACAAGGGAATCTTCGTTGATTTCATGCACCTGAATATAGCGTCTATGATATGATGGGTGTGGTTGTTCGTATGCGAGAATTCCTCCTTCACAAAAGAAAATTTGGTTCTTGAATACGTTGAGGGGTGCTTCGCAGTGTGGAATGAGATCAGAACCGTCCTTTTCTGCGCTATGTGCCGTTCCTGAACTAGAAGTCAAGATGTTAGCTTCTAATGGCAACCGGGAAAGAGCATCAGCTACGATATTGGTCCTTCCAGGTTTATAGATTAGCTCATAGTTAAATTCCTCAATTCTTGCTTTCCAACGCTTGAGCTTGGCATTATGATGACTGTTGCTCAGAGCAAAGGTAAGCGGCTGATGATCCGTTAAAATTTTTATCCTTTTCGCACCGTAGAGATATGTCCTCAGCTTATCAAGGGCCCAAACTATCGCAAGCATCTCCTTTCCATTCGCTGCGTAATGTTCTTCTGTTTTATTCAGTGATCTGGACACATAGATGATTGGCCTGTCTTTGCCAATTTCTCCTTGTGAGAGAACTGCTCCAATCGCGTAGTTTGACGCATCTGTCGTCAAAATGAATGTTTTACTAAAATCGGGGAATATTAGTATCTCAAAGGAAGTGAGGCGATGTTTCAAGTCATTGAATGCCTTCAATTCATCTTTACCGAGCTTGATCGTGGTTTTCTTTGAATGGTTGGCTTTGATTTGAGCATTTTCACCCCTGGTCATGTTAGTAAGAGGCTTCCCTATTTTCGCAAAGTCTCTTATAAATTTGCGATAGTAAGATGCCAACTCCAGAAATGCTTTCAAATCCTTCAGATTTGTTGGAGCTGTGATTCGGCTAATTGCTGAAATTTTCTTGGGGTCCGGTAGAATACCTTCTTTGGAAATAATATAGCCTAGAAACTCAACCTGTTTCTTCAAAAAGATAGACTTCTCGAGATTTACTTTAAGGTTTGCTCTAGTCAGCTGCTTCAGCACTGTTTCCAAATTCTGCAGATGTTGTTCCTCCGTTTCCCCAAGGATGATGATGTCGTCGATGTAAACGTAGCAGATTTTTCCTATAAATGGTTTCAGAACATCATCGATCGTTCTCTGAAAGATGGCTGGTGCGTTCTTGAGCCCAAATGGTAGCCTGGTGAATTCATACTTTCCATTTGCAGTGGAGAATGCGGTCTTGGGTATATCGCATTCTTTCATCTTAATCTGATGAAATCCTGACGTCAGGTCTAGGGTGGTAAAATACTTTGATTTACCAAAGCTTGCAAGAGTATTTGTGATATCTGGTATCGGATATGTGTCTGAAACGGTTACTGCATTAAGCCTTTTAAAATCAATAACGAGTCGGTACTGTTTTTCGCCAAGTGAATTTGGTTTTTTCGGGACGATCCACAGTGGCGAATTATAAGAACTTTTCGAAGGGCGTATTATGCCATCAGCCAACATTTTTGAAATTTGTTTGTCAACTTCGTCCCTTAGATTTACTGAGTAGGGATACGATTTGGAGTAGATGGGTTCACATGTTGATGTCTTTATTTCCGCTCTAATATTTGTTTCGACAAATTCACAGTCACTAATGGGACCGAAAGTTTCAATAAAATTGTCTAGAAGTTTACGAAGTTTTTTCTTCGTTTCACTTTCTAAATGATCACTTTTAACTTCGATGTTGTTGACCTGCCGGGATTCTTTTGCCTTGAGTGGAATCTTGATATTCGGTTTAATTGTAAGAATATTGTTTTTCCTATCAATCACGGCATCTAGTTGTTTCAAGGTGTCATCACCTATTATGCCGTCGAATGATGTTAACCCAGGCAAAACATAAAAATCCAAGACGGTATTATTACCTGCACATTTGAAAAATTGACCAGATATCTTCCTGGTAATAAGTATCTCCCCTGCGGCGGATTGAATTTTGAAGGGGGTTGAGATAGTTTTTGCGTTTTGTGAAACTTTGGTCGAAATAAAATTTTTGTTCGCACCCGTGTCGATGAGAAATTTTAAAATATGACCATTTTTAATGGTGTACTCTAAGTATGGTACGCTAGAGAGGCGTCCATCATAAAATTTAGATGATTATCACCATATTCCTCATTATCTTCCTGAGAATGATCATTATAGAGATTATCTATTTCTTTGTGGACCCCGTACCTGTAATCTTCCGCAGAAGGGTGGTCAGACTCCTCTATCTGGTCCTGCAGCTCCAGATTATATAGGCGCTGTGATTTCCTCGGGATATTAGAAGACTCATTAGAATGCTTGATTTTGTCTGCATTAAATGGTCGGTTAGAGTAATCTATCTGACGAGTTTGAATTGACTTGTCAATATCCATGGGAACCGCTGGTTTAGGATGGTTAGGCCTGGCTGGTGGTTCCTGTAGGATCATTGGGTACTGAGTCCTGCGCTGAATATTATACACTTGATTCTTTTCGAGTGTACTTAATCGTGGATTAGCCATAGGAGTCCTGATTCTCACAGGTTCGAAACGAGGATTGAAAATTTGGTTTATAGGCGAGGATACTGTATTGTTAAAATTATTGTGATGGATTGGAAGATTCCTAAAATTAAGATTTTGGAATTCCAGACAGGAATCATAAGCTTCTGGCAAAGTTTGGGGTCTCTGAATCACGAGCATTCGCGAAAGGTCTCCGTTGAGGCCTCTTATAAAGACATCTAATGCCCTGTTTCGATGATTTTCAGTCAAAACGGCAATAGGCTCCTGGGAATGATCCTCAGTCTTTATTTTATTAATAAGAAGGAAAAGCTGATGATTAACGAATGCATAGAATTCGTACCCGCTTTTTCTTCTCTGGGACATTGAATGGAGCTGGTGCTCCAAAGTACGAACATCTCGTTTGTCGGCGTAATGTAGCTGGACCAGTCATCATCAAAGATGTTATAAGAATCGAGGGCAGCATCAGCTGACCCTCTAACCTTCTGCCTAATATGGCGAAGTATTGCCCTGTAGATAGGCTTTTGACGCACAATACTGTAATCACCCAAAATAGTTTCGACACTATGGACCCATGAAATATATTGAACAGGGTTCCCGTCAAACACCTGTAGATCCCTCACACAATCAGGGAGTTTCATGATATCACTTAAGTCTTGCTCCGTTCTTGTAGCTGGAGCATCTAATCGGATTCATGCGCCAGAGGATTCTTTCAATTTCTCTCGCTCGATAGCCGTTAGCCTTGCTTCCAATTTTTTAGAAAGCTCAATCTGAGCGTTAACCGCCCCAGCCAGTTGTTTAAGGGTATCTTGAATGGCTTCCATTGCCGCGTTTTAATTTGGGGTAGCACAGGCTAAGAATGAGGAATTTCACAATAAGAAAATGGGTTAGGGTAAATACGTATTTCACACAATACAGTTTTTCACTAAATAGTGAGCACACGTTTGAAGATATTTCACATTAATCTTCACAATATTTGATCAATCAATTTTCGTAGAAAATTTATATAACAAATTTATATAAAAAAAGATATACCAAAAATCAACAGTTACAGTAGAGGTAAACTTACAATAAGTAATTTATTCTCTGCATATCCGCTTCCGGCTCGGGATCGTCAGTAGTTTTCCTTTTTGGCGAATACCGTTGAAAGTTGGAGAACGCCTACTAATGGTACTGATGGACCACACCTGCACTGCTCGGATGTTAACTTCCACTTCTTGTAAAATTATCGCACTTTAGCTGCACACTTGCGACGGATGATCATTTTTCGGGGTTGCAACAAGTTCCAATTGCTTAAATGTTCACGAATACCGTGTTCTCGTGGGAACGGGTTGAAATAAACTTTCCGAATTTGCCGTGTTCTCGTGGGAACGGGTTGAAATAAACTTTCCGAATTTGCCGTGTTCTCGTGGGAACGGGTTGAAATAAACTTTCCGAATTTGCCGTGTTCTCGTTGGGACGGTTTTAATAATTTCCGGGTTTACCGTGTTCTCGTGGGGAAGGTTTAAAAAATTTCGGATTTACCGTGTTCTCGAGGGGACGGTAAGAGTTGCTCGGGCGCCAGTTATCGCGGTTGATTCCGTAGAAGCCAAAAAAACACGAGCGTTTAATCAAACACCGAATTATTAGATACCCAATTACAACTGACTTAAAAATACAGTTTACTTCTATATATTGAATAATCAAAAATACAAATTAATCGAAATAAGCAATATCTTCAACCGCAAGTGGCAACGAGCATAGTAGGCAAAAATGTATTGAGCAATTGTGCGAAATATATGTGGGTTGATTGGCCATAGGCCAATGTACTTGTTGGACTATGGACGTCGGAGAAATTAGGTGCTGTTACATGCAATTAGTGGTTACAAGCCAATGTACTTCTTGGACTGTGGACTTTAGGAAGAAAGAAAAAGGTGACATGGAATGTGTTAACTTCTATGTAGCACTTTTCTTGACGATATGATACGGTCAAGTGAAAAGCTATATACATAGATATAACATGCATAAAGTCACAAAAAATAGTCCACAATAAGGTAAATGTAATGGGTGGCGCCAAAGTTTTTTTGAAATTTGGTTTCATTTTCACATTAAGCAAAGTTGAAATATGGTCCAGATTTCATATCCAAAATGAAAAATTATTTATGTTATTTAATTTCAAATAATTCATTTTGGTTTATGAATTTTTGGTTTATTAATAATTATAATCAATTTAGTTTATAAATAATTCTAATCTTATAATAGGACTTTTTTGAAATGTTACTAACATATTGTGAATCCGTCCGTTTGATGAAAATGCTGTAGTTAGAGACATGGCAAATTTTGCACCAATCGAAAAATGCAACTAAATTTTAATTTTGATAGATAGATAGATAGATAAAAAAGTTTATTATTTTCGAGATACAATTTTGTAGTATTACAGAGACTTATGCTAGAGATTCAGACTATGGTGCCGCCCTCACATCTATAGTTCCTTACAATTAGACTTGCAGATAAGTTTTGCTTAAGATTATTATCAAGTTTACTAGGAAAAACGTATAAAAAACCTGGCTTGCGAATACTTACACCTAAGAAACTAGCCTAATCTAGAACTAACTTAAGAATAGGCTTAAACATCTAGATATTTACTTAATGTAGCGATGACCTAGAAGGCAGTAGCAGAGGATTATCAATCGTTGCTGTTGTTTTAAGGAATGCATTATGCCGCTTCGTGATTTTTATATAAATGAAAATACTTTTACCACATCCTGTAGTTGACGCAGAAGCTATGAATATATGAACATTCTGGAAAAATCTATTGTTCTAGTTCTCAACAAGGCGTTTGAAATTCTCGCGCAAAATTTTAGTATAGTGTATAGTGTATTACGAAAGTGGTTATTCGGTATTTTGCAAAAATGGATGTCGTTAACAATTTAATCAATGTGAAAAAGTTTGGTGTATATACAATCACTCACACTCGTATTCGTAAACAATAAATTCAAAGAAAAAAGGCTAGAATATTTGAAAGTTTGTATATTTTTACTTTAATATTTCATATCATTATCTTCATTAACTTCTATATATTAATGCTATCTAAAGATTGACCAAATAATTGCTGTAGATTAAAGTATAAAACAAAACAACAAGAATAATTCAAAATTCTATCCCACATTCGTATTCGTAAAATCAATCTTCTTTAAAGGAGGTACTCTTAAAGCTAGTTTATATGGCACGACTAATATTTTGTGGGATAGCCTTTTCTCTTTATTACCTCGGCTAATCTGTTTGGCATTGATCTGACGAATCTTTCTGTCACATCCGCCCCAATATTTGACCATTCGTAATGCAACTTTTGTTTCAGCTCCTTAATATTAGAAATATCGTGAGATCGCAGTTTTGGCTTGAGCATTCCGCAGAGGTGCTCGATTGGATTAATATCGGGAGATTGAGGGGGTGTATCAAGTACTTTTGGGCAGTGGTATAACAACCACAGTCTGATTACAAGAGCGTTATGTTTCGGGTCGTTATCTTGGTTAAACATAAAATCACTTGAGATTCCTAATTTTTCGGCACTGGTTTTCAAATTCTCTTTAAGAATGTTTATATAATTCATTTTATCTAAAGTACCGTCAATAAAATGCAGTCTACCCGTACCAGCGGCAGAGAAGCATCCCCATACCATTAGAGATTTTCCACCGTGTTTCACTGTAGGTTGAAGATTCTTTTTTTCTAATGACGTATTTATTGTTCTCCACACTCTTTGTTTTCCGTCTGACTGGAATAAAGTAAATTTACTTTCATCATTAAAAATTACTCGTTTCAAGGAAGTCAAATGGGCAGTCTTTATGAACATTTGCAAATTCTAGGCGTTTTTTCTTATTCGCTTCACTGATGAATGGCTTTCTCCTGGCTATTCTTCCGTTAAATCCTTTTTTCCTTAAAATACGGCGAATCGTTTCGGTACTTACAGATTTTCCCAAGTAAAAATTCACAAACTTGGATAATTCTGGAGCACTAATTTTTGGATTTTTTTACTTCTCTCAATATTATTCTTTCGGCCGATTCTTTTAAGAGTTTTCGGTTAACATTTCTTGGCTTATTTACAATTCTTTTTTCACTTTCATGTCTTTTAAAAATATATTGTATAGTCGAAATACTGCTCTTAGCCAGTTTACTTATTTCTTTTAAAGTTTTTGCACTTTCACGTTCACTTATAACAATTTTCTAAGTTCCACAGAAGTTTCTTTTCCTTTTCTTCCCATTGTGAATTATTTATGAATAAATCCGTCAAAAACTACTAGATGCTTTCACAATACTAAAATACTGCTCTACTTTGGCAAATTTAATCATGACTCGTGCATTGTTAGCGAGAAATTTTCAGTTCCATGGAATTTTACGAATATGACTGTGACATGGATTTCTTAGTAATTGCGCTTTTCTGGCATTTCCAAATAGAAATATGTATAATTTTCAAGATTTTTTTTACTTAAGAACTATGCACAATTAGGACATATTGTTTTGATAAAAGAATACGGCAATTTTTACTCTAAAGATAAGATTTCAACGATTTTCCTCGAATATTATGCAATTACGAAGATGAGTGTGTACATTAGATGAAAAGGTCGAAATAAAAACTAAATGTAGACCTCTACCTAATATCTTTATTGAAGCAACAGGAAGCAGCCGCGGAAAATAATATAAACAGCAATTTAATAGTGATATTTATTCCCGAAACAACTGGATTTGTGGATGCAACAAAAAAATGCATTATTTTGCTTTCCGTGTTTGCTATTTGGTGGTGACAAGCTTTGGACACAGATTGGAGTCACTGATTTGATACACCTTTCGGAGAAAATTAAAAGACATGAAAACTCTAAAACCCACCTCCATAATCAAATGGAATTAAATGTATTGGGAACGATGAACATACAAGCTCAACTTGATTCAGCTTATTGGTGGAACATACAAAAACAAAATGAATATGTTTCCCGAGACCGATATGTACTATCCAAAATGATAAATGATATAAAGTTTTGTGGGGCATTCGAATTAGCTCTGCGAGGCCATGATGAATCCGCGAATTCCGAAAATCCAGGTGGATTTCGCGGTCTTATCAATTTTCCAGCAGAGCTCGATAATGCGTTGCAAGATCATTTGAAAAACGCCGAAATTTTTAAAGGTACTTTTCAAACTATTCAGAACGACTTATTAAATTGTATGCTAGAAGTTTGTCACGAGCAAATATCTGCCGAAATTAAAGAAGCTCCTACCTTGCCATTATGGCAGATGAGACAACTGATGTGTCCTCAAAGTCGCAACTTGTGACAATATTTCGATATATTAGAAATGGAAGTCCCGTCGAGCGTTTTTGGTGCTATTTAAATCCTTCGAAACTAGACGCTTCAACTCTAAGCGAACATCTGCTAGATGTATTACATCCAATATTGGATAATTCAAAGGAAAAGCTAACAGCACAAAGCTATGACGGAGCGGCTGTTATGAGTGGACAACGAGCTGGAGTTCAAGTAATTATTAAAAGGAAATATAAGTTTGCACACTTTGTACACTGATATGCACACCAATTAAATTTTATCATGAGAAATGCTGCTTCATCAAACTCACAAGTACGTGTGTTTTTTGGAAACTTGCACGAAGCTCCTGGATTTTTCAATAGTTCTCCTTCAAGAATCGCAGTCCTTGATCGAATAGTAAAAAGGAAAATCCCCTACGGTGCGTCAATACGATGGAATTTTAACATACGTACTGTAAATACTGTATTCGAGTATAGAGAAAGTTTAATTGAATGCACGGAAATCATAGAAGAGGAATTTGCTGATGGCGCCGTTTGTAGTACGGCTTCTGGTATTCGACGCATGCTAACCGATTCAGTGTTTCTTTTCTGGTTAACGAAAGAACAAGTCGACTCCGTTCAATTAAAAGCAAATATTGTTTCATTTGAGGAAAATATTCAGAAAATCCGAAACAAAATTGACAGCATTGTTCACGAAGCATCCAATTCAAGTCATATGGAACGAACCATACAGAGAGAAAAGCGTCCCCGAAATAATCCAGTTAGTCATCGTCTCACTGATTTGGAAGTTTGCGATGTAGTATTAAATGCTGCCAAAGATAGATTCGCATTTGAAGTTCACCCCGTTGCTGCTTCTCATTTTTACTCAAATCATTTTCGAGAGTATCAATTGAACTTTCCCGATTCTCAATTGAATTCTACATGTGTCGCTTATTCTAACTTGGAACTTTCAATCATTTACTCAAGGAACGAATGTAGAGACATAACAAGTGCTCAAGTTTTATTGAAATTTGTTTTAAAAAATAATTTAGAAGAACCATTGAGAGAAACGAAAAAGTTGTTGGTAATTCTCGTAATAATACCAATGACAACAGCTGAAGCAGAACGGAGCATTTCAACACTGAAACGCATAAAGACATTTCTCAGAAATACTATGTCTGAAGAATTTTTGACTGCATTAGTAATGATTTCCATTGAAAAACATTTAATCGCTTAGATTGGAGACTTCAATGATCAAGTAATGGATAAGTTTGCCACTATCAAGGATCGTCGACTTGAACTCATTTTCAAGCGAATATGAACCTCATCTTAACTTGTACTAAGTAATGGATTTTTATTCTAATGTGAAGTGAATATCTTCGTTTAAATTTAATAGATACCTACCTACTCGTATAGTTCATTATACTAAATAGAACACATAAACATTTGAAATTCTGTTAGCAATATTATCGTTATCAAAAATTGTTTGATTTGATTAAAAGTCATTGTGATCGATGGTGTATAGTCCATAAAGTGGCTTTTTCGAAAGAATCTTTTTTTCCAACAGTTTGTTACAGTCATGGGTTGATTGTCTGATGATGTAGAAGATACTTTAAGACAATAAAAATTCACATTAATTATGAATAAGGAGATGAAATGAATAATATTTGCCTTACTAACTCTTTGTTAAATTCAATGAGCTGTTTTTCATTTTTAATGTAAATTAAAATTAATGTTCAATGGGAAGTTGATCGCGTGGACCTCTAGGGTCGCACCTCGCGGCGTGTTATCTTTGTATTCTGGTATATACGAGTATAAGTCTTTACAAAATTTCAATGCAAGCAAACCTAAAAGATAAGGTGCAAAACCCTCAGCCATAATTCTCACGGGCCGGCACTGGCTAGACTTAAGACAAAGATGATTTGACTGACACCAACTTATCTAGAGCTTACGTCAATCGGATACTGGACAACATAATACAAAATAAAATAGTCAGCAAATGATAAGCATGTTGAATTAATCTGTGTGGAAAGATCATTTATATAAAAAAAGGAAGTGGACCAAGTATGGAGTCTTGGAAAACACCAGAGGTGTACACCCAAATACAAACTTTATTCACACAGTTTTAAAGGTAATAACATAAACAACTCAAAAAACTTTCGAATACTATACAGCACTTGCGTTTGTAGGCCAAAATGCCATGGTGAACCATATTTACTGCTTTGGAGAATTCAGCGAAGGTGGTAACAGCTTCTAGTTAAGCATCCAATGCAGTTGAAGCTGATCTCATAGATTCCACTAGATTAGTCGTAGTTGCCCGATTTTTGCACAATCCATCCTGCTCAACAGCAATTACGAACAATGCATAATGCGTTCAAATAGCTAAGCAAAACAAAAAAGAAGCCAAATAGGTCTGTAGCCTACAACCTACGTAGGACTTCCGGAATTGAAGAAAGGAAAGACATTAGTTTATATCTAAACCTCGCAGGAAAATTCCCAAAGAAAGACTCAAGTAAAAAAATAAAGCTACCGGAATACTTGAAAACGGAGTCATGTTTCTAATTAAGGAAACCGTGAGACCATTTGGTCGAAGACCAACAATGATGTCTAATTAGTCTATGAAGTAAGCACCCTCATTATGCTGGATGCTTGAATGATTGCAGAGTAGGTAACGTCGAAGGAGATTCAGAAGTTAAAAATAAGAAGAAGAAAAAGCAAACAAGTTACACACTGAGTCAGGAACTTTGTGGATTTGAGGGAACAGACGTAGATCAAACGATTTAGTTTCATGAAAATGAAGATATATTCAAAATATAGAATAATGGCTTGCCTGGTGTATCTGATTGAACAAAAAAAAACAATAATCTAAGCTGCTCTGAAAAGCTTTGAGAAATTTGAGCCGGCAAAATGTTTTGGTTTTCGTTTAAGTGCGGATATATAACTTTTTGTGAACCAAGGAGCATCTGCCTTCTTTGATGGACGGCAATCGAGGAATTACATTAGAAAGAACATTTTGAAAGTAAGAGACCGTTAAATCACAAGTTAAATACCATCGTCCAAAAGTCGGCTATTTTGAAATTTTATCCAGCCGAAGATCCAGTTTGATTTTTTTTTTGAGACCATAAGATTGAAAAAAAACGATAAAATGTGATGGTGACGGTTCTAAAAAAATTAACCTGGACATACCGAGAAAAGGTTGGGAGGAGTATTTGACAGGATAAGTTTGAGCAAACGCCCGTTTTCATTTAAATAGATATTGAACTGCATCCTATCTCAAAGTAACAGAAAGGTAGAACATAACAAGGAAAGACGGCTAACTGAGACAGGATCAAATGATAGAATACTAGGCCAATCTACCTGGGATGAATTACAATCACCACATACAATTTGCAATGGAAGTAGTTTTTAGGAAAATATAAGACGGAAGCTAATCAAGGAAAACTTCTAGGATTTCGGGATTTAAATGGCAGCGAATATAGACTAAGACATGAAACGAGTATGTGACACAGCCAACGATTTTATGACAAGACATTCAACAAGAGGTGTGTGGAGAAAGTCACCGAAAAAAACAATTTGGGATTAGTCTACGTACCACAAGCAGAACGCCATCTTCGTCAGAATTAGAAGATAATGAACGAGATCGATCTACATGGAAAAAAATTATGGAGTGTGGAAAGCTCTGCGTCAAATATACTCTCATAAAGTCACGCTTCACTACGACAGACGATATTACTCATTCGAAGAAGAAGAAGAAAAATCAACCTTTGATTTTAATTGTCTCATATTCTGATGGAAGAAACCTAATAAGTTGTCTTACTTAAGCTCGGATCTTGCAAGAGGGCTGCAGCTTGTACGCAAATTTCTTCCTCATGCCTTAATAAAATGTTTCACAAAAATATCAGGTGGCCGATTATCCGGACGTGATACAGTTTCTATATCAGCTGCCACAGTAAATCTAAAAGATGGAATAACTAGACTGCCTAAATTGTTAGGAGTAAGTCTCCTTTAAGGCAGCATTAATGGAGCTGCATCAAGCTTTTCGCTACACATTTAGTGATCTGCTTTGTAGTCATTTCCTATGAAAGACGAGAAACATATGCATGCAATGACAGTGCAGCAATCGCAAAACTAAATTTAATGCAATCAGAACCATTCAGAGGTAATGGAACACTCTTAAAAGCGTGCCCACTACTACAGACAACATTAGTCAGATCATTTCCCGTTGAACTGTCTGCAGGTTCAGATGGTTTTGCATGCACTGCAGAACGAACATCAAGTGCTTGGTCTGGAATATTCTTTTGCTACGTTAGAAACTGCTGCTTTGTCTTAACAGGCAAAATAGTTCGAATCCCACTGGATGTTGAACTCATAATAAGACAATGAGTTCAATGCGTCAGGTTCTGCCTGGGCAGCAGATAATTTCATCTTTATCAGAGCAAGATCGGAGGCCAAAGAATCGCTGGTGGCTTGCGCAGATTTCAATTTGTATGCAGAAGTTTAGATAGAACACTTCCGGTAGTTGTCGCAGAATCAATAAACTCCTGGAGTTCTAGACAAATTTGAGGTAAAGGAGCCGAAAATTACCACATATTTTGCAAAAAATAGAAAGCTGACATAAACTCGCACGGTCAATCACTGGCGCTTTTTTTTTGGCCCAGACACATTTTTGCTATACAGATTGACATATATAAAAAAAATACACAGTTTGAGGACAATTTCCAGCCTGATTGGAATGGTGGAAGTGTACGGTGGCAATTTTTGACGAATTTTTAAGTTATTCAATGTTAAAACCGATGCAAGCATATGGTGGAGCACAGAATAACACACCAACCACAGCACAGGGTCAGCCAAGATAAGTTTCAATAGACGTTAATAGATGAAGATCATATACAGTTCTGACTAAACAAATAATCTATAGAGAAAATTAATAGTCCAGTCAATTGGAAGTTTGGCCGTCCATTTTCAAAAGGCAGAGAAAAGAGCATTTTAGGACCAGATAAACAGGTGTTAAAATAATTTTTTCTTATGACTTGTCCCCCTTCGAGACACAATGACTGCTGACATGGTACAGTGATCGAAACAAGCAATACCGCAAACGTTTGGTGATAATACTGTCTAAAAGTTGTTTTCGTAAAAATTTCGCAGTATTGGCGGAAACATAGAAGTTCTGCCGCGCGAAAAAAAACCCCCCTATTCTACGTCGTTTTTGGTGTCTAACCCTTTTAATATTGACAGCACGTGACGATAATGTATTCACAACTTCCTGGAAATTAAATTTCACACAAGTTTGTCATATTAATTTTTTTTGTGCGAGCGATGCTTTCCAAGATATGGGGCCGTCCCACTTTTTAACTTCCCAGTATATGGGAAGTTCTTGTGATCGCCTCGAAAATTGAAATTTTCAACATTTCTTTACGTTTTGAGGTCTATAGAGTATATATAAAGTGTTTTTAGAAAGGGAGATGTGTGTGTGTGTATGTACGTACGTATGTACGTTCATGGACACTTTTTTCTACGAGCATAACTCACGTAAACAAAGTCGTATCGGCTTTGCTAAGGTGTCAATTTAAGATAAAGTGCTTAGAATAAAAAAAAAAATTCATAAAAAAACACAAAAATTGAACTTTAAAGGGCTATTCCAATTTCAATCTTACTTTGATTCGTATAAAACTTATTTTTAATAATGTGGTGAAGTATTTGCTATGTTGAGAATTTTTTTTGACTGCTTAGCCGACGTAGTTTTGGAGATATGGTGTTTTTAGTAACGCGAGTTAAGCAATTTTTAAGAAAAATGTAAATGACTGTAGCACCTAAATGGTTAAGATTTCGGGAAAATGTTATAAAACATTTTTTGTTGGAAATGACCTGAGCAATTGTAGGGTACTGTCCGTGTGCGGTCATTCCCTTGTATAAAGTGTTTTTAGCAAGAAGTATGTATGTGTGTGTGTGTATGTACGCACGTACGTGCGTTCGGGGAAAGTTCTTTCTACGAGCATAACTCACGTAAACGAAGTCGTATCGACTTTGTTGAGGTAGTAATCGAAGGGTCTTTGCAATTTTAAGAGCACTTTAGTTTTTGGGACACTTCAGTCGGGGGGGGGGTTTGTTGTTTTGCCCCTTTGGAGGTTATTTCTGTCACGCGTTAAATCTCGCGAACCAAACATACGATTTGCATCATTTAAATGTCAATCGACGCGTATCAATGTTTGTGGGAATCTTTCAAATTTTAAGAAAAAACTTCGAGCTGTTTTTTAATTTAAGGAAAAAAAGTGCAAAATATTAGGTTTTTTTCATAAACAATAAATTTTTAACTTGATTAGCCAAACTCAGTAATCAATGTTTATAAAATTTATATACTCCAAACTGTAAAAACATTATCAAAACTTATGTGTCATGATTACCAAAAAAAATATTAAATAAAAATAAAAAATCATTAACAGTCATTAAGACCTTCAAGGTCATTTTTCTCATTCAGTATATCTCTCGAACCAGATATAATATTTCTAGAATTAAGGTGTCAACAGACGTGTATTAACATTTTTGTGATGCGTTTAATATTATAAAAAAATTGTTTCAGCCGTTTTTTTAATTTAATAAAAGAAAATGCGAAAAATTAGAATTTTTTTCATAAAAAATTATTTTTTTACCTGATTTGCACAGCACAGTAATACCAATTTATAAAATTTATACATTTTTATCAGTTTTTGAAGAGATATCAGCAAAACTTTTTTCCATGATTATGAAAAAAAACTAAATGAAAATTAAAAAATCATTCAAAGCTACCATTTAAAGAAAGTTTATACGAATGATATTACTCAATATCTTTTATTCTAAAAACGTTGTTGTAAATTCAATCAAAGTGTTATAATATTCGCATAATTTCAGCAGATTTTTAATAGTTTTAAGAGTGTTTTGATTTTAATAAAAAATTTGCTTAAATTTTGAAAATCAGACAAATTTCAATCAAATTTGCATTTGTGGTAATCAACGCTTGGAATGGTGGAATATTTTGTAGTCAATACTTTGCAAGTTCATATGCTTCAAAGGGATTTCATCAAATATAAAATTCTAGTTATTAGTAAATTTAATCGTAAGATTTCAATTACTTATTCCATCATCATGTGCAGTACATTTTACTTTTTACATGCAATTGAACCTATTTTTGACTGCATATTCAATATTTTTCAAGACCAAAATAAATTCTAAATTAGTTATTAATGTCATTGATGTAAAATCGTGAAAAAATTTAAATTCAGTGATTATGCCGGAATGATGACAATTTTGAACGCAACTATTCAAAATGACCATCACGCGACAAAATCTTTTCAGTGGGCGACAAAATCTTTTCAAGCATCAATGTAGAAACGTACTCCACCGAAAAAGAAAAATATCCCCACCGATTGATTGATCACATCAATCTACCCCCATCCACCAAAAGCCCTACGTAATCAATGGATGCTCCCGTAGATGATATGATTAATATCAACTGATTCCTGTTACTGCTATGGATACCTCTCATTATTATTATTGAAAGTAGTACTATTTTCAATATTATTATTGTGTTTAATTTTTTTAATGTTGTTGTGTTTAATGTTGTAGATATTACTGGGAAGTTTACCGTGTGGACCTCAAGGGTCGCACCTCGCGGCTTGTTTTTGTTGTCAACATGGCGCCAAGGGGATCGGAGCTTCGACCCCAGAAACTTCAATTTAAGCTCATGTAAAGGCATACTACTCATGGCAATTCAAATTTTTCTGCCGAATAAAATGCTCCGTGAGTTTTGAAATTGGATGTTTGGCATCGGAAGCCGATTTTTTGTTCTGAAAACGGGTTTTTCACGCGACTTTCTATCCTTTGCGACGGAATAACTCCCGTTAATGTGCGATGTTTGGAACACACAATACCGCAAACGATTTGTGACAAAATTATCTTGGAAAAATATTCCAACGTGTTTTGCCGTCAACGTGAAATTAAAAAAGTTGTGGCGCCCGAAAGTTGTTCCCCCCATTTTAGGTATGATTTTTTCCTTGTATCTTTTTTATCATTGACACCACGTAAAAGTGATGTATGTTCGACTTGCTAACAATTATATTCGACGCAAGTTTGCCATACACAACTTTCTTGTGGGAGGCACAGTTTCGCAGATATGCGGATGCCCCACTTTCATTTCTTTTCAGGATGGAGCCCAGACGCTATCATCTGCGACCGCAGGAAATTGAACCTAAGCTAACTATACTATATATAAATAATTAAGACAACAAAACCCAACCGGTTTGATGTTGCTTTACATGCAATGTGATTGTTGTCAAAAACTGTTATTTTTTCGTCTCTCACTTCAGTGTGAGGTTCTAAGTTTTCGGATCAATGTTGATGATTGGAACCCCTATTCTGAAATTATTCTTTGAATTATCATCACCACCGCTAAATTACCATTAACTTTCAAAAACTCTCAAATTGATCAGCTTTCTTCCCACAAATTCACCTGACTCAGTTGTAAACTTTCAAATTTTTGAATGTTCTCAATCTGAATCATCTGTGAACGGAAGTCTACTACTTATTTCGACAATTTTCAAATTGCGTTTTATGACCGGTTTCACTAAGATTCTAAAAATTTAAAATAATCATATTTCAATCAGAACACGATGTCAGCTACGCTTAAACGGGAACCAATGAAAATAATTCAAGAAATCATCGTGAGACCTTCATGTGATGATTCCATAGGAGGCAAATTTGGAAAAATTTCAGCAAATCAAGTAAGAACAAACAAAACGACACTCAATTTGAATTTCAATATGTATATTTCAGCTGAGTGCGAGTAGCATAAAACCCAACGTCAAAGGCGAAATTTTAGCTCTGATTGAGCTTATCAAATTGGACTCTTTGACCGGATGGCAACCAGTTTTGGATTCGGCAAATGAGTTCATCATGGTAGTTTTATTATCGACTAAACGGAAAAGATTAAAACATGAAGACAATAATCAATTTTAGTTTGATTTTTTAGCTCTTCGGAACATAACAGGTATCAAGATAAGGGGTAATAAACAAGGATGGGTTACAGCGTTTAAAATTCTTCATTCTAATGATGGCAATATGTGGAATACTATTGTCGACTCTGATGGAATACCAAAATTTTTTTTGGGAAATACAGATGATGTAACGATTAAATCAATTTTTTTCAAATTTCCAATTCAAACTAGGTTCATGAAAATAAATCCAATGAAATGGGAAAGAACAATCTTAATGAAAATTGCACCAATAGGTTGTTTGTCAGCTTTTGGTACAGGATTGAATTATTTCATGGTTTTTTAAAAGATATTAGATAATTTTTTCAGCATTCGAAGACTACAAAACTTTAAGTTATACTACTCTACCTACCATCGGTACAGTTAAAATCTGCCCTGTGTGCCCAGGAATACATTTGCCATTAGATTTACCTGACGGTTCAGCCTGCAAATGTGATCCACCAAAATTTTGGAATGGTTTCAAATGTACTGAACGAACCCAATGTCCATGTGTAGTCGGTCATATTCAGTATGTTCTTTGAAAATAAAAGAAGTTCGATACAATAATAAGCTTTTAGTTATGATGTTGGCGCACAATATGAAACTGATGAATGTCTGCATTGTGTTTGCGTCTTAGGAGGTGTACCACAATGTAGAGTTCAAAGCTGTCCTCCATGTGGAAAAAATTTGCGATCAGTTACCACGATACATTGCGTTTGCCGGTGTGAATCATGCCCGGAATTCCAGAAACTTTGTCAGTCCAGTGGTGACTGTATACCAGAAAACTTTTGGTGTAACGGCATACAAGACTGCTCCGACGACGAATTGAACTGTGTTGACTACAACAAAATAAAAACTAGGATCCAAAAACAAAACAATGCTACCAGTAAGTAGTTTATGGTTCAAAGTTACAGCGCTATTGAAAAGTTTTATTTTAGACGTAAAAAACAAATGTCCTGATCCTAACTGTCCACCTGGAATGAAAATACAAACGAGAGTTTATAGAAAAAAATTATCTCCGATATTAGAAGCTGGGTAATATTTTTTAAACTAATAAAATGAAAAAATGCTTTGTATTAAATTCATGTCCGAATATTTTCTACAAAATTTTTATTGAAACCGAGGGTGTGTTAGTGATTTTAAGGTATTGTAATAATATATGTATACTAAAACTACACGATTAGTTTTTTTATAAGTGAATCTCAAGAAATCTTACATAGTTGTACATAAAAATGTAGTATAATTAGAAAATTTTAATACTTAGTAAATGATCTACAAAGTTTTCATTGAGTAAAGGTCCAAAGAAAATATTTTCGCTCAAAGTGAATATCACTGTCTACTCAAAATAAAACGAAACGAAATCATTGCCAGTTACCTTACAAGCATCTTTGTTGCTTTCATAGCCACATAGAGAAGAGAGAGAATAGTTTCATCCAAGAATTCATCTGGACAACGCGAAGGTGTTGCAAAATATGAATTTTCAAACGTAACAGTTTTTAGTTGAAAGATTTTTGTAAATGAAACTGCTGTGAGTGCTTATGAAAAACCAGATTGTAGATAAAAAGTGTAAATATTTCATACACATACTTTATCTCTTATGTTGAAAATCAATGATGGACCGCATTTGACAAACTTTGTAATTCCGTGTACAAATTTTCCAAAATCGTTTCAATTTAAACCTTGAGAAACATAAACTTGAAAGTATTTCACTATACTTATTTGGTTCAACAACTAGAATTTATTAATCCTGTCTGTATACACACTTGTACTGTTCGAAAAAAATATTCCCGATATTAGCTTATCTGAAACATTCGCAGTTATATTTGATTTTATAGTTCTACGTATATTATACCTTAATCTAAAAACAGTCCACAATAACCTAGTAAACTAATCGTGATTGAAATTTTGTTACAAATTTGCTTTTAAAAGTTCATAAAATATTATCAACGATTATTTACTAATGGAAAGGTAAATATTTTATAACCTATTATATTTCAAATTTTCTTTAACAGTATCAAATCCATATTGAAAAGCAGGATTTCTTCTAAATATCGTATGTAAGTATTCGATCATTGAATATTCATGTTAATATTTTTCATTGCTAATTTTGATTTACCTATTTTAGTAATTTCATAATATTTTAGTAAAGTTTTAAAAAATTTGCTATCAGATACTTTGAAGCGTCCATGCTTCAATGTAGGAATGTGGGAATCGACTTTATATTTGCTTTTGGCAAAGGACCATCCGACTAATGTTTTTTCATGTTTGGAGTCATCACACAAATTTAACGTAAAATTTGGATAGATAATGCCCATTTTTTAGACACAAATCGAATGACTGACCATAAAGTGTTCTCATATCAAACAGATCGCATTAATGGTATGGAATGATGAATACCTATCCGGTAAACCACCCATTGATGGTACAACCTATTTTGGATAGACTTAGGATAAATACCATGGCTAGCTCGTGTTCAACACCTGTTTGTTTGATTTTTTCATACCCAACGCTTCATACATGAAATTTCAATGCGTCATTTTCAAAGTAGTTTCAAATAAATATTCTGAGCAAATGCGGTGCAATTTAAGAAAGAGTAAAATTAGCGTCTTCTTGCGAAGCAAACTGTTTTACTGTAAAATTGCAAAACAGCTTCGGTCGATCCGAAGAGTTAGCATTTGCTCTGCTCTGCTTAACACGTGTATTTCCTATAGTTGTTTAACTGTGATATTTCTTAATGCTCTCTTAAATTTAGATTTAAAGTTTCATTACCAGACCATGAGATTTGCCACTATACATATATTGTTTACACTGTGATCCTCAGTAAATAAATATAATATTTTAAATGGGAAGTGTGGTTTCGGCGTGACGGATGGCATCCTCTTCAGGTGCTGTCATTTGCCATCCGCCACGAGGCAGCACGACCACGGTTAGGCTTGCTGATGGGTTAGTATTTTTAAGTATTTTTTTTATATTTTACATTGCAAAACTTATGACGTTTTTTAATGGCAATGGCTTCTATTGTTTGGAACCAAGCTCTATTGAATTTTGTAGAGCTAATCGAGTCTATTTATGGGAGAAAATTTACTTTGAAAAAACCTGAGGAATTTTCATGTCTAGTTAAAAATATACTTACTCACTAACACACTCGACATGCGGAACGGGACAAATGATTTGTGGTAGAGTTACTATTCTATGGAATAAATGCGCTTCCGTATATGCGTCATGCACGAATAAGGTTGAAATTAGATTTTTTTAATGAAACGTACTTTAGGAAATCAATGCTTAAAAAGTTTGATATTTTAAAGAATTCTATATTAA
The DNA here is from genome assembly GCA_963942545.1 of Oxycera nigricornis. Lineage (NCBI taxonomy): Eukaryota > Metazoa > Arthropoda > Insecta > Diptera > Stratiomyidae > Oxycera > Oxycera nigricornis. Next base: position 66,352,839 of record OZ012663.1, on the reverse strand, counting down.
GGAAAGTTTGAACTTCTTTATAATGGCAACAATAATGCATAAAAAAATCCCGAGTTGTGAACATTGAGGCCCACAAGAAAAACTTTCCAGTACGAGGAGGTATGTACGCATTTACGTTCGTATGTTTAAGGTATCAATCGAGGTGTCTTTGCAATTTTAATAGCTGATTAATTTTTGGGACACTTCGGTCGCGAGGGTTTGTTGTTTTGACCCTTTCAAGGTCATTTCTGTCATGCGCTATATCTCGTGAACCAAACATAGGATTTGCATCGTAATAGAGTCAATCGACGCGTATTAATATTTGTAAGATTCTAATATATGTTTAACAAATTTTTGGAACCACTTCCTTTTTTTTAAAAAAAATAGGGCAACAAATTAGGAAATTTTTCATTACCAATAAATTCTTTACTTAATTTTAAAAACACAGTAATCCATGTTTATAAATTTTATATACTCCAAACAGTTTATGTTAAAAAAAACTGTAAAACTTTTTTCTCAAAATTACAAAAAGATTAAATTGAATATAAAAAATTATTTAGAGTCATTGTGATCTTCAAGGTCATTTATGTCATTCACTATACCTCGCGAACCGAATATAATATTATAAAGGGGTCAATCGACGCAAATTAAAATTTTTGTGATGTTATTATATTTATAAAAAAATCATTGATGCCATATATTATTTTCATAAAGAAAATACGAAAAATTTAGCTTTTTTCAGAAAAATAAATTTTGAATCTGATTTGCATAACACAGTATTACATTATTATAAAATATATAAACTTTCGTCAGTTTTTCTAGAGAAACCAGCAAAATTTTCTTCCATTAAAAAATATTAAGTTAAAATTAAAAAACATTCAAAGTCACCTTGTAAAAAGGTTCACACGAATGAGATTACCTGATAACTCTTAATCCAAAGATACTTTTGTTAAGTCAATCAATGTTTATTAACATTTGCAAAATTTTAGCAGAAGCTCCTATTGCCTTCGCAGTACCGTTTTTTTGTAAAAAACTGCTTAATTTTTGAAAAACAAAAAAAATACCCTAAAAAATTTGCGTTTGTGGTAATCAACACTCTAGAGTCAATAATTTGCAAGATCATATGCTCTGAAAATCTTCCATCAACTTAAAAATTATATTTTTTAATAGTTTTGTTCTATAGTGTTCGTACGGTTTCAAATGCCTCCTCCATCATCATTTGTAATACATGTTACTTTGCACATGCAATAAATCGATTATTGACTGCATATTCAATGTTTTCCAAGACTAACTGAAAATAAAAAATAATTATTAGTCTCATTGATGTCAAATCGAGAAAAAAGACAAATTTAGTGATTATGCCAAAGTCATGGCAATATTGAACAAAACTATTCAAAATGGCCACAGCGCGACAAAATTTCTTCAGTGGGCGTGATAGCAAAAACCGCATTCATTTTTCTAGCGTTCTTTTGTCTTTCAAGCGTCAATATGCAAGTAACAAATAACGTACATGAGGCATTGTTAAATGCCTTACCAACACCTCCCCTCCCCCATTCATCCGCTGGAATATTTAATCAAAACAATCCTCACCCCCTTCCCATCCACCAGAATCCTTACGTAATCAAAAGACGCTCACGTTGATGATATGATTAATATTAACTCATTCCAATTACTGTTATGAGTACCTCTCATTACTATTATTTCAAGTAGTATTATTCTCATAATTATTGTATGTTCAATATTTTTAATATCTATGTAGATATTACTGGGAACTCGACCGTATGGACTTCAACGGTCGCACTTCGCGGTTTGGCTTGCAGTGTTTTTGTTGCAATTTTTTGTGCTCTGTGATCCTACCTTTGTGTTTACTGGAAGTTGACGCAAACTGAATATCGATTCGTAAAGCTTTGTCTTATGTAACCTTGCGTAAATAATACTCAGTTTTGATCCTGGCTAAATAGACAATATATGCCATGTTGCTGTATAAATATCTCAAGGGATTGTATACATCTAGGCGCGGGAAAAAAGGTTTTTTTGGGGATTTTTGTAGAGAATCTGTTTGAGTTCAAAAGACCAATTGTTTTGACCATAAAAAGGATGTATTTTCGAGAGTATGTCTGATTTTTTTTAATAGAAGATTTTCAAAATTTAACCTTTTTTTGAGTGTCGTAAAAATATTACTGCAAACGTTACCCATTCCATTTCTAAATAAATCGTTGGACATAAAAAAGCCAAAACAGTTGTTAAAAAAGGGACTATAATCTAGTATTTGTCATAGCCATTTTGAAAATTTTAATTTTTGGTAAAATGACGTACACATGAATTTCACATTGCGATTTCTTTCGTAATTTCCTCGTGAAACTAGAAGTAAACAATAAAAGCTTATAATCATTTGCCAAAGATTAAATAATTATGTGTACAAGAATCACAAAAAATTCAAAGTAATCGGTTTGGTTGTTATTTTTGAGATATTTTGGGTACCTGTTTGAGAAATTTGGTTTGCAAAAGAACGCAATTAGAAGTTTGTAAAATAATACAACACGCTCCAAATCCTCAATCTCAAGCCCATATTGTGAATCTTCCACGATGGATGGAAGACGTTACGTTCGCCACGCAACGTGGTCGACCCACAAACCCATACGGGCAAAATATGGGACTGCTCTGTTCTTGAAGACCCCAAACCATCGTGGGGGTAAACGCAGTCTTCTGAAAATTGGTAATGTTACGTTCGCCACTTCACCCAACCAAGATAATAATGGATTATACTGTAAGGAGTAGGTCAATTTAGGCTAGAGGTTTGAATTATATAAATAGAGAGGAGATGTATGTATATTGAGGATATTGGATTAGATAGCTAAGTAGGTAGTAAAGTTTTTATGGAGAGTGTTCCTGACCATGCACGCGAGGCTGTGTAATTTAAGTATCATCAACAGCAAAATGTATTACGGTCAACGTCACAGACCCTGCAGATAAGTTGCAAGCAATCACAACAACAAAAAAACGCTCACACAATCGCCGCAACAGATCCAAATGCAGGCTCCGTGCGGTCTACGATACGCCAATGGAGTCTTCTATGCGCCTGTGATACCCACAACCATTTGCACTTGCAATTCACCATGGTTAACAACTGCCACGATTATTTCACCAGCACTCCAACCACATCCCACAAGTAGCAGTCACAGGCAGTCATAGGTAGGTTTAAAAAAGAGAAAAATAAAATAGTGCCTTGATTAGATTGGTGATTTGTGTGAAGTGGCGAAGCAAACGCCGCGTCGATCCCTGCTTTGCAATCCATTTTCTTGGAATTCCTCAGTTGGTCTGTGGTTTTGGGTCGTCGCGAATCCTGTTCCCGTTTCCGGATTCGCGAACAGGGCAGTCCCGGCAGAGAAACGGGTGGCACCCCTTTAAAATATATTCCCACAAAGCTCTTTGCGGGTTTAAGCAGTGTGGGACGGTCCAAACCGTGGCCAGGATCGGCTGCAGTGCAGTGGTGAACGTTACAAGAATTAAAGTTGTAACAAATATCAAAATCAGCTTAGTTTTATTGTCAAAGCCGTAAGCTGCTCTCCTTTGGCTATTCCTACGCGAGTTAAACGTACCCTAGATACACATATAAACATTACACCTACCCCAAATATACCCTTACCTAGAGAAATATCCACCAGGTTCATATAAATCCTATTAACAACATTGTATCATAATGTTTACATTCAAGCCCGAATCAATTATCTTCAGACTAAAAAATCCAATCTAAATGTGTATATTAAACCCACGAAATTCAATCTCCAATGTTTATCTTAAACATCCGATTCAATTCAATTTGTTTGCAAAAACTGCACGATCAGCAGAAAACTAATTTTATATTTGTCCAGCGAGGATTGCTTGGTCAGCAATCTCGCGGGAAACCCTAGATAAGAATTTAAGATAAAAGCCCGATTACAGCATCGAGGAAGCATTCAATTAAGGTCAGTATACAAGTACGGTTTGTCTTTTCGACGCAAACTTGCATTACAGTTCAAGTTAGAGTATAAGAAATAAAGTGTTTAAGTGAATAATCGCATTAAACAAAAAGTTTCTTTAAATTGAAAAGAAAAGTGTTTTTCCGGGAATAGGAATCAATAAAAATGCGTTTTGAATTCAGGATAAACTGGAATCATAGCTCGCGTGGATCTTTGCTTCCCTAACGAGGCGATCATCTTCTTTCGCAGTGTACAAGTGCGTGAAAATTCCGACAGAAATCCTTAAGGTGTTCATTATTCATAATGAAGATGAAATGCCGTTGTTAAACAGGTATGTTGCGAGTAAAGCAACAGTATCAACAGTAAATGCATTATTTTTGAAGCTATTTTGTAAACTAAGTGGATATAACTTTTATTATTAAAATATCTCAGTTTGAACTCTTCTATTTTACGATTTAACAATTAAACTTGTAATAAAATATGTTTTAAAATTTTCCTATAAAAAACCATGTTTTTAACTTTTAATTCAGATGTACATTTCGTCTGGCACACCTACCCCTGAAGACAACACAGTGCTTTAATTAAGGCATGCACTCCTCCCGCCATAACTTCGTTATATCTTGAATTATAGCGTTGACACACTGACCCATCATCAATACGAAAAGCGTCATCAGCACGAAACTGCAAATGACGGGGTGACACACATGTTTTCGTCATTGGTGCTGTCATTATCATTCGGTCGTTGGTGTTGTTTTGATGACAAACGTCAACTGTCCGCGATGGCACGTCAGATTTGGTTCGAAGCTGATATAAATAATGTCAAATTCTATTCACGGCATATGGTTTCTCATTATTCTACCCAAACATAGATGGCAGTTTTTCGTACTTATCGAGATAAGTATGGTCTTTTTTCGTGCTTATCTCACTGTCATTGTGATGGGTTTTTTTGTGCTGATGATGGTTTTCGTACTGATGATGGGTCAGTGTTTCAACGCTATTATTTGCTTGAAATTTCCATCATACTCTTCAGACTCTTAGCTTGAAGTAAGTGCCAGAAATGATCACTGTAGGTCAATGAAGAAATACTAGAGGAAGCGATGTTCAACAAAATTATTGAGGCAAAATGCTAAAGTGTAGTTGTACTCACCAACACAGCTGGAAAAGTCAAATGCGTAGAACGAGTTTTTTTTCGGGTGGAGGGAGATTTGAATATTCTTTTGGATCATATAGCACAGATATATTTTATGTGCTGTTTACCTTCGTTGAAACATATGTATAATATTTCATTAATCCTTGATACCGGAATGAGGTACTTTACTCAATGTTTGAGAGGTTAAAAATATTTTTAACTTGATACTAATTTTTGCATACTTAATAACTTTATGTCCAAGCTGAATTTTGCAGTGAATGTTTTACGATATTTGTTTTTTATGGTGCCATTGATAGATACGAGTGGGTTTACAAAAATAAAAGAAATGACATTGGGTTCACAATTCTGATATTGTGAATGATGTGTAAAATAATACCGAAAATCATCAAAGAGATGCAAAAAGTAAATAAAAATACTATTGAACCCCCTCCTCCTTCCTTTATGTCTAGAGTTGTGTAACGCAATGCGATTTTCTTGATTATTCATCATCAAGTTTGATGCATCTATGCTCATGAAAAAATTTAAAAAGTTTTATTTTGTTATGCCATGATATATTTCTCGTTGCTGTTATTTTTTTATTTATCAGGCGTATTTTGAAACTATCCGAAAAACCTAAGTAAAATCTGGTAATTTATTTGAATTTTTGAATTTATCAAAATCACATTGCATACACTGAACTCAAGACTGAAATTCACGGGCTTGGGACCGACTTCGGCGGAGTTACGGTTTAGCTGGCTTAAATAAGGTATATTGTTTTTAAATGAAAGTTCAAAGGTGGTTCAATTATATAAAAATGAAACATGTTCAAATGTCCAATTTTTGATACCCACCGTCTGAAGCTTTATTGGTGGTACGGCTCCATCAAACAGCAATGCTCTCTGCCCTTGGGCAATCAGATCCTTGCTACGAAAATGGTCAGAACAAACAACTGTGTTCGAGTTAACTGCCATGTCTTCTCGTCCGATAGCACACATCCACAGCGTCTTAGCCATTTCATTTTTTGGAAACCTGAAAATTTTCGGACATTAATAAACAGTTCATTTTATCAAACAATTTGTAGAAGTAAACATGTGCCCCTTTCATTACACTCCGCCCTTTGAACGAAGATGCAACTGAAACATGGCGGACAAATTGGTGTAAACAAAATATTTTTCATTGGAGAAAATTTCAATTTTGAATGGAAAAGTCACATTTTTAGCGTTTTGTTTGCTCCATCAACACTTACCGATGAAGTGACAATCCTATTCGCTGGCGCCGGGTATCATTGCTGCGACTAATCACTGAACACTTCATCTTATCAAAATTTGATGCACCTTGTATATTTCACTAGTTTTTCCACACTTTTCCACTCACAGTCACTGAAGAATAGTTTGCAAACAAATCTAAATTGTTTTTTAGTTATCAAATACTTATTTTACCGCACAAATAAGCAATTTCACTTTTTCCCGCGTTTAATTGACAGTCCAAGTTGCAACTGCACGACAAAAAGAACAAGAGTGCCACAAAAAGACAAAAACCAAACTTGCCTCACTCACATACATATATTCACGTACACGGATACTTCGCTTCCTCTGCTCTTTCTTCTATGCTGTAGGTTAATAGGCTATTCAGGCTGCCACAAAATTATGTAGTTGGCAATTTTCATGGTTTTACTAATGCGACAGACTTCCGGCTTAAATTTATTTAAAAATATTGTCGAGTCTTGTAGTCCCTTCTACATTACAAAGAATTCTCCAGGTAATTGTAATGTGGTACCAGATAACATCTCTGCAGGTGAGCAATTCATATCTGTCCGTAGTCCCAACAGCACGGTAGGAAGTGTTTCAACCTAGTTTGCGGTTTCGTGGCACATGTGAGCCGCTTTTAAAGTTCGATGCCATCACTCAATAATGCCATTAGAATCTGGGTGGTACGTCAATATTTTGATATTATTCGATCATATAAGATTCGTAAGTGATCTGAATAATAATAAATCGAACTGCCTTTCTCTGTCAGTGATAGTTACTGCTCGAGCTCCAAATTGAGCAATCCAGTAAGCGTAAAACTTGGTTACTATTGTATATGTCATTATATCAGCTGAAGGCACTGCTTTTGCGCATCTTGAAACTCTATCGATCATGGTGAGCAGATATCGATAGCTTTGACACTCGGATAATGGTCCCACTATGTCTAAATGCACATATTCAAAACGCTTGCCCGTAGTTGCAAATAACACTGGCATCTGCACGGTGTGTCGGAGAATTTTTGATGATGCAACTTTTAGTCCATTTTGCTTATTCGTTGCTCATATTAGGTGGAACATAAAGGCTAGTTTCCACTTTGATTAGTGGGAGTGCAGGTGATTAGCGCTTAGTGATTATTGCGAGTGATTAGTTGACATGTGGAGTGCGAGTAGTGTCCAATACTATTTAGCTGCTGCGGTTAGTTAAAATTCAGTTGGTGGGCGTCGAACAGCAACTATATGGAGAAACAACCCCAACAAGTGCGCTTGCAATTGCAATACCAACACTAAGCACTAATCACCTGCACTCGCACTAATCAAAGTGGAAATTAGACTTAATATGTTCGGGCAATTTTTCCAGTAGCTCGTACGCCTGCGTGTCACAATCTGTGGGCCATAATCAATGCTCGATGTCTAAAAAATGTTAAGACGAAAGTTCGCGCACTTGCTGCCGACACGTCGCAGTAAATAAAATTAACGTTGAAATTTTTTTTAATTCCAAATAGGTGTTGCATTGTAAGAGTTTTTTAATTCCTCGTCACGCTGTTGTACTTCCACGAATTCCATTGGGTCGAATGCTTTCGATTTCATGGAAACGAGAAAGAGCAACTGGAACTACGAGCTACAGCTCGGCTTACGATGGAAACATTGAACGAATTGGGTTGGGAAACACTGGAACACCCTCCGTATAGTCCCGATTTGTCGCCATGCGACTATTTATTATTTGTTCCATTGAAAGAGGCATTTGGCGGACTGCGATTCGAAAGCAATGCGGAGGTAGAATCCTTCGTGCGCGAATGGTTACGTGACAAGCCGAGAAATTTTTACGAAAAAGGCATCCGAAAGCTTCCGGAGAGGTGTCAAAAGTGTGTAGAGTGTGACGGAAACTATCTGGAAAAACTGTAAAAAATTTCAGCTCTGTAACTTAATAATAAAATATTTTATAGCAAAATTCCGGTTTATATTTGAACCACCCTCGTATGTTCCCAGTTGCACAAACCTACACAGTTTCTGTTGTAAATTGGAATATTTATGTATTATAACTGTCTCTTTTTTCGAAGCAGTGCTATTGCTTATTTCCAGGCAAACGTGGACGTTAACGGTTTACGCTCGGTTTTAACCAAGAATGATTTTACGTCGAGTTTTTATTGAGAGTGCTTAATTGCAGAATACATCACCTGTAGTTCTTTGTAGTTAGTGCTGAATTATTGTATTGGGTTTAGCAAAATTTCGAAGTGTGGCCAGTTGTGTTGGAATAAATATCCCATATACCCCACTTGTTGTTTCCGAGAGTGAAATTTGATTGGGTTTATTTTAATGCCATCTACTTATCTCACAAAAATAACTCGACGATGGTTTTTGTGTGCATTGAGGTTCGTTGACGCCAACAAAATATCGCCCAGATATGCAAAATAAAAATCGAAACCACGCAGCACCATATCGATGTATATCTGGAACATTTGAGCAGCATTTCTTAAACCAAATGGTATTTTGATGACCGTAAACAATACCAATGGTGCAACGACTCCTGTTTATGTTATGTCCTCTTTGGCCACAAGCACTTCCTGATATGCTCGCATCAGGTCGATTATCGAAAATATACATTTCTTGTGTAAACTGTACATAAAATCTTCGACATTTTCAATTGAATATTGGTCCAGGAAAGTAATTGCATTAAGACGATGATAGTTTCCACATGGTCTCCACTATTGAGACTTATTTTGCACAAGATGCAGGGGCCCCCCCCCCCCCCATTGACTTTATGAAAGACGACAAATTTCCATGTGTTCGAAGAATTGCTTAGCCACCGCATTCTTCTCTGCTTTTACCGTGTACAATGTATCCTCCTCGTCTGCTAACTATGACATCTTTTGCATAAGAGAAACTTGGCCCAGCGGAAACATCGATTACAAAGAACTTTTAGCCAATCACCGTGTGTTCAAACAAAGCGCGATTCTCCTTCTGCGACAGTAGTGAAGTTCAAATTGTCACCATGTTCTTCTCTACTGTTCCGCTTTATAGTTTCTTCTCGATCAGTCCCTCAACATTTTTTTATCAAATAAATACTAAAGTCAATATCTTACACAGGACACTCTATATATCGGATGAATGTACGTTATTTGAAATTGTCTTTCTCATTTCATCGATTTCAATGGGATTTTAGAACAATTATTCAAATAGTTTTTAGGATCATTCCATATTTTACGGTGTCTTTTGACTTCCGACAGTATAACGTCGTAGATGACTTAAATTATAAAATCTTAGATCTTTCCTTTCCACCATGGCTTAATAGCCTGCTGTTTCTGGCTACACATTGGTTGACTCTCATCATCCTTCTCTTCTATTAAAAGTTAAAATATGCCAAATTGAAGAGTAAAGCTAGCTCAAATAGCCCCAATTTCAGGAAAGAACTTGTTCAAGCTATTAAGTCTGCCCTCGATTATTTTCATTGGGAAAGCAAACTTACTAGCTTTGATTGTGACTTCTCTTTACTCCGTGTCTTATTAGTAAATATGTTCCATCAACGGGTCTTGCTTGATCTACCGTTCCTTCTTGGTTTTCTTCTGAGATTGTTTCTGCCCTGCGCGCTCGATATATAATTCGTACAAAATGCCGGAAAGCTCAGGTCATCGCTGACCTAAATACCAAGTTGATATACTGTGAAATCCCTCAAACGTGTAGCCAAGAGTGATTACTTTTAATGCCTTGGAGACACAAAAACCAGAGACGAAACCTTAATGCTTTGGGTTTACACTTGTTGTTTTCGCAAAAAAAAAATTTTCTAGCTGAACTATCCCAAAACAACCGCATTCCCAAAATTGCAATGGGTCACCCATTTTCTATCTTTTTTACTTCTGTTTTTTTGGCCTCGTCCAAGACTTGTTTTCTTAAAGTTTTCCGCTCTATCGTACTTTATTGCCTTTAATTTGGCTTTTCTAATGTTTTCAGAACAAATTTTATTAAAAATTTCAATCCAAACATCAACATTTATCATTAACATATCCCTCGTGTATTTATTATTTCAGCCTCTTTCCTCCTTTGCCACCTAGTCTACATCATATTTCATAAAAGTCTTTCCTAAAGTATTTTCCTAGCATCTGGGAGCTTCCACTTATCACTTTCATTGACATAATAGATAATCCTTATCTTGCAGTCACCCACTAACCCATTGCTTTCCTGTCCTGTTCCTCCAAATAACTTGACCATTTAGTTTACAATTCAATCTTTCCCTATCAATCAATCACATACACTCAACATGATTTTGTTACTGGTCAATCTTCTCTAAAAAACCACTTGAAATTCACTGATTTTACGACTAAATTCTTTAGCAACAGAGGTCGAACTGATTTCATTTACATCCCTGTCCAAAGTTTTCGATTCTATCGATAATATTATCTTGTTAAAAAAATTCATAGTGTGACAGAAAATATAATTTACCCCTTTTAGGACAAAAAGTTCTCGGAAAAATATATTAATGAAAGCTAAGCAGGAAGTATTTCAAAAAAACTCGAAACTGAAAAAAATTGAATCCAATATACCAGGACCGCAAAACGAGACGGAATGTCATTCATTCACGTGTGTTCCCATATTGGATTCATCGCCGGTTGAAAGCAATTCAATCATTCAATGCTTATCTCCAGCATGTCCTACAGGATATAATATTGAACTGGACGAAACAGTCAATATCCAATCAAATCTATGTCAACAATATACATGCAACCCACCGTCCGAAAAAGAAGCTTTATGTGTAATCAGTTCACGATTATTTAAAACATTTGATGGTACGAGTTTCAAATATGACATTTGTGATCATATACTTGCACGAGACTTAAATGAGAACAAATGGCTGATCAAGAGTATGATAAATAAATGAAATTCAAATTCAAACTTTCAATTAATCACATTTTCAGTCTCTAAAAACTGCAGCAAGAATGGTGAAGATTGCCGAAAATTTATTACTGTAATTGTAAAAGATGTCAAGTTGACTCTTGTTATATATTCTGATCTAACCGTGGAAGTAAATGGACTAAATTTTACTACGTGGCAACTCGAAAGTACACCACTCCTGGAAGAATCTTTCCAGATTTCAAAACCTGGAAACATTGTTCTTCTTATTTCAATTGATAATGATTTTTGGCTTTCGTATGACTCCAGTGGAAACACGAAAATTGGTATTTCAGCAAGAAGTAGAGGAGGTGTTGATGGACTCTGTGGCTATTATAATGATATCACGGAAGATGATAAACGACTGCCAAATGGGCTTCCTTCTACAAGCACTACACATTTTGGCGATGCCTGGCAAATTGAGGATGTAAGCAACGAAGCATGTAAGTCTAAATTATGTTCCACTGATATACAAAACAAAGCGTGGGAAATCTGCCATTCTATCAGGTAAACAAAATTATTACATTCCACCAGGTTATTTTTTTTTTTTTGCTTTTCAGAGATGGTGTGTTTAGCCCCTGCGCTAGGTTATTTAGTTATGATAGATTTATTTTCCACTGTATTGAATCTACATGTGAATGTATGTCATACAACAATACTGATGATAACTCTTACGCAAATTGCAAATGCGCAATCTTAACAAATTTAGCAACTGAATGTCTAGCGATGAGCCCTCGAATAGATTTGAAAAACTGGCGGCATATTTTCGGTTGCGGTATTTAACAAATCTTTTAATTTTATGACATTCACAGGCCATGAATATTCTAGGTGTTGTTTGTCCAAGTTCTTTCATTCATAAGGACTGCTTCGATCGCAAATGTGAAACATCATGCGAAAATATGAGGATTGAAAACTGTCCAACTATACCCAATGTTTGTTTTTCTGGATGCTTTTGTCCAGAAGGCATGGTTCGTAAAGGTGAAACTTGTATATCTATAGAAGACTGCTTTGATTGTACCTGTAACAGTCTTGGAAAATCTGGGTTGATCACATATGATAAAAGTAACTTCACAATCGAAGACAGCTGCACATATTTGTTAACAAGAAATACTCTACCACAAAATGAATTTCAGGTAAGGTCTTTAAAAGTAAGAAATAATCATTCTAAAAAGATAAAAATAATAATTTTAATTATAAAAATGTTACTTAACTTGCCTTCAATGAGGAGAAGTTGAAAATTGGCACTTTTATTACAAGGAAATTATTTTTTGAAACAATCTTGAACTTCTAACAGAGGCCCAAAAATGAATTGATACTTGCTTATTTGAATCAAACAGTTCCGAGCTCAGCTCACTGTTTTCATGTAGCTCTCCACTTCCTGCTGCTTTCTTGCAGAAACTGTGTGCATTTCTTGTTACTATCAATTTTCTTTATATATTGAACGTTTGCAATAGTGCATAGTTTAGCAAATAAATAAAAACGGACTTTTTCCATTTATTTTCTTATTTGGGTAATCATATAATAAGCAAGATATTAATCTGCACGATTGAGCTTTTCATGTATTGGTTGTAAATAATAACAAAATGTGCTGTATAAATGTTTTGTTTACTGTTCCTATCGATGATATGATATTAAAATGTGTCGGCTAAATATATCTTACAAATAATTTTCTTTGGTGTCTAACATTGTATGAATAAATAATAAAGATGGACAAAAATAGAATCTACTCATGTAAGGCAAACATTTTCCAACAGCATACACCATATTTTGTTTGATAGGAGCATCTAACAGGTTTCTTCACTATTTAAGTAACTAGACATGTACAAGTGATGTCACAAATTGAAACATGGTTCTAAACGAGTGGAATTGTTTGTATAAATGGCTTTTACCGATTTAACACGCACGTCTTTGATGCATTGTAAACCTTGAAAACTTACCTGCTCCTCCACGATATTACGCTTTCATAAAGCGAGCGAAACACTGAGATTTTAGAAAAAAAGTACCAATTGGTAAAAATAAAAAAACAATGTCATAGAAGTTATAAGATCTTACTTACCATAATTAAGCGGGCACACTGAATTTCGTAAGTTAATAATTAAAATGTGTTAGGTATAGTAAAATTCACATTCCATTATATGAGAAAAGTAAGCCTTAAGTTTTTGTACGGACAACTGTCTTGTACACGTTGTACTTTTTCTCAAACAGTCTAAACTGAACCTCAACAGATAAGGGGCCCAGTTACGTAAAATCCCAGTCGCGTAAAAGCCCAGACGCGAAAAAGTTTAGAATCGCAAAAAGGCTTCAGAAACTCCAAGGTGACGTCGTCAACGTTCAACATAAAATCATGGTATAAAGACGACGCTAGTCTTTAAACCATGGATAGTTGGTCAGTGCAAATGGAAGCTGTGGCAGTGAAAAATGGCACTTGGACGCATGTGTGCGGCAAAATACCGAGGCCGAAGCTAAGGCTGCGGTTACGCTGGCTGACAGTTGGTGATGTAGGGATTCTAGTATAACAGTTCGATACGAGAATACTACCCTCGATCATGACCGGGAATGCAGGACGAACTTCACTACAGTCTACCGCGAAGACGCACAAGGAATGGTCGGCAGAAGCGCACGATATTTAAGTCTATAATTTGTTGTTGTTGTTATATTATATGGACAAGGTGTTTATGTTATAGTGGAACCCCACATATGGTGACCCCGACCGAAGTGAACAGTAAGCCTTGTGAACTATTTCAACGCATCAATACTCTTGACGCCATTTTGTAGCTAAAGGACGCGTATAAGCCAACTACTTTCCTACAATGGCTACGGGTGTCGACAAGACATTGATACAAAGTAAAAGTGATGAAGACATTGAAAATAAGTCCCAAAACCCGTTCACTCATGCCTTGACGCCTTCACGCAACGGAAATCGCATCGAATCAATTAAAAATTTGAAGCTGCCGCCATTTTGCAGCCGACGACCGACGCTCTGGTTCGCGCAACTAGAGGCTCAATTCAAACTTGAAAAGGTAGGTGCTGATGCCAACAAATTTGATGTGGTAGTTGCTGCTATAGATTTAGCCATCTTAGAGCAAATCGCTGACGTCGTTGAAAATCCTCCCGACGTAAAAAAAATATGACGCATTAAAGAATCAGTTGATAGCTCGATTCACTGACTCAGAAGAAAGCAAATTGTCAAAAGTTCTAACCGAATTAAAACTTGGTGATCGAAAACCATCTCAACTATATCGGGAGATGAAATCATAAGCTGGAGACCAACTCACTAATGACGCATTGCGAACTTTATGGCTACGTCGTTTACCAGCACGAGCTCGCGCCATATTAACAGTGTCAGCGCAAGTCGACATCAGTGTCTTGGCGGAAATGGCGGACAGAATCCTTTCGGAATTCAATTCATGGCCTGCAATTGCCACAATGTCTACCGAAAATGAAGTCTCTTCTACAAGCCGTGAAGACTACAATTCTGTCAATGCAAGGCTCGAGAGAATCGAGCGGGCGATGGAACAGCTACAGATTCGTGCAAGGCCCAATCAACGATTGCGTTCCAAATCACGCAGCAAATCACGTGACCGAACGAAGTCTGCAACAAACAAGCATGGGAAAGAAGCATTATGCTACTACCATCAAAAGTTTGGTGATGCAGCTCGACAGTGCCGCCAATATTGCTCTCGGTATCCGTTAAACTAGATGCGTCGTCGTCCTCTGGCGTGGTGGATGGTGACGGAAGTGAACAACACCGCTTAGTTATGCGATACTGCATCTCTGGAATGCTTTTCCTGATCGACACGGGCGCAGGAATTTCAGTCATGCCGCGGAAGTTAAGCGACAAATTGAATATACCTACCAGTCTTAAGCTACACGCTGCCAACAATACAACAATCAACACGTATGGAGAACGCTTACTCCATATTGACTTTGGACTTCGAAGAAGATTGGCATGGTACTTCCATGTGGCAGACGTCACTCGTCCAATAGTTGGAGTTGATTTTTTATCAAAATTCAACCTTTTGATAGACATCAAGAGAAAAAGATTAATTGATGGCCAAACTCGTTTATTCGGTACAGCTTCTCCAAACAAGGAAAACGTTCCAAAGGTAACGACTCTCGAACAAAATAACACCTTCCACAAATTACCCCACGAGTATCCCGGAATCACAGCTTCGTCTAATTTCACGCCATCGAAACCACACCGCATCGTTCACCACATCAACACTACTGGCCCTCCAATTGCGGAACGTCCACGTCGCCTGTCACCCGAAATGTACGCAACTGCCCAAAAGGAATTCAATTATATGGTGGAAATGGGAATCTGTAGACCCTGCAAAAGTCCTTGAGCAAGCCCACTGCATTTAGTGCAGAAGAAATCTGGCGCATGAAGACCGTGCGGGGATTATCGGCGCTTAAATTCTGTAACGGTCCCAGATCGATACCCGATACCAATCGTGCAAGATTTCACGCATGGAAAAACAATTTTCATCACATTGGATCTTGAGCGTGCGTACCACCAAATTCCTATTCAGGAGCAGGATATTCCGAAGACTGCGGTCACCCCCCCTTTTGTTTGTTTGAATTTTGTCGAATGACATTCGGCCTCTGCAATGCAGCGCAAACATTTCAAAGGTTTTTGGACACAGCGCTTAGAGGTCTACCATTTTGTTACGCATATGTGGACGACATCCTTATCGCCTCTCGCAACATGACTGACCGTCAAGAACACATCAGGACTCTTTTCAAGCACTTGATGGAATATGGGCTCAAGATAAATCCCACGAAATGTACTTTCGGTGAACCAAGCGTAGTTTATCTCGGCTACAGGATCGGTAGTAACGGTATTTAGCCATTACCAGAAAAGGTCGCAGCAGTTAAAAACTACAGTAAACCAACAAATATGCTGGAGTTGCGAAGATACTTAGGACTCATCACTTTTTACCGGCGCTTTATCAAGAATGCAGCAGAAGTGCTCGCGCCCCTCAACAGTTTGCTAATCGACTCACGCAAACGCGACAAAAGACCAGTGCCATGGACAACAGAAGCATTAGAAGCTTTCGAGAAAAGCAAAAACCTAATAGCAGAATCGTCCCTGCTTACTTATCCGCAAGACAATGCCCCTTTAAGATTATGCACGGACGCATCCAATACAGCAGTAGGAGTGGTTCTTGACCAACTGCAACAAAGTGCATGGAAGCCACTTGGATTTTTTTCGAAGACACTAACTAAACCCCAAACCACTTATAGTGCTTACGATAAAGAACTATTGGCAATATACGAAAGCGTTAAGTATTTTCGTCACATGCATGAAGGACGCCAATTCACTATCGTAACGGACCATAAGCCGCTCACATACGATTTTCAACAGCGATCGGATAAGGCATAACCTTGGCAAGTAAGACATTTGGAGTTCATCGCACAATTCTCCACAGATATAACATATATCAACGGCTCGGAAAACTTCATCGCAGATGCATTGTCACGTCCTGATACAGTAAACCCTATATCAAGTATTGTGACGACAGCTTCCATCGCTGAGCAACAACAAAGTGACAGCGAATTAAAGACGTTACTACTTACTGAAGGAAAACTGAAGCTGCAACCAATCTCTGTCGACGCTTTTTTTTTTCAACGTTGGGAGGTGGAAATCTACAAAAGATACCGATCAGCTCCTGCCTCTCGGCATGCCGGATTTTTACCGACTAAAACCACCTCCGTCTCCTTCAATCACTCTCTCCATCAAATTTTCAGTAATTTTCCGTAGTTAAATTTCAGTACATAGTACTTCACAGACGATAAGAAATCGGTATAAGGGATAGTACCAAATTTGTAAATTTTTAGTTTCCTTTTAGTTAAATTAATCGTTCAGACTATATGTTCATAAATTGTTTTATGTTAACTACATGTTTGGCTTTGACTGTTGTGGAGCTGATTGAACTTGTAGTTTACTTCGAATATTGATCCTGAAGGAGGTATTTTTTTAGTGTCGTTTTAAAGGAAGTTGGGTTCGCTATGTTTTTAATTTTGTCCGGTAATGTATTGTAGAAATTAACTGCTTTGTTAAAGGGATCTTCTTTTAGCCGATCAGTTCTGGCAAATGCGATAGCTATGTTATTCATGGTTCTCATTCTGTAAGAGTTTTTCCCCTCAATTTTATCCAATTTGAAGGTGGTGTTTTCATTACGGTGTAAATTCTTGTGTATGAATTTAGCTCTTTCCATAGAAATCATGCCTTGCAAATTCAATTCTTGGGCTGTTTTGAAAACTTCGCTCGTTGGAGTTGCCATAGGGAGATTGTAAATGGTTTTATACGCTTTCGTTACTAGTCTGGAGATGATTTACTTACTTACTTTTAGAAGTTTGACTCCAATTCAAGATGCCGTAAGAAATCTTCGAAAGGAGATGCGCATATACAATTTGGATTTTTTTTTCTTTGGAAAGAAGTAGAAGCGACGTAGAAGTCCAATGAAGACAGCAAGTTTTTTCCTTAGCTCATTTATGTGTGGAGTCCATGTTAGTTTCTCGTCTATTAGAAGTCCTAAATATTTCATTTGTTCCACTCTCTGGAGGGCCGTGCCATTGATTTTTACGTGTGGTTGTATGTCAGTCTTGTTCTTTTGTTTGAAAATGATATATTTAGTTTTCCCCGCGTTTATTGCCAATCTACTTTGTAGAAGCCAAAACTACTACTACTTTTACTATCTATTGTGATACATCCACTGGAAATATCCGACCTTACGTACCATCGTCTCTAAGACGTCAGATATTTCAGCAAATACATGGAATGTCTCATTCAAGCGGCCGGCACCCAGCAAAGAATCACTTCACAGTGAAGCGACATCGCGTTCAGTAGTGTGCGACATTCCATTACAATTTTGGATGAGGTATACACGTTGGATAATGATTGGATAGCAGCTTCACTGTCGGAGAAAATGTTGAGATTTCTTATAGAAATTTTCTGATTTCTCAGCCAGTCCACTGCCTTATGTATTGCGATGACCTCTGCCTGAAAAATACTGCAGTGATCTGGTAGCCGGAAGGATAGTCTCAGACCTAGCTGTTCGGAGTTAACGCCACAGGCAACTTTTCCATCCATTTTTGATCCATCAGTGTAGATGTCGACCGATTCTTGTATCCTATTTCCTTCCATGATCCAGTCATCTCTGCTAGGGATGACGGACTTGAAACTGTGGTGGAAGCAGGGAATCGGAGGAGTGAGGTCTACTCTCTCTGGCGTTGGTCCATCTCTCCGTAATATGATGGAGTGGCAGATATTCCCATCACGCCAGAGATTTAGAGCTTTCAATCGAATAGCAGAGCACTTGGCCTGCTGTTTCGCTAGGAGCTCCGTCGGGAGCCAATTTAATAGCATAAACAATGCCTTTGTCGGGGTAGTGCGCATAGCCCCGGTGATTGCAATAGCTGCAGTCCTCCAGACTCTGTTAACCAGGTTCACGTTTGATGTTGTTGCAATCGCTGGCCACCAAATAACCAAGTCATACAGAAGGATTGGTTCCACTATCGCTGTATAGAGTCATGATACAGTTTTGGGTTTCAGTCCCCATCTTTTCCCAATAGCTCTTTTGCAGCAGTAGATTGCGCATGCCACTTTACGCGCTCTTTCCGCTATGTTTGCTTTCCATGCGAGTTTGGAGTCTAAGATCAGACCTAAATATTTGACCTGATGAGATGGATTGAGACTTGTCTCACCAAGTTTAGGTGGAGCAAATTGTGGAAGTTTGTATCTTCTCGTGAAGAGCACAAGTTCCGTTTTCTGCGGATTTATCTTTAGACCGCACTCTTTGCTCCATTTGGTAAGAATACTTAGGGCAAGGTTTAGTCTTTCAGATACTGTGTTGACAAATTTTCCCGATATCGCTATTGCAGCATCGTCGGCGTAGGCTACGACTTTGCAGCCAGTCGTTTCTATTGTTGACAGGAGTTTGTCCACCACTAAGTTCCATAGAAGGGGTGATAGCACCCCACCTTGCGGGTGCCTCTGCACGTTCGCCTTCTTAGGATACTGTCTCCTAGTGAGGAGTTTATGCTCCTGCTGATTAGTAGTTGCACGATAAACCTAATCAGGTTATCATTCACATTATTATTTTCGAGTTACTTCTCAATAGCCTTGTGTCTGACGTTGTTGAATGCACCTTCGATGTCTAGAAAAACCATCTGCGTATATTCTTTGACGCTTAGCGATTTTTCGATGTAGCTGGTGAGTGAGTGAAGAGCTGTTTCAACCGATCTCCCTTTTGTGTATGCGTGCTGCGCATTAGAGGGTGGTTGCAGGGTACCTCTCAAATGAATCTCTATCAGCCGTTCCAGAGTTTACTGCGGCCGCTACGTCTCCCACAATAGTAGAAACCGTCCGATCTCCCATTCTAAAGTTGTAAACAATGCTTTTGTAGCTGTCAGCAGAGGCTAAATATCTGATAAAACAGAGATTAGTTAGAGGTAAAAGAAATCAAAGACTTTCAAAAATTCACAACTTAAATATAAATTGTCAATATTAATTCCAATTCTTTACTGAACAATTTCTTGTAGAATTTTCTTTTAAATAATAAAAAAGATATGTTAAATTCATTCGTTAAATTTGAAAGCAGCAGATGCTTAGATAATTTCGATCCACAAATGTTTGGTTTATTTTGTCTACTTTTTGCTTACCTTTGAGCTTCACTACAATTGCTTCCACAAATATACTATATTGAATTTGTTACTTTACTACAGGAGAAACAGCGAAAGTAAAGTGGCTAAAGTTGAGAGGCAGCTATCGAGATGCTCGGTGTCGCCATCAAAAATATATTAAAAGTGGGACTTCTCCTTGACACATCAGGCCATAGAAATACCAATGTCAGATGTCTTTCCTTGGACCATTCATGTCAAGTGGACCACGTGAAGGAAATATGGTAGATGAGAGTGATGATGAATACCATCTTCCGGAAAAAGAACATTTGGAGAGCCAGAATGTGGGATTTGCTTCTGGTGAAAGTGAAGGGTCGTCACAACTAGATCCTGGTGGAAAAGGTGTTCCAACAAATGAAAATAGAGCTGAGAAATCTCTGATTACTCATGAAGGATGTGACGACGAGGATCATGATATGGGAAGGCGTATGGAATTTTCATCAATCTCTAGTCAAACCTCAAGTCAGCTGATCCCCACAAAGAGAGCAAGAAAAAACAAAAACGACATAAGTGGTCTTCTGGCTCGATCAATCCAACACCGAGAAGTGAAGGCACAGCAACGGGCGGAAGAAAGGAAAAAGTTATTGGAAGGGATGGAAAACACCGGTGACCACTTATGTGATGATAGGCGTTGTCTTCTAAGCTGGTACTCTTCTAAGGTGATGGTCTTCACTCTTCTAGGATATGAGCTTGTCAACAGAGAAAAGTTTAAAAAGATTTGTTATCACCTACAGGCATCCCTTGGGTTGCCACATATTTGGCGTAGTCCGAGTAGACAGGCAACGGATATTTCTAAATGAATTACCAATGTATGAGGCAATTTGCTGTCGGCCAAATTGTAAAGGCAGACGAGTTGCCGAACAGAAGGCAACGTTTATTAATGACAACTAACTTGTTGTATTAAGAGATCACTATTGTTTCGAGCCTCAGCTCAGTCAGTTCTTTTATTTTAAAACTTTGCTTACTGTTATGTATATTTAAAATTGCTTATCATATAAAAATCCCTACTCTAGTCTTAAATCTATTTACCCTAACCAATCGATCGCGATTCAAATTTATTCTCACGGAATTCGTTTACTTGCAATATTGCTTACACCAATGCACTTTGCATTGCCCCAATTATATTTTTGTTTACTGTAGGTTCAGTGATCCTCTAGAGTTTCACACGGTTATGAAAAAGGGAATTTTTAGACTACCATACCAATGTAGCTAGTATGGAGGTTGTGATCTTTGCTAAGGTAATAATTCGAGGTTGAGATCTTTGCTAAGGGATTAATTTGAGGATATGCTGTGGGAAATTATTTTTGGGAGCTTCTGGGGGAGCTTAGTTGTGTATAGGCTAGTTACAGGTTTGGAACTAGGAATACACTACACTTATTTAACTTTTTTATGTCAATGTATCAAGTGACAAAAAATATGGCCCATTATTATCAACATAGGGTCAAAGCACAAGTTTTTCAGTCAGTTTCCGATGCAGAAGCAGAAGTTATGAAAGCAACACTTAATCGAATACCCTCTAAAACTTCTTTTGACTCAAGCATATCTACCACCCATCCTCCAGCCTCATATCAATCCCCATACAATTCATCAGATTCACAATATATGGAACCAATACACCACACAAATCACATGGAACAAGAGCCCGAAAACGTATCAAACGATTCCAGTCAACCAACCCCTCTTGTCAATTTGATCAGCGAATATCGTGTGATGCTTAAACCGATTAGTTTTCTTGTTTTTATGCTATTGAACTTATTTTGAAACAATATTTTATAATATATGCGTTGACTTACTAAAATATTTGCATCAATTACTGTGTTACTGTGCGAGATTTGGGGACAAACTGCGTGGCAATATGCGCTCCCCATCACTGCACGAGTGACACGATCGCGTCGTGCCGCTCGCGTCATGACATCTCGCACGCGCCACACGTGTCACAATTTGCGCCTAGCTTTATACGTGAGAACGCTACAATTACTTAAACGCACCGGGTCGACTGAATGTGTGAAATATGAAGAACGGTTGAACGTGGGAAGGAAAAAAAATGTTTGTACTTGCTTTTAGTCCTGTGGTTCGTCTGTATAGTTCCGCTGACTCTATGTCAGGTTTATAGCGCATTCGCAGCGTTTGTTTTACTGATTTTTAATCGTCTCGCATCGGTGTGTTCATAACTGTCTCTTTTGCATCTCCCAGAATTTATTCGTAACAGATCGTGCTCGTTATTATATTCAGTTTGTTGTTGATAAGTAATTATCTACGTTGAAATTGAACTAATTCATTAATATATCGTTCGTTCCAGTAAATGTTTGCATGTATTGGATTTCTCTAAGAATTCTTTTTCATGTTCCATTGTTGCTTGCTTATTCTGGTTATTACCAACAATTTCTTTCTTGAATCAAGGCGCTTGCTTGAAACAATTGTTGGTTATATTCTTTTATCGTAGTATTATTGATTTGCTGTTCTCTGATTAAGTCCTGTGTTCTCGCTTACCTTTCCTTTAGAATTGATTTTTATATTTTACCAATACTTAGTTCAAAATGTTTCGTAGAGTTTTCGTTTCTACGTGCCGTGTGTTATTAAATTAGTTAAAACTCGTTTCTACGTGATTTATATTACTTACTTTGTTACCGTTTATATAAATTTATTAAAATTTCGTTTATCACTAGATATCTTTTATGGAAGGATGCCCTACTGACTACGCAACTTTCATAAAGGCTTTGTCCTTTGTATGAAAAAATAATTTTTATCTTTACTTTTTGAACTTATATTACTATTACCAAAAACCGAAACAATTCACTTTAACAATTTAAACACGTCTATACGTGACTGACATTACAGCAATACTCATCTCTTACCCTATTTTTAACTTCCCAGTCTATGGTAAGTTCTTGTAAACGCCTCGAAAATCGAAATTGAAATTTTCAACATTTCTTCAAGTTTTGAGGTCTATAGAGTATATATTAAGTGTTTTTAGAAAGAAGTATGTATGTGTGTATGTGTGTGTAAGGTGTCAATCGAAGCGTCTTTACAATCTTGAAGTTGATTAGTTTTTGGGGCACTTCGGTCGGGGGGTTTGTTGTTTCGCCCCTCTGAAGGTCATTTCTGTAACATACGATTTGCATCATTTAGGTGTCAATCGACGCGTATCAACACTTGTGTGAATCTATCAAATTTTGAAAAAAATTGCTGGAGCTGTTTTTTAATTTAAGGAAAAAAGTGCAAAACATTAGGTTTTCTTCGTAAACAATAAATTTTTAACCTGATTTACTGATACTCCAAACAGTGTTTGTAAAAATATCATCAAAACTTTTTGTCATGACTACAAAAAATATTAAATATAAAAGAAAAACTCATTAACAGTCATTATGACCTTCAAGGTCATTTTTGTCATTCACTATATCTCACGAACCAGATATAATATTTCCATAATTAAGGTGTCAACAGACGTGTATTAACATTTTCGTGATGCGTTTAACATTATAAAAAAATGGTTTCTGCCGTTTTTTAATTTAATAAATGAAAATGGGAAAAATTAGAATTTTCTTCATAAAAAATAATTTTTTTACCTAATTTGCACAGCACAGTAATACCAATTTATAAAATTTATACATTTTTATCAGTTTTTGAAGAGAAAACAGCAAAACTTTTTTGCATGCTTATGAAAAAAAAACTAAATGAAAATTAAAAAATCAATCAAAGCTACCATTTAAAGAGGGTTCATACGAATGATATTACTCAATATCTTTTATTCTAAAAACGTTGCTGTAAATTCAATCAAAGTGTTATAATATTCGCATAATTTCAGCAGATTTTTAATGGTTTTAAGAGTGTTTTATTTTTATAAAAAAACTGCTTACATTTTGAAAATCAGAAAAATTTCAATCAAATTTACATTTGTGGTAATCAACGCTTGGAATGGTGAAATATTTTGTAGTCAATACTTTGCAAGTTCATATGCTTCAAAGGGCTTTCATCAAATATAAAATTCTAGTTTTTAGTAAATTTAATCTTTAGTAATCGTAAGATTTCAATTACTTTTTTCATCATCATGTGCAGTACATTTTACTTTTTACATGCAATTGAACCTATTTTTGACTGCATATTCAATATTTTTCAAGACCAACATAAATTCAAAATTAGTTATTGATGTCATTGATGTAAAATCGTGAAAAATTTAAATTCAGTGATTATGCCGGAATGATGACAATTTTGAACGCAACTATTCAAAATGACCATCATGCGACAAAATCTTTTCAGTGGGCGTAATAACAAAAACCGCATTCATTTTTGCTAGCGCTCTTTTGTCCTTCAAGCATCAATGTAGAAACGTACCCCACCGAAAAAGAAAAAGATCCCCACCGATTGATTGATCAAATCAATCTCCCCCATCCACCAAAAGGCTTACGTAATCAATGGATTCTCCCGTAGATGATATGATTAATATTAATTCATTCCTGTTACTGCTATGGATACCTCTCATTATTATTATTTAAAGAAGTACTATTTTCAAAATTATTATTGTGTTTAATTTTTTTAATGTTTATGTAGATATTACTGGAAAGTTGACCGTGTGGACCTCAAGGGTCGCACCTCGCAGCTTGTTTTCAAAATTATTATTGTGTTTAATAGTTTTAATAACTATGTAGATATTACTGGGAAGTTTACCGTGTGGACCTCAAGGGTCGCACTTCGCGGCTTGTTTCTTAATTATATTTATACTAATGAGATAGCCCAGTAGTGATGACAGGATTTATGTTATTTGCTCTATAGATACAATGAATCTTCGATCAATCTTCTTGTTGTGAAATATTGTCTATTGACTTCTTCTATGATATCAGCATAACTTGTATGTTCATTAATGGTAATTTGTATGTTATCTCTTATATGGGGCGGGCTATTGTACACAACTTGTTTTTTATGACTCATATACCTAACTCGAGTGCAAAAATAGACAGCGAAAATGATGGCTTTTCGGAGTGTTGTGTTCCTATCGGATGCAATGCTTATTTATTTCAATAAAGCCTTCCTTAATACTAAGGATTTATAGTTTTTTATGGAAACTCAACAGTTTTGTGAATAAATTGGATTTTTTTTTGATATTTGGGGCAAGTTTCATCGATGAAAACCAAGATCGAATTGTTTCGACCATTAAAATCTCCATGTGAGTGATTTTAAGATGACCATTTGGCTGAGCATGACTTCATTGCTTTATCATATAGTTTGCACCTCAACTTACAAGATTCTGGATTGAATCACTAAGAATATAATAGAAACCAAAGTTGCTAAGGTAAAAAATCTAATCATTATCTTCTGAAAGATTCTTTTTCAAGTGGGAAAATTTGGTTCAACAAATACTGTGAATCTCTTAAATCATTTTGGCTACAGCCTTGTGTTAAGTGGTGTTATATGCCACAATAATTTTTGATATTTGTGTTGGAAGACCATTGTGTGTTATTTGAAAATTGGTTATTGCAATATATGCTGTTGAGCATGGCGTTGTCTTTGGGGTAGGTGGACCATTATGAATATGCACCCTCTTTCCGTCTTTTGTGATTATAAGGAGGGGTGTTTGATTTTTTAATTTTATTCTTGCAAGATGTGGCATCATATATATGAGGCGCATCGGTTGCTTGAAGGAGCATATGATGAGCCTACTTTAAGTAAGAGAATTTTTCGAGAGTGGTTTAAAAAGTTTGAAAACGGTGACTTTGGTGTAAAATACAAAGATTGCAGTGGAAGCCCGAAAAGAAGCAGTTCCACGTCGTTGAAAATTATTAGAACGGTCATGGCCCCATGAGAAGTTATGGGGGCTCCCTCACAAAAAAATTGTTTTTTGACTATTTTTAGAGATCATATGAGACCGAAAAATTGATCTGCGAAGTGATTTTCAGACTTGTTCTGAAATCAAAAAATTAAAACAATGAATTTTTTTCTAGTAAACAGAAAAAAATTGCACATGATGGGACCGAGGAGGAGATACAAAACGTGTCTTTAAAGCATTACCCCTATTTATATTACATTTAGGGCAAAAATGACATTCATCAACTTTTTAATTTCCCAGTGGAAAGACAAAACATTACTTAATTTTGAAACTATAGAAATTTACTATTATTTCGTGCAGATTCCAAATACCTTCATAGTAATATTATTATTTTTGCGCGTTATAACAAAATTTTGATCAAAGTTGTAAAAAATGTTTCTTACAAAAATCGAGATTAATTTATAAAGCTCTAAACTTATAATATTGTCAGGTTTCGCAAAATGGGATTAGTGACGCTAATGCACTTAATAATCGGATATTGTTATAAATAATTTAATATGGTTAATAACAATCAAATATTATTAATTGTGATTTGATATTGTAAATATGATTGATTATTATTAATAATAATTAAATACCATCGATTATAGTTACGTCTTCGTTGCGGGCCGTAACGGTTTGGGAACAAACCTTTTGCGACGACGTTATTTTCCTCGGAAAGAAAATGAAAGACGTCTTCGTTATTGAAAATCAAAGAAAAACAATTTCATTCTTTCAGTGTCCTTACATCTACTGACTCCGCCGGCGTTCTAAACAGAGTATTTATCATAGATTTCTTATCTCTAATACAAATGGTTTGGCAATTTGAAACGTAAATTCTTATCTCTAACACAAATTCTAAAATGCTTATCTCTAATACAAATTCCAAAATGCTTATCTAAAATGCAACGCAAACTATACGTGTTGAATGTTTCAAATCTTATCGGCGTAGATGTTAAATTGCGGTCGTTACGTGTAAACTCGAGTGGTGACGTAACTCCTCCCCTCGTAGATGGAAGCCTGTCCTCAGGATCCTTATGAATTTTTTATGAACCTTTAGGTTTGAGTTTGAGTATTTTTTGCCTTGTTTTGCAGTAGACGATTACCAGCACCACTGCTATAACCAGTATAACGAAAGTGGTCGGTATTGTTACTCCGAATAAAATGTTTGAGTTGTAAAGCCCGGATAGCTTTTGCAGTTCTGATAATTCTATTGTTCTATTACGTATTCGTTCAATATGCTTAAAATGTATTTCATGCAGGATTGTAAAATTTTCTAGGTTACTGCTTTGTATGAGCAATTTAGGAACCAGGTTTTCGCGAATTTCATTTGTAATTTCAAATTTGCTTATGCGTACAGTGCATTGACTGAGAGTTAGGAAAAAATTGTTTGTGTCAAGTAAGATATTATAATGGTTGGGAGTGCAAATATTATATGCGAATGATTCGCGAATATTCATAAATATGAAAGTTTGCGGGGTTATTTGTTGTTGAATTTTTCATTTGTAAATGTGTTAAGCGCACAGTTTCGAGGATTTAAAGATGCGATAGATTGAATGCAAGAGTCCGGAATCGATTCGAATGTATGTATATGATATGCAGTTATGTTTGAAAGCAAGAATTTGGTAATTTCTGAATGAGTCTGGAGACCTTCATGATTTGGTAACGGTATGAGTTCTACAATATCCATGGACTCCATTGCTAGCGGTATATCGATAAATATTGTAAGTTTATCTTCTTCAAGGAGAACATCCGATTTAATGTTTTGAAGGGTATTCGCTGTTATTTTGTATTTCGTTATCTCGTCGTTTAGTAAGATATTTCTATGAAGCGTGTTAGATTTTGCATTAAGTAATACCTTACTAATTTTGTCGATTTTTTCCTGCGTAAGAGATAGTATTTGGGAAAAGTGAATGAAATTTATGATTTCTAAAATGTGTTTTTCGGTTTTTTGGGCAGAGTTGATTAAAGGGTTTATTGTTTTCTCAAGCAAATCATTCTGGGAGTTAATTTGCTGTGCTATTTTTTTGCAATTCACGTCTAAGATCGCTTGATGCTTCTAGTAATATATTGTCGTTGTGGTGGAGGGTCTCTTCATTGTGTTCTATTTGATGAAAATTTTCCTTGATAATATGACGGTCTTCATCGTCGAGTGTGCCTTCAAGCCATTTTCTGAGGGTACCGACGATATTTAGTAAGCCGCGTTTTGGGCGAGTGTGAAGGAATAGGGTAAATATTTCGTTGTTCAGAGGATTAATAGTTTGCCTAGCATTTTCTGTGCGAATGTAGGCGTTTTGATCTTCGAAGTGTATGAGCATTTCCTCGAGACTGGCTGTGAGACTCCGCAAGTCGTTCAGGTATAGGGGATGCCCAATTATAACTTTTTTTGATGCTACTTGTACCTGACCGGTTGTCATTAGTGTGTATCCGTTCTGTTGGGTCAGTGGTTGTATCGAGATTGACTGGGTTGTTATTTGACCGAGTACCACTAGCATCACAAAAAAAGGCCTGAAAAGAAAAATGGTTTGTTTCAATTTCCTCCGGCATTGGGGATGAATCTGTTGAGTAGGTTTGGCTTTCTTGAAACGAGTAGCAATTTAGTTGCGATATGGTTTTTAACTCAAGTTTCTCAGTATGTCTAGCCTGATTTCGTTTATCGATAGTTTTTTCTTTATATTGTTGGAGTTTTTTATGGATTTCTTCGTAGGACAGATTTGTCTCCCCGAAAAATACTGAAGAAGGCTTTTTGCCATGAGCTGTATGACGTGAATTGTTGTCGAAATGCACACATTCTTGTACAGAGTCAAGTACGTGAAGTGATTTATCTTCTTGCTGCTGGCGTAGTAAGAATGTTCGCAATTGTTCATTCATTGAACGATGAGCTATTTCAACATCAACTTTACCAGTTTTGTGATTGGGGGTCGTGAAGTGGTATTCAATATTCTCTGTCTCAAACCATTCTTCTGTTTTCTCGGCTTTAATAGCAGACTCGTTGTCGGAAACGAGGAGCTTTGGTTTGCCGATTTTATTAAAAATGCGGCGTAGCGCATTTACAATGGTGTCCCATTGGCGGTTTTTAAGGGGTGTGACCGCAAGAAATTTGGAAAATTTATCCAAACAAGTAAGGTATGGGGAGTTTTTATCACGGAACCAAACAAAACCAAAATTATATCCAAACAAAAGCAAAATTATATCTAACCAAACTGCAGTTCAAACTTCATTCGCGGTGAAACAATAGTTCCTTCTTCCAATGGCTTCATTCAAATTCCTTCTCAATCTGTCATAGTTCCCGATAGCGAGCCTCAGTTTCTGGATCCGCTCTCTCCGCCTGCAGTTAAAATCACTAAAAGCTGTGATACCGACCTTGAAAGTAGATATATGTTGTCTCGACTTAGAGACCACAAAATCTACGATTGTATCCGTCTTTACCTGGCATACATGCATAATGCGCCACATTCTTCATGCGTGGATAGTAAAACGAAAGTCAATCTTAAGGTTATGATACACCAAGAAGGTCTTCCCACGGACTTTGAATCTTTACGCCAGATATTTTTCAATTATCATGAGCAACTTGATATGACCCAAGATCAAATAAAAAAAGATCTTGAAACTTTTGGGTCGCACATAAGATCCAAGCATATTTCGTCGCTTCAGAGGGCAAGAGAAGAGAGCAAGAAATATTATTCCTAACAAACTTTTGACGGTGAATTCCCTTAGGCTCTTTTACCACAATTGTGGTGGTGTGAAAGGCAAGATAAACTAACTTTACCTGGACGCCAAATCCTGCCATTTTAATTTACTGCCCTTCACTGAAACATGGCTCAACGACTCATACAAGAACGAGGAAATCCTTGACGGAAACTGGACTGTATATAGGAATGACAGGAATTTTCTATTCACCGGCCATTTTAGAGGCGGTGATGTGATGATCGCAATCAACAACACTTTTAAAAGTGAGATCGTTGAAACTGTTTCCCATGAAGCTTTTGATCATAAAGCAATTTGTGTTGGTTTAGGGACTGTATTTTTATTCATTGTTGTGGTGTATGTCCCCTCGCAACTCCAACGACGATACCTATGATTGCATACGAGACGTGATATCTTCTGTAATAAATCTTCTAGCCGAAGAAGACAAAATAATAATACTAGGGGACTTTAACCGCACCACCTTGTTCTTTGTTCCTGATGAATCTGATGGCTACCTCTTACCAACGAAGCTTAGAGATTCGATTGACCTTAATCTGCTTAGAACATTTTATGGCAATGATTTGCAGCAGTTATTTTCAACTGCAAACTAAAACGGTAATTGGCTAGATCTAATTTTTACGAATTCCTATGAGCATCTCTTTTGTAATAGTCTCCACCACTCTGCTTCTACTGTTGAGATTTCCACTACGGATTCGAAATTCTCTCAATCACTGAGCTTGATCCTAACAAGGGACTTGGTCCTGATCAAATTTCGGCTCACTTTTTGATCCAATGCAGAAAACAGCTGTTAACTCCCCTTCACATGATCTCCGAAAAGTCACTCTCATTCGGTTGCTTTCCATCTGCTTGGAAATCTTCTCTCTTGATTCCCATTTTTAAAAGTAAAGATAAACACCTGGTGGAAAATTATAGAGGTATAGCTATCCTATCAGTCATTTCCAAACTATTCGAGAAAATCATCTGTGGCAAACTGACAGCACTGATAGAGCCACGAATTAACGAGCAGCAGCACGGATCTCGCAAAGGCCGTTCGACTACAACCAACCTTATGATTTTCACCTCTGACATTCTCTGTGCTATGGAAAAGGGCCACCAAATTGACTTTAGCAAAGCTTTCGATCGCGTAGACCACGACATCTTAATAAAGAAATTGCATAACGTTGGTATTTCGGGTTCTTTGCTTAAATGGGTTTCTTCTTACCTCAAAAATCGGACGCAAGTCGTTAGATTTCAAGGAAATCTGTCAAGGAAAATTCCAACTTCTGGAGTGCCACAAGGCAGCCATCTCGGCCCACTCTTATTTAATATATTCATAGCTGATCTGTCCTCAATTCTATCTAACATACCCCATCTTTTATATGCCGATGATCTGAAAATGTATCACGTAGTAGCATCGCACCCTGACGCAACTTGCATCCAATCCAAGCTTTATGCATTAGAACATTGGTGCTCACGGAATAATCTTCACCTTAATATTGGTAAATGTCAAGTGATGAGCTTTGCTCGCAAAAATACTATTGACAGTTACACATATTCCCTAAGCCGTACACCATTGACCAAAGTGGACCAAGTGGTTGATCTTGGCATTGTATTAGATACAAAACTACGGTTTCACTTACAGTACGACAAGATTCTCGCTAGTGCTTGGAAGCAGCTGGAACTCATTAAAAGACGGGCAAAAGAATTTACGAACTTGTGGGTTACTAAATCCCTATATAAAACATTTGTACGCCCTCTTCTCGAGTACGCTTGCTTAATTTGGAACCCAGCGTTTGGAACTGATACTGATCGAATTGAATCAATTCAAAAGCAGTTTTTACTTTTTGCATTAAGAAATTTATATAACCCAGCCGACTTTGATAATTTACCTTCTTATGAGCACCGTCTTAAACTACTCAATTTACCTTCGTTATCATCTAGAAGGACAGTCCTGACTTCGTGCTTTGTGTTTGACATTATCAGAAACGTTATCCGTATCGAATCATTATCTGGGAAAATCTCATGCAATGATGCTGTGGGACGTACCAGACACACTCGTATGTTAGTTGAGTATCAACATCATACAATATACGGACAAAACGAACCAATTAACAGATGCTGTAAGATATTTAATAATGTTGGCAACCACTATTCCCCATCCATTTCCAAATCCACTTTTAAACGGAATCTGTTTAATGCACTAGCTAGCCATACATAGTTGTAATTTTTTGGTAAGTTTGATAATAATGTGTATGCCTTGTTTGGCTAAATAAATAAATAAATATCGAGGTGGAAAATTTCTCCGGGTTTTCTTGGTGTCGGCGTTAGTTTGAATTTTTCTCTCGGGGGATTTCGATCGTACTTGCTCTGGTTACAAATGTCACATTGGTTAATATAGTTGGTAATGATTTCTTTAAGACGCGGATAAAAGAATTTGTTGCGAAGATTTTCGTGAACTTTATTAATACCTAGATGGTTTGTTCTGCGATGTAATTTAGCAATTTTTTCTTGAATCTCTGGTAAATTATTATCATCTAATAGTTTATTGGCTGCAACGAATGTAGTTCTAGGATGTGTTCTTTCCCTTCGTTGTATTGTGCCTGTAGGGTGATCAAAACTTGTTAATTTGCTAGTTTTATGCCTACCGTACCTGAATCTGATATGTGGTTCTGAAGAATGTCTTGAGCTTCTTTACTAGTGAATTGGGCGGACGAGAAAATTTTGCGTTTCTTTTTCCCAATGCGATTAAGAACAGTTGGTTTTGTTTTGCCGATATTAATTAAAATCTGATAGTGGAAACAATTTAGAGGTTTCTCAGATATGGCTATTTATGTACTATTGACCTGTGTTGCAGTTTGCTGTGTTGCTAAAGAGTCTGTGTCCTGGTGAACATTAATTTCGACCCTTGACAACGCATCAGCAACCAAGTTTTCTTTTCCTTTGATGTGCTTAGTGCAGAAATCATTCTCCATCAATTTAAGCTTCCACCGTTGGAGTCGTGGATTATCCACTTTAAGGGTTTCCAGATATGTAAGCGGTTTATGATCAGTATGCAAAATAAATTTGTGACCGTATATATATGGTCTGAAGTATTTAAGAGCAAAGACTATCGCAAGTAGTTCTTTTTCGATGGCAGACAATTTGGTTTCGCTGTTGCTTAATGTTCAAGAGGCGAAACAAATTGGCTTGTCGTTTTGGGACAAACCACTCATATGGCAAAATTTGAAGCGTCGGTGGTCACTGTGAAAATTTTCTCGAAATTCGAATGTTGAAGTATTGGATGATTCGAGATATATAATTTAAGTTTTTCGAAAGCTTCGATGTATTCTTCATCTTTGATATTGATTTTTGTGTCTTTCCGAAGAAAACGTGTCATTGGGCGTGCAATTTTCGAAAAATCTCCTATAAACTTCCTATAGAACCCAGTTAATCCGAGGAAAGATTTGATTTGCTTTGGAGTCGTTGGCAGTGGAAATTTTTCAATTGCCTCCAATTTTTTGGAGTTAGGATTAATTACTTCGCTTGTTATTACATGACCGAGAAATTCTATTGATTTTTGCAAGAAATGGGTTTTAGATATTTCAATTTTGAGATTCGCTTTTCTGAGTGTGTGAAGCACTTTCCGTAGTGACTGCTCATGTTACTCAAGAGATGAACTGAAAACCAGTATATCGGCCATGTAAACTATGCAAATTTTTCCTATATGCTCATTTTTAAATTAAAATTAAATCATTTTGAGTCCAAAAGGCATACGAGTAAATTCGAAATGCCCTTCGTCCGTGGAGAAATCTGTTGTGTGTCGATCCTTAGACCGAATTTCTATTTGGTGAAACCCTTTGGCGAGGTCGATGGAAGTAAAATAATTAGCATGACCTAGCTGATCTAGGATATCATCAATCTGTGGTATCGGATATTTATCTTCCACAGTCACATTATTAATCTAGCGAAAGTCAATCACAAGTCGATGCTTCCCATTTTTTTGGTACTACAGTTATATCACAAACCCCGACCACCCACATTTCTCATAAATATGAAACCAAACATTCAAAGTCTTCAAATCAAACACTCGCACTCGAAACCATATTTTAAATAATTAATATCACATACGTACAACTCTTGCATGCTTATCTAAAAATTCCCAAACCTTTCTTATTAACTAATTGCCAACGTAAGATAAAACCAAAGCATCTTGCTTATCTTTGTCGCCGATTTTTATAAACATCGGCCCGCGTTTATCTTTCGTCGCGACGTTCACTTGAGCGCGCTTATCTTTTTGTATACTGATCCAAAGACTAAGATTCTTTTTTTGAATGATTCGAAAGATTGTAATGGTAGGAAGTAAATTAAGAAAATTCAGTCGAGTCCGCGCTTTTGACCAAACTACATCAAATTAAATTTTCTAAAACTATTTTTAATAATATTTTATAAATAAAATATTATTTATAAATAAAATATTAATTAATTTATAAATAAAATATTAATTAAAGTTTTCGTCGTTTTATTGATAATTGTCCCCATTTTTAAAGTGCCCTATTTACGAGCACGCATCACATTATTGGCGCAGTCGGTTTCGGAAGAATATTTCTTCGGTTATTTAACGGGGAGTAAATCAATAAAATAAAGCGCGGAAAGTTATAGAGTGGCGACCTAAAACCATTATCCTGCGATAGATCAGTGAAGTGTGAAGAGAAAAATAGCAATTTTATATTTGTTTGGATACTCGACACATCTCAAGATCGAAAACTCGCTGCCATGTTAGTGGAAAAGGAAGAATCAACCCTTTTGTCTATTAACATAGACCCTATTGCATACATCAACCAAATTCCAACATTCGATGGTGAAAGGACCCAACTAAAGCCCTTTGTTGACGCGGTGGACGCTATTACACCAGCAATAGCAAAATACAACGCCTCATCACAACATCTCATTTTTAATTTAATTAAAAACCGGATTAAAGGTAAAGCTAGAATTTTAGTTGACATAAATAATCATATCCATAAATGGGAGGATATAAAAAACCTACTATATTCTAACTTCACGGATGGCCGAAGCAGTTTTTTGTTAGCCGACGAACTTATTAGTTGTAAGCAGACTAATTCAATTATCAATTTTTACAATAATATCGTTAATAAACTTGCAATTTTGAATGTGAAAACGGAGTTAGAAGTAGACAAGAGTTCGCCGGAATTCCCTCAGAGAATAGAGTCGAATAAAAGACTCGCCCTTAATGTTTTTAAAAACAAACTGCTCGAGCCAGCAAGAACATTTATTGCTTGTAGAAATCCTTCTTCACTAGAAGTTGCTCTTAATATGCTTCAGGAATCGGGCTATCTTTACGTTAATTCATCAGATAAAAGAAATTTTAATCACATGCAAAGAAATTCATTTGAAACTAACTACCCAGTTCTCAGTTTCAGCCACCAAACTCTTCACAAGTTAATTTTAGAAAACTTAACCAATATACTAACCAACCTCATACTTATCAAGTTACTCATAGTAACAATTTCCCATCCAATCGATGGCGAAACTCTAACAATTATTACCAATCACAAAATCATTTGCATCAACAACGTTTTAATAATCGTGACTTAACCTTTAACTACAGAGGCATTTCACTGCTGTGTACGTCCTACAAGATCCTGACCAAAATTATTAATAAAAGATTGACACAGTACACTTCCACAATAATTGGCGAATACCAAGGCGGTTTCAGATCCGGTATGTCGACGATAGATCAACTATTCTCAGTAAAACAGGTGCTGGAAAAGTGCTGGGAATACAATATTGACGTGCACCAGGTCTTCGTAGACTTCCAACAAGCATACGATAGTATAGATCGAAATATACTATATAAAATAATGCTTGATTTTGGGATACCTAGCAAACTTATACGAATGACCAGACTAACGATGACCCACACACGATCTAAAGTCAGATGTCAAGGCGATCTGACTCAAAGCTTCGACACCAGCTCAGGTCTTAAACAGGGTGATGGCCTCGCCCCCATACTCTTCAATTTGACCCTAAAGTATGTCATCAGGAAGATTAAAGTAGACAATGCGGGAACGCTACTCTTTAAGTCTACTCAAATAGTAGCGTACGCCGATGACATCAACATCATGGCCCGATCTCTATCTCGTGCCAAAGAAGCGTTTACTGAGCTGGAGTCAGCGGCTAGGCAAGTCGGCCTAAGGGTCAATGTGAACAAGACCAAATATATGACCCAGTCAAGGAAAAAGACGCCAAATAGACAAAACATGACGATAACTAACTACAGTGTGGAAAGCGTTAACTCTTTTATTTATCTTGGTGTCAACCTCGCCAAAGACGGGAATGAAAAGGACGAAATTGAACGGCGAATTGATCTAGCCAATAAAATATATTTTTCAGTCCTCTCGGTGATTAAAAATAACAAAGTGCACCGAAAAAATAAGCTGCGCGTCTATAAAACGATCATCCGTCCTGTATTGATTTACGGATGTGAAACATGGACTTTGACTCAAGCCTCAGAAAAAAGGATTGACGTCTTCGAACGCCGCATTTTGAGACGTATTCTGGGGCCCGTGAAGGACGGACCGGACTGGCGAATCCGGTACAACCATGAGTTGTACGCTCTTTATGACGAGCCACCGGTATCGATTCTGACGAAACTGCTACGACTTCAGTGGGCTGGCCATGTGGAGCGTATGGATGACGGGCGAATTCCTAAACGCTCCATGAAAGGCCGAGCAACAGGAAGCCGCCCACCAGGAAAACCACGCAAACGATGGGAGGATGCAGTTGACAACGACAGCGAATCCTTGCTGGGATTCGCTAATTGGAGGACGCGGTCGCTGGACCGAGACAGTTGGAGGCAGTGTCTTCGGGAGGCCAAGGCTCGATTTGGGCTGGTGCGCCATTGATGATGAACCTTTAACAATAGCGATATTAACCGCTCACAACAAAGCCGAATTAAACGCTTTGGTAGACCATTACCAATGGATATTGACACTTCTACACAGACTGCACATACAAACGTAATTGCAGAAAATTTTCCTTTACATGACTCGGAAACTCAACTTTCGGAGCGAAATTACCCTATATCAAAATAAAATCAAACACACGCCCATTAAGATTCGTTCTAGATGCAGGCGCAAGCATAAGCGTCATAAAACCCGGATTATGTTCACCACATCTAAAAAAACCTATTGATAATTTTTTTGTTTCTACTCTTAACTCAAAAATCGAGTGCAACCAAATAATCGAAATTGAGCCATTCTCCGAATTCGGAGGTAATTCAACATTTAAATTTATTGAAACAGATTTTCACGGTTTCTTCGATGGCCTTATTGGCAATAACATTTCCTTCAAATATGACACAAAAATTGACCTTAGAAATAGTAAACTTATTGTAGACCAAAATATTATCCCATTATACTTCGAGCAAGAAGAAGGAAACTACGAAAGCGTTGCAAAAATTCACTGTAACGATACTTTCGTCGAATTTATTAGCCGACCATCTTCTACTGACTTACTAAAATTTATCCGAGTAGATCATCTTAATAAAGAAGAGAAAACCAAGCTTTTTAACCACAAGCATACCTTTTACCAAGATGGAATGGACTTATCATTCACAAATTCACTAAAACACGAAATAAAAACTTTCCATAATAACCCCATATACACAAAAAACTATAGATACCCAGAAATTCATAAACAGGAAGTTGAGAAACAAATTAACGATATGCTTCAGCAAGGAATCATACGAAACAGTTCCTCACCCTATTCATCTCCACTGTGGATAGTCCTCAAAAAGCAAGACGCATCAGGAAAACAGAAGTGGAGAATAGTTATCGATTACCGAAAAATCAACGAAATCACTTGATGATAAATTCCCCATACCTAACATAGATGACATTCTCGATAAATTGGGCCGAGCAATGTACTTTACAACGATTGATTTGGCTAAGGGTTTCCACCAAATCGAAATTTCAGAAAAAGATATCCACAAAACAGCTTTCTCAACTAATAGTGGCCATTATGAATTCACGAGAATGCCTTTCGGCTTGAAAAATGCGCCAGCTACCTTCCAGAGGCTTATGAACTCTATTTTACAACCCTACATCGGTAAAATTTGTTTCGTGTATCTCGATGATGTTATTGTATTCAGTACCTCACTCGAAGAACATTTAGTGTCTTTAGACAAAATATTTAAAACCTTACACGAACACAATCTTAAAATACAAATGGACAAGTCGGAATTTCTGAAAAAAGAAACGGAATTTTTGGGCCACGTCGTTACAACCAAAGGCATTAAGCCAAATCCCAGAAAAGTCGAAGCCATTCAAGCATTCAAAATTCCAAAAACAACCAAGCAAATTAAACAATTCCTCGGTCTGGTCGGATACTATAGAAAATTTATTCAGGACTTTTCTAAAATTGCTAAACCCTTAACTTTACGATTGAAAAAAGGTACAAAAATAAACCCTCAAGACAAAGATTATGTCGAATCCTTTGAAAATCTCAAACTACTCATAATGAGCGACCCAATACTGATTTATCCTGACTTTAATGAAAAATTCGTACTTACAACGGATGCTTCAAATTACGCTATTGGAGCTGTGTTGTCTCAAAAAGGACATCCCATTTGTTTTGCTAGTCGTACTCTCAACGAACATGAGATTAATTATTCCGTGATTGAAAAGGAATTGCTAGCAATCGTATGGGCTACGAAATATTTTCGCCCGTATATTTATGGCAGGAAGTTCACTATAAGAACTGACCACAAACCCCTTACTTGGGTTGCAAACTTAAAGGAACCAAATCCGAAACTTCAGAGATGGAAGTCAAAATTAGAGGAATATAACTATGAGGTAGAGTTTATTAAAGGCAAGGACAACGTTGTAGCGGACGCTTTGTCTCGACCCGAAATTCATTTAAACAGCCAAGATTGTAGTTCAACGGGAGCTACAATTCACAGTGCCGAAGAGGACAACTCACTATATATACAAATCTCCGAAAAACCCCTTAATATCTATAGAAATCAAATTATTATAAAAAAGGAAGTACCAACTCAACAAAAAAGCGTATCATTTTTGGAAGACAAAGATTAACCTTCATTACCAAGGAACCAAACGAATAATTCATGATGTACATAATTAAAAATCATTTACCCGACAAAGGGATTGTTGGCCTGTATGCGCCAGATATTCAAGTTTTCAATACTTTTCAAAATGAATACGTCAAATTTATTAACCCTCATAGTAAAGTCAAAATTGTAAAATGTCCCTATCTTCTTTACGATTGTGAGAACCTTGCCCAAATTCAGGAAGAAATTTTAAGAGAACACATCAGAAACAATCATAGAGGAATAGATGAAGTTTACAGGGAACTAAAAGACAAATATTATTACCCAAACTTGAAAATCCACATCACTAAAATCATAAATAACTGTAATACCTGCAAAATTGCGAAATATGAGCGTAAACCTTACAAACCACCTTTCTTTAAAACCATTATACCCACTAAACCTCATGAAATAGTTCACATGGACATTTGGTTCAAAGATAGAAACACTATGTACTTAACTCTTATTGACAAATTTACTAAATTCGCCCAAGCCATTCCAATCAAAAGTCGAAATTGGCCAGACATAAAAACTGCATTGAACACATATTTTGGATCATGCTCAATACCAAAAAAAATTATTACAGATAATGAAGCTGCTTGTACACTAAATATAAAAAACTTCCTTGATAAAGAAAATATTCACATACATTTTACAACCCCCGGTTTAAAGACAGGTAACTCAGATATCGAACGGTTCCATAATACTCTGAATCAGCATATAAGAATTATGTCCGAAGAAAGGCGAAATAAACCCGATAATTACGTATGCGTAGAAGAGGCTGTTAAATATTACAATTATACACATCATTCTACAGCGGGAGAAAAGCCCATTGAAATTCACAACGGAATAATACCCCCTGAAAAATTTCTCGACATTAGACACAAAATTCTGCACAAACAAGAGATACGCCTTGCATATCACAATAAGAAAAGATCCGAAACTGATCTCAATCCCAACTTTATAAAAAAATTTCACAGAAAGAAAAAGCTAGAACCCCATTTTAAACAAAAACCCAACCTCAAAAGACCTACCCACAAGAAACTCTTAATGAGAGCTTAAAAGTTCCAAACTAACAAAATATCTTTTCAGGCACCATCCTGCTCACCCTATGTCTCTTTGCCGCATGTACGAACTCACAATTCATAGAAGTGAATGAAATCAAACAACATGATTGATAATTTTACAAAAACCATTCATATTGTAAATACTACTTTATACCAAGAATCTCTTGAATCTGTCCGTTTCAGTATTAACAATTCAATTTTCAAACAAGATTCTTCGATCCAAATTTTAGAGCAACAAATTACTGATAAATTAAACACACTTAAGCCCAATAGAGAAAAAAGAGGTTCTTATAACCTTCATGGAAAGTTTTGAAATGGGTTAGAGGAACAATGGACGATGACGACAGACAAAACATCAATAACCACTTTGAAAAAATTGAAGACGACGTTACAAACGTTGCAGACGACATTAACAAACAAATGACTATTAACAGAAACATTAACAATAATATCCAGAAATTTACAAACCACATTAATTCCCAACAAACGATAATCACTAACAAAATTAACCAGCTCATGGCTGAAACTGATTCGCTTAAGAAATAGTTTGAAGAGTTTAAAGTAAAAAGCGAAATTACCGAAAACTTACACGTACTCCTGGACTCTATATCTAAAATCGAAGATGTTATTATGGCAAGAAAATTGGGCATATTGAGCAAAAGTATTTTGAACACCCACGAAATTTTTTTCCTCAAAATAGACACATTTAAATTACAGAATATTCGAATCTCCGTGGTTCAATAAAACACAATTATAATAATTGTTTTACAAATTCCAAAACTTACATCTAGCAAATGTTACAGAACATTAATTGTCCCTTTCCCAAGCAAAGATAAAAATTTTGAACTATTCACAAGCTACTTTGAAATTCTTATAAATTAAATAAATGTATTTGAATATTCCGGCAAAAATCTTAAAAGAAAGTTAAAACCTGTTTCCGAAAAATGTATAGCAAACATCTTACATAGAAACCAATGTTCACAATTGTAAAACGGTCAATAAAACTAAATCAGAAATTTCAAAAATAGCACCAAATATTGTAATAACAAAAAATTTAAATAGAACACTTTTATACCAAAATTTTAATGACCATAAAATCGAAATCCAAGGAAACAACATTGTTAAATTTGAAAAATGCAAAATATCAATTTTAAACAACACTTTCCACCATAAACTCGAACAATACAAAGAATATGTAATCCTACCAAATACTATGAAGAAAATTAATTATGTAATTGAAGACCCTTATGTGTTACAAAAAAAATATATTCTAAAAATTTAGAAAATTTAAAGGAAATCAACATTCAAAAATATAAACATGTAACTAGTAATTGGATCAGTATCACTACCGATATCATAATCATCATATTATTAGCAAACGTCAATTTCATAATTTACCTCAAATATAAAAATAAAATTCAACCGCTCACAATTCAAAATTTGATTCGTCAGGAGTCGAATCCTAGGGAGGGAGAATTTATATCACAAACCCCGACCACCCACATTTCTCATAAATATGAAACCAAACACCCAAAGTCTTCAAATCAAACACTCGCACTCGAAACCATATTTTAAATAATTAATATCACATACGTACAACTCTTGCATGCTTATCTAAAAATTCCCAAACCTTTCTTATTAACTAATTGCCAACGTAAGATAAAACCAAAGCATCTTGCTTATCTTTGTCGCCGATTTCTATAAACATCGGCCCGCGTTTATCTTTCGCGCGACGTTCACTTGAGCGCGCTTATCTTTTTGTATACTGATCCAAAGACTAAGATTCTTTTTTTGGATGATTCGAAAGATTGTAAAGGTAGGAAGTAAATTAAGAAAATTCAGTCGAGTCCGCGCTTTTGACCAAACCACATCAAATTAAATTTCTAAAACTATTTTTTAATCATATTTTATAAATAAAATATTAATTAAAGTTTTCGTCGTTTTATTGATAATTGCCCCCATTTTTAAAGTGCCCTATTTACGAGCACGCATCACATTATTCTACCCAGATGGGTGAATTCTATGGGGACTTTGATAGCTGTATAATGCCTTGAGCTAAATCTTCGGCAATTTGTGCTTTTACGAAGTTTCGCAAAGAATATGGGTAACGATAGTTTCGTTGGGATACTCGTATAGGGCTTTCGTGTGTGAGCTTCAATTCGTGCTTGATTTCGTGTGTGAAGCTGAGCTTTTCCGATTCTTTATATTCCAGATCGCGAAATTCGTCTTTGATTCGATCTATGACTTGTGTTAGCAGTAAATGGTTGTACGCTGTTCTGCTTTCGTCTTCGTATTCCCGAGTGGATTGAAGTTCGAGCTTTTGTGCTTCAAGAGTATAAATTTCACCGTGCTCAGTATCAAACGGAATCTCGACACCGTTGATTTCAAGCGAATTTCGCGAAAAATTTAGATTTGCGTTGGTAACACGCAGAACGGTAATACCAAGTATTGCGTCAAAACGACTTGAGCGGATTTTCGTCAATTTCCACTCGATACGATGATTAGGACAAAATTCTTTTGGAAACTCTGTCTGCATAGCGTATTCAATGAGAATGTTATCATCCGTTGTAGATAAAGTTAAGGGTTGTGGGAGAAGGTAACGGCGATATGATGCAACTGTATCGATGTTGAGAAGGCAGTGAGAGCTGTCCGTGTCGATTAAACATCTTATCGTAACGTTTTCAATCGTAACTTGAACAACAGGGAGTTGGTTGAGGCGTCCGAGGCTGTTAATCGAAAATCGTCGGATTCATTACGCAGAGACGAGCCAGTGGAGTTTACCGTGTTCATTGATAGATCAGACGGTAA
This sequence comes from Oxycera nigricornis, assembly GCA_963942545.1. NCBI lineage: Eukaryota > Metazoa > Arthropoda > Insecta > Diptera > Stratiomyidae > Oxycera > Oxycera nigricornis. The sequence goes on along the minus strand of OZ012663.1, from coordinate 66,310,492 downwards.
TTTCAGGTCGCGAATTCGGCTATTGGGAGAATAAAAATGACCCTGCCGCGGATTAGCTACTGGAAAAACATATTCATAACTTTATTCTCCATCACTTTGGTCATCTGATTGCAAATGAGCAACATGGTTTTCGTTCCCTTCACTCCACGTCCTCTAATCTTGTTGGCTTTACAAACTTTGTTGCAAATGCTTTCGAGTCCAGACTGGACGTCCATGTTATTTATACAGATTTTGCAAAGGCATTTGATACAGTGCCTCATGATATTCTCTTGAATAAATTAGTCACCCTTGGCTTCCCAGACTTTCTTTTGGGTTGGCTATCTTCTTATTTTACCGACCGAAGCTGCCGTGTAGTTTTCAATGGCTGCACTTCGTGTCCGTTTTCTCCAAATTCAGGTGTCCCTCAGGGCTCAATTCTAGGACCGCTTCTCTTTCTACTTTACATAAATGACCTGCCACATCGCTTCTCTTGCGAATGTCTTTTATACGCCGACGATCTTAAGCTTTTCGCTCGCATAAAAAACTATAGTGACTGCCTCAACCTGCAAGCTAACATCAACATCCTGTCTAGCTGGTGTTTAAAAAATGGCCTAACGCTTAACGTAGACAAATGCTTTATGATGTGTTATTCTTTGAAAAAAACAGTATTTGACGCCATCTACCATATTAACAACAGTGAATTGAAAAGAGTTAACACTATCAAAGACCTTGGAGTTATTTTCGATGAGAGACTTCGCTTTAATTTTCAATATTCCGACTTAGTAAATCGTGCATCACGTATGGCTGGATTCGTACTTCGAACTTCCCAATAGTTCTTCTCTATCGAAAGCTCCCTCACACTTTATCGAACCCTGGTGCGAAACATTCTCGAGTACGCTTCGGTTGTTTGGTCGCCTTATCATGCTTGTGATCGTACACTGCTTGAGTCTGTTCAACGTAAGTTTACACGATCTTTGTTTTATAAATTCGGCCTACCGTATACGGAGTATCCTGATCGGTTAAGAATTTTGAAACTTCCCTCACTTCTTGATCGTAGAGTACTTCTCGATCAATGTTTTTTGTACAAGTTATATACCGGCCTCATCATGTGTCCTGCATCCGAAAGCATAGCACTTCGCGTTCCTTCCCATAACACCAGGAGTTACAACTTTTTTAATCCCACCATTGCTGAATTAGCTGTATACTTTAACTCTCCTTTGCACAGAATAATGAGACAGCATGATGCACTTCAACTTGGTCCTATGTCCTCATCTTTTTATTCTTTCAAACGTACTTTAATTTCAAAACTTGAAACCCTATAATTTTAATGTGTAATTGGATCTAATCTGTACATTGAATTTTTCCTGAATAAATAAATAAATTAGTAGAGGTAGGTCTAGATTGTCCTCCTTGAATATTATTATAATTTTGCGCATTTCGAGCTTCAAAGTGCGTTTGCATCTGTTGACCAAAATTTGCGCGGATATTATTTTCGCGTTTCCGTGATATCGAATAATGAAGGTAACCTGAGTTGCTTGAAACGGAATAAGCATCCTCGAGGAATGCCGGTCCATGAGCACATAACACACCGCGAATGGTTTGCGGGCACTTATCAACAAAACAATTTGTTGCGATTTCACAGCGATGGCCAATATCACTTGTTTTTTGTTGCGCGGTAAGGGACTCATTATTTTTCATCTTATTACATATTTGGCTAAGGCACTTACCGATATACTGGTAAAGTTGAGATGGCGTGGTGAATCGTGCTGCCAACAATCGTTCTGTCAATCTGGTCTCCGTTTCCGGTTCATCAAAGTTGGTTATTAGGGTTTTCCTTATTTCGGTCCAAATGGAAAGATTACGCGCGTTGATTATTTCTTTTGGTCTGCCGCTCATTCGTCCGATGATTTGAAATCCGATGAGCGTTTGATATGGTGCTGGTAGCGTTGTTATATCGACCTGTATAGCATCCACTGATGCGATGAATGGATATAAGTCGATCTGTTTGCCGTCAAATACAGGAATTGTTGAAATGTAGTGGCTAATCGTTTTGTAGTTCATCGTGATTGATACATCCAGATTTGTTTCGGCTTTTCCGTTTGCAGCTTCTTTTTGACTTGGTCCTGGATCCTGGATACTTAACTCTGGTTTCTGAATGCTAACCACCGTTTAAAGAGCGTTAACCCACGCAATCTTGAGGCTGTTGAACTCGTCCTTGTCTTGCTGGGAAATTCCGGATGTCGACTGTGCCAGTTACGTGTTCGTTGCGGGCCGTAACGGTTTGGGAGACAATCCTTTTTCGACGACGTTATTTTCCTCGGAAAGAAAATGAAAGAAGTTTTCGTTATGAAAAACCAAAGAAAAACAATTTCATTCTTTCAGTGTCCTTACATCCACCGACTTCACCGCCGTTCTAAACAGAGTATTTATTATAGGTTTCTTATCTCTAATACAAATGGTTTGGCAATTTGAAACGTAAATTCTTATCTCTAACACAAATTCCAAAATGCTTATCTCTAATACAAATTCCAAAATGCTTATCTCTAATACAAATTCCAAAATGCTTATCTAAAATGCAATACAAACTATGATTGTTTCAAATTTTATCGACGTAGATGTTAAATTGGGGTCGTTACGTGTAAACTCGAGTGATGACGTAACTTTATCATTAATAATAATTAAATACCAACGAGGTTGCCGAGGCTTTGATAGAGGACGAAAAAATTACAAATAATGAAAGTAATTATAATAATTTAGAATAATAATTGTTAATTTTTTTTTATTAACAGTGAATTATACATAATAATAAGAATTAGACCATTAGATGGTCTCTAGCTTATCATATTACAACTCTAAAAGCTAGTGATTTAGTCTAGCCCATTGCAAATGTGCCAGAAGTTGATACAACATTATAATAGCATACAATGATTTTGGTGGTACTGTGAATGTGATCCATCATCCTCGACTATTCAGCTAATGTTAATTGATGCCAGCTTTTCCTTTATGCCTCTTCTGAAGTCTCTGTACAATTATTATAAGAAAGATATTCCGACAATCTAAGTTAGTATGATTAATGTGGTTTCAATTTGAAAGGACACTATGTCTACTGAGTTGACAACCACCGAGTTGACAATTTATCCGGTGTTATCTGTGTTGATTTCTTTCGTTTGAGAGCTGCCCGTTGTAATGTGCCTTTGGAGGTGTGATTCGTGGTAGATATATGCCTGGTACCCGGTCAAATCATCTCAGGAGCGAATTACTATTTTTGTTGCACTGATTGTTACTTCCTTGTTGGAAGTAATATTGTATTATTGCTAATTCAGTTGGTGGTTCCGTGTTTAGGTATCTTGAGCATGAAGTAATATTGCATACTTGGTAATGCATTGTTTGAAAAATGTCATCGAAAAGTATAAGTATTGGGTTAGATAGTGGGTCAAGATGTTCTTACTCACTATGTTGACAATGTAAGAGGAATTTTACGTTTTAATCGAGCGAACTTATGTGCGGTAAGAATATTGTTGGCTTATGTATTCGGGTGGTTTTGCAATCTATATTTGTAGTTATTGCTGAATTTTATTATCTCTTCATGGACTGTATCTATTTTGACATCACGTTGTATGATTGCATTTTTAACGTATCTTGGTGCTCCAAGAATTGATCTAAGTATTTTAGTTTGCATACGTTGGATGATGTCAATGTTGGATTTTTTGGCTGAGCCCCAAAGTTGAATACCGTATGTCCATATGGGTTTTAGGATAGCTTTGTAAATTAGGATTTTTGACTCCAGGTTGAGTTTAGACTTTTTGTTCAAAAGCCAGTAGAGTTTGTTAAATTGTAATTTCAGTTCTTCTCTCTTTTTTTCCATATGATTTCTCAAGGTAAGCCTACTATCTAGATGTAACCCGAGATATCTTACTGACTTTGATTGGGGTATTGAGGCGCCATTAATGGTTAAGTCCTTGCATGATTGCTTTCTAAGGGTGAAAGTTATTTGCTCAATTTAAGTTTCGTTTATTTTAATTTTCCATGTGTTTGCCCATTCCATGATAATATTTAGATATTCTTGTAGTTCTCTACATACGGTTGTAGAGTTAACGTGTGTGTAGAATATGGCTGTGTCGTCGGCAAAAGTTGAGGTTATAAAATTTATTTTAATTGGGAGGTCAGCAGGGTAGATTAGGTACAATATTGGGCCTAGAACACTTCCTTGTGGTACGTCGGCTTTTATGGGATAGGAATTACTAGAGCATCCTGCATATACCATCCAAGTATACAAAAACCTGATCATGCAGTTCGTGCGGTATCACTTTGTGCATCAACCGGCACATTGTCTGCGGTGCATTACACAAGCCGAACGGCATGACTGTGAAATGGTACAGGAGTCTCCCAGGGATGGTAAAGGCGGTTTTTTCCTTAGCGCTCGCGTCAAGCGGAATCTGCCAGAAAGCATCCTTCAAATCCAGACTGGTGATGTATCTGGTGTCTTGCAGCCTGGCCAGCAGGCCCTCAATGAGAGGAAGCGGGTATGCGTCTTTGAGAGTCACTGCATTCAGGCGTCTGGCATCTAAGCATAGGCGCACTTTTCCAGGTTTTCTTACCAGCGTGACGGGGGAACTCCAAGCGCTGTGGCTTTCTTCAATTACCCCCAGAGACAACATTCGATCGAGTTCGTCATACATCAGCTTCTGCACCACTGGGAAACCGCATAGTGTCTTTGTTTGATAGGCACTGCTGTGCCGGTATCAATAGAGTGTGACAATAAATCAGTTTTTCCCAAACCCAACTTATTAAATGATGGAAACTGCTGTTTGACGAAATCGAGACGCTTCTGCTCTTCCGGGGACAAGTGATGGAAGCCACTGGATGTCGGTGTCGTAAGAGCATCAACGACAGCTACGGGTACAGGGGTAATTTTAAAGGCATTCCAAAAATCCATGCCAAGATAAATGGGATTGGCTAGCGTGGGCACTACCAAAAATACGAAAGGGAGTATGCGGTTATTGCACTGCACTGGAACATTGACGAATCCCAGGATAGAGGCACTCTGACCCGCGGCAGTTCGAACCTTGCCATTCATGGTGTGCAGGTAGAGATCTAAATCCCTGATGAGTTCAATGGACCCTTTTCCTAGTATGCAACAGATGGCGCCCAAACTATTGTGGTAATGAGGTTTTGACTAGTTAACTTCGTTGGTTCTAATGTAGAGTAGAGTAATTACAACATATCTATATGGCAATTTTCGCATTTCCATTAAATAGATTTTTATTTTCGTGTTAGTATTATTTTAAATTTTTCCTGTAGCAGTAATGTTTTTCTTGTAATTTTTTTTACTCGTTTAATTTGTTAAAATATTGTGCAAACGCTTAACTTTTATAGTTCTTGAGTTTTCTTTCTTTTCAAATAATTAATGATTTAATGATTGGATACTGCGGTCGCGGTGACGCCCACAAGTGTCGCATATAGTGGTGATAGTCATGCTAATGTGACTTTAGCGGGTATGTTGGAGTGGTTAACAGGTGGGATCCATCGAGTTTTGTGTCGCGTCTACATCTCCTGATTTGGATTGAGTTAGACGACGCTCTCAATACACCTGGGGACTATTCATTGTGTGAGGGAGTCGTCCTGCGACTCTTGTCCGGCTTATTCCATCATATAAAATGTAGAATAAGACCGTAGTCGGCCTACATGAAGACATTAGAGGGAGATACGTAGGGAAGCTTCCTCGCACTGTAATACACATGCAACTTCTTGTTTTTTTCGTTATTTTCCAATATTATGCAATTCAAGTTTCAACCTTTCCATCCTTTCTTCTTCCTTCTTCTCCTTTCTACAGGGTTAGGGGCACTGAGTCTGAAAAAAAATAAACAAACTTAATCTATCCAACGCATTTTAAAACACGATTTGAAACGCCAAAATTTATGAAAGACCAAAAAAAATATATAATTACGAATAAAAAGCAAGAAAAATAATAATACAACTAATACTAGATTAAGATGTATAAACAAAATTCAAAATAAAAGGAAGAAAAAAGAAAAAAAAACTTAAATAGGTATATGTACAAATAAAAAATAAAATGGAAAGAAACAAAAAAAAATTAAAATAAAATCAAATAATAATGCTTCAAATGCTTAAACAAAATCAATAAAATAATTAAACTCACGTTTAAGCTGCCGATGAGGAGCGCTCTCCATCTGCGTGGTCTGCTCAAGCCTGAAACCAATGGTGCCGTTGATTCGGCATTAAATTAAAAATTAATTAATTTTTTTTTCTCTGTTTCCCTTGTACAATACTTCAATTATAGACAATACTCCTTAGAAAATCTATTGTTAATTCACTTTTTTTTTTTTTTTCTTTCTTCCTACTTTAGGAATTCCGGCTCTGTTCCATATTATCAACTATGTACTATTTCTCTTTGGCCCTTCGATTATTAGTTAAACTTGTCTATGCTTTTTTTTTGTTCTACTGTGTTCACTATGCATTTGTTTCCGTTGTTAAATTCAATTGTTATTTTGTAATACACTTTTTTTCGCTTTGATTTGTCAGCAGCACAACGTTGTTGGTATTTAGCAATTTGCAGGACTTCACCATATAAAACAATTCAGTCTTCTCAGAGTTCACCTTTTCTTTTCACTAATATTTTCAGAGTTTTTTTTTCTTTTTCACGATAACTTGTCTCCTTTCCTAATTTTTTTAATTTTCAATTTCCGATTTTCAATGTCTTACAATCAGTCACTTTGTGTTTTATCCCGGCTACGGGAAAAGTTTTTATCAAATCTTTCACCGATGTGCGACCTTCTGTCGCCAAAACTTGACTGCCCCTCCGCATTCATTTTTTGTTTTTCAGCTGTCCGACAACGGCGGGTCACATCTGTCGTTGACCCCCTATTCCGTTGCTGGTAGCTGTTTCCTTGTCGGAAAGGTCAGCGGCCGTGCCACGACCTAAACTGACCTATGCACTGAGGAAAACGAAGGGAAAAAAAATATAGAACGCAGTTCCACCTAGATTTGAACCCAGGCCTCTCACGCGACCGTTTAAAGTGCTATTACTCAGCCACGGAACTCTGTAGCTGTTCAACGAGTCTAGGCAGCAAAAAGGCCCGTAGGCTGGTTGCAACAAACGTGGGGACGACCTGACCCAGGAGGTGGGTCTCATCACGCCGGGCAAATAGCTTTAGCAGCGAATATCCTGGGCATGGAATACACCAATCCGGTTTCCACCCTCATCCGCCAGTTCATATGACACCTGCCCAATTTTCCGACGGACTACTGCGCTATAAAACCCAGACGCTAGCTTGGCTGCAAAGCGTTTTTTTCTTTTTTTTCTCTCAGAGGATGGTTCGGCACGGGCCTAGTTCTTCCTCCCCTAAAACAACCCACATCCACGCGCTGAAGCTAGCCGGCTCAGTTGCGCCATCCTGGGGTGTGGGAGACTAGGCCAAACAAATTGTCCGCGACCGCAGTGCCATCACTGTGGGTTGCAACATATGGCGGCCAAGCTATTGTGGTAATGAGGTTTTGACTAGTTAACTTCGTTGGTTCTAATGTAGAGTAGAGTAATTTCAACATATCTATATGGCAATTTTCGCATTTCCATTAAATAGATTTTTATTTTCGTGTTAGTATTATTTTAAATTTTTCCTGTAGCAGTAATGTTTTTCTTGTAATTTTTTTTACTCGTTTAATTTGTTAAAATATTGTGCAAACGCTTAACTTTTATAGTTCTTGAGTTTTCTTTCTTTTCAAATAATTAATGATTTAATGATTGGATACTGCGGTCGCGGTGGCGCCCACAAGTGTCGCACATAGTAGTGATAGTCATGCTAATGTGACTTTAGCGGGTATGTAGGAGTGGTTAACAGGTGGGATCCATCGAGTTTTGTGTCGCGTCTACATCTCCTGATTTGGATTGAGTTAGACGACGCTCTCGATACACCTGGGGACTATTCATTGTGTGAGGGAGTCGTCCTGCGACTCTTGTCCGGCTTATTCCATCATATAAAATGTAGAATAAGACCGTAGTCGGCCTATATGAAGACATTAGAGGGAGATACGTAGGGAAGCTTCCTCGCACTGTAATACACATGCAACTTCTTGTTTTTTTCGTTATTTTCCAATATTATGCAATTCAAGTTTCAACCTTTCCATCCTTTCTTCTTCCTTCTTCTCCTTTCTACAGGGTTAGGGGCACTGAGTCTGAAAAAAAATAAACAAACTTAATCTATCCAACGCATTTTAAAACACGATTTTTTTTGAGTTTGGTTTCGTTTCAGTTTAAATTTATCTATTTTCTTAATTTCGAAAGGAAAATATTTTATTGAGGGTTTTTCATTCATTGATTTAATTATTAGTTTAGAACCTTTGCAATGCCGAACACAGTGCGTCGTCCGGACGACTCGGGAATAGTTCGTCTCACACGTGGTTTGGACCGCCTCACGCTTTCACCCGTAGACACAGCTGCACAACAGCCCCATAGGGAGACACGGGACGCGGAAGTGATGTTTGCTCCATCTGGCAACCAAACTTCAAGTGCCACCACGACCCCAGTACTAGCGCGAGAAGGTCGAGAGTCCACACCTCACCGACCCAATCCAGACTTATCCAGCACCATGGTGCATCCCAGCCGATCTGCAGTTCATCTTCCGATGACAAAGTGGAACCTGAAGTTCGATGGAACTTCTCAGGGAATGGGTGTTGACCGATTTATTTTTCGGGCTACACATTTGGCCAATATTTATGGTGTGTCCCGAGAAAATTTGACAATGGATCTTCATATCCTCCTACAAGGGCCAGCTGAAGAATGGTACTGGCGATATCTGGAAATAACTCCTATACCACTCTGGAGTCACCTGTCTGCAGGTTTACGCGAGCGATTTGAGGCCAGACGGTCGGACGTGGACATACGAAGAGCTATTGATGCTAGGACCCAGCGGCCGAAGGAAGCTTTCCGAGATTTTTACGATGCCGTCGAAGAGCTAATGGTGCAACTAAAAAATCCTCTTCCGGATGCCGACATTCAATATGTTCTATTAAGGAACATGGATCCTAGGTTGAGTCATCATTTGGCCGGACTGGAGTTCCGATCGGTTCGAGAACTAATTCGACGATGCGTTGCTGTTGAGGCGACATGGTGGCCCGACGGGAAAAACACAGGCCAGAACAGCGTTTTCCATCAAAATCGACCCTCTCACAGACGACCACTAGCATTAAATGAAGTATATGCAGAAGAAGACTGGATGCGAGAAGATACAGTCGAGGCGATGACAGGCTGCCATTTCGATCCCACACCAGCTCGGACTAGACTTCCGATGCCGCCTGACCAGTCTGGTTATCAAGCACAGCGTCCACACCAAGAATTCCACCCGCAGGCTGATCGACGCCACGGTGACGCGAACGAGTACCGTGTGTGTTGGAATTGCCAGGATTTGGGTCATTCTTTCATGGAATGTCCGCAATCACACCAGCGGCAATTTTGCTACGGTTGTGGAAGACCCAATACCGTGAAACCAACTTGTCCGAATTGTCGATCGGGAAACGGGCAATGGGAAATGAGGAAGGCCGGAACCTCAAGTGCTCCCCAGAGCCGGAGACCAACAGCGAAGACGACCGAAGCTGCTGCCAATACGGATCCCGAGCTAAGGCGGAGGGTCTAATAGGCACCCCTTTTATGTGTGACGTTGGAGTCCAGACTGTGGAGACTGTTGACGCTGTCACCCAGACTGTATTATCAGTAAACAGTTCTCCTAAACAACCTCAAACTCCTCGAGCACCACGTTTTTTTCGGGCTTGGAAATATTTTGAAGATCGTAAACACCTACGAAGTGCCTGCCTGGAAACTATCGTAGCGCAGCACGGAGACAACCGCCCTTTTGCTCAAATCACAATCAAAGGGCGGAAACTTATCGGTCTGTTGGACAGTGGGGCCACTGTCAGCATACTAGGAAAAGGGTCCATTGAACTCATCAGGGATTTAGATCTCTACCTGCACACCATGAATGGCAAGGTTCGAACTGCCGCGGGTCAAAGTGCCTCTATCCTGGGATTCGTCAATGTTCCAGTGCAGTGCAATAACCGCATACTCCCTTTCGTATTTTTGGTAGTGCCCACGCTAGCCAATCCCATTTATCTTGGCATGGATTTTTGGAATGCCTTTAAAATTACCCCTGTACCCGTAGCTGTCGTTGATGCTCTTACGACACCGACATCCAGTGGCTTCCATCACTTGTCCCCGGAAGAGCAGAAGCGTCTCGATTTCGTCAAACAGCAGTTTCCATCATTTAATAAGTTGGGTTTGGGAAAAACTGATTTATTGTCACACTCTATTGATACCGGCACAGCAGTGCCTATCAAACAAAGACACTATGCGGTTTCCCCAGTGGTGCAGAAGCTGATGTATGACGAACTCGATCGAATGTTGTCTCTGGGGGTAATTGAAGAAAGCCACAGCGCTTGGAGTTCCCCCGTCACGCTGGTAAGAAAACCTGGAAAAGTGCGCCTATGCTTAGATGCCAGACGCCTGAATGCAGTGACTCTCAAAGACGCATACCCGCTTCCTCTCATTGAGGGCCTGCTGGCCAGGCTGCAAGACACCAGATACATCACCAGTCTGGATTTGAAGGATGCTTTCTGGCAGATTCCGCTTGACGCGAGCGCTAAGGAAAAAACCGCCTTTACCATCCCTGGGAGACCCCTGTACCATTTCACAGTCATGCCGTTCGGCTTGTGTAATGCACCGCAGACAATGTGCCGGTTGATGCACAAAGTGATACCGCACGAACTGCATGATCAGGTTTTTGTATACTTGGATGACTTGCTGGTAACAAGCTCAACCTTGGACGAGCACCTTAAGCTGTTGTCCACAGTTGCCCACTTACTCCAAAAAGCAAACCTCACGATAAACGTTGAGAAGAGCAAGTTCATCCAAAAGGAGATCAAATACTTAGGCTATGTAGTTAGTGATGGGGTACTCAGTACTGACCTTGAGAAAGTATCTGGCATCCTGGCCTATCCCGTACCGCGAACGGCCAAAGATATCCGGAGGTTCATGGGTATGGCAGGCTGGTACAGACGGTTTATTCCGAACTTCGCAGCAGTTACAGCACCACTAACGGACCTTCTTAAAATCAAAAAACCATTCGTGTGGTCCGAATCTGCTAACCTGGCCTTTATCCAGACGAAGGAACTACTCGTGTCCGCTCCAGTCCTGACCAACCCAGATTTCACGCGACATTTTTACATCCAGTGTGATGCCAGCATTACGGGCATCGGAAGTGTCCTCTTCCAAAAAGATGACGATGGTGAGGAGCACCCGATCGCGTTTATGTCCACCAAGCTGAACTCTGCCCAACGAAACTACAGTATAACTGAACTTGAATGTCTGGCTGCCGTGCAGAGTGTCAAGCGTTTTAGAGCCTACGTTGAGGGGTTGCCATTCACCATCATCACGGATCATGCCAGTCTTAAGTGGCTTATGTCACAACAGGACTTATCTGGCCGATTGGCCCGTTGGAGCTTGAAGCTGCAGGGGTTCAACTTCAACATCGAGCATCGAAAAGGTACGCAAAACGTGGTACCTGATGCACTATCCAGATCGTATACCTTGAGTGAACTCGTCACGGATGTAGCTGAAGTTATCCCAGATACCGCCTTTTTAGATCCGGAGTACCTGGACTTGATCACACAGATTAAGGCAAGCCCAGAGCGTTACCAAAATCTGTTCACGGAGGAAGGGCGAGTCTACATCCAGACCACTTCTAACAGTTCTTTGTTTTTGGACATACCGCAACGCAAATTATGGGTTCCTAAAAGCTATCACAAGGAACTTATTTCCCAGGCCCATGATAAACCTATGGCTTCGCACCGAGGAATAAGAAAGACACTGGAGCTATTACGTAGGAATTATTACTGGCATATTATCGCTAATGATGTTCGTAACCACATTGCTTCTTGCCTTACGTGCAAACAATGCAAGCCATCTAACCGCACGATGAGACCTCCAATGGGTTTACTGCGATGTTCCAAACGACCAATGCAGCGAATTTTCATTGATTTTATGGGGCCCTATCCACGTTCTAAGAGTGGTAATGTCTACTTGTTAGTCGTGCTGGACCACTACACCAAATTCATTTGGCTCAAGCCCATGGTGAAAGCCACCGCAGAAAACGTGGTCAAATTTTTAACAAGTGAAATATTTCTAACCTATGGGGTACCGGAAATCCTGCACACGGACAACGGCGTTCAGTTCACCTCCAAAATTTTCACCCAGCTGCTAAACAACTTTGGGGTCGAACATTGTTTCACGCCCTTATATAGCCCCCAGTCAAATGCCGCAGAACGCACCAACCAATCCACGCTAGC